>JAMPIV010006845.1:55000-350000 GCA_024509875.1 Oreohelix idahoensis
CTATCTATCTATTTATCTATCTATTTTTCTATGTATCTATCTATCTATCTATCTATCTATCTATCTATCTATCTATCTATCTATCTATCTATCTATCTATCTATCTATCTATCTATCTATCTATCTATCTATCTATCCATCTATCTAACTATCTATCTATCTATCTATCTATCTATCTATCTATCTATCTATCTATCTATCTATCTATCTATCTATCTATCTATCTATCTATCTATCTGTCAATTTATTTATCTATCTAGCTATTTATCTAATATAAGATAGCGCTGCAAAGTTTAGAACATCTTATTTAATTTTCACCCCAGTTGTCGTCTTCGTTACAGCACAAGTCTGACAGTGTCTTGGGCCCGACTGTTCATTACAGGACCGTATTGTTTGGTTCGTGGTTCTTGCAAGGTGTCACATGAAACTGGCCGCCTGGTGTTTCATTAATCTGATACACTAACTTCTGTAATCTCTCTGGTAAAGACAAATGCCGCTAGTTATCATGCCCTTACAGGTAGGTAGATAATAAAGTAGTCAGGCAGGTAGGTAGGCAGTCAGGTCTGCATGTAGTCAGGTAAGTAAATAAGATGAGTTGCAAAGTAAAATAGGCAGATAGTTAGTGCAATACTTAGCACTATTCACAGAACAGCTGCTTTCTTAGACAGCGGCGGAGTAGCACTATTTGCAGAAAAGCTGCTTTTTTTAGACAGCGGCATAAATTCTATAATATCCCATCGAATTTTCATCACAGTTGGGCTAGCTTGCTGGTTGTCTGCCTGGCTGGCTGCTGTGTGGCTTGCTGGCTGGATGCCTGGCTGTCTGGTTTGCTGGCTAGATGCATGCCTTGCTGGCTGGCTGGCTAGCTAGCTGCCTAGCTGGCTGGTTGCTTGGCTTGCTGGCTAGTTGCCTGGCTAGATGCATGCTTGGATGGCTGGCTGCCTGGCTAGATGCATGCCTGGCCAGCTCGCTGGCTGGCTGATTGCCTACATGTCTGCCTGACCTTCTCTTGTCTTGTTTTGTCTTATCTTGTCTTGTCTTGTCTTTTGTCCTATCTATCTATCTATCTATCTATCTATCTATCTACCTACCTATCTATCTATCTATCTAACTATCTATCTATCTATCTATCTATCTATCTATCTATCTATCTATCTATCTATCTATCTATCTATCTATCTATCTATCTATCTATCTATCTATCTATCATACGTCCGTGTTTTTGTCCGTCGCAAGATATTCACAATCGACACCATGTACACCACTGAAGAGCGAGAGATGCGGGAATGGATAATATTGTCGCACATATTTTATCTTATGATCGACTCTTAGGTAATTTTTTTTTCCATTCACTCATTTGCATTGTGACACCTATAATGATTTTAATGACACTTTTAATGACACTTTTACTACCCTTCCTAGTTATTACAGGACGTTTCGCATGTGATTCTCCAGGACCATACATGAACTTGAACATTTTCTCGTGTTTTATTATTCACTTCTATTTTGACATAAGGTATTGCTTTGACTTTGCATGTTCATTTTAGTTTGGTATGTAATTACACATTTAGTGTAGCTTTTGCTATCTCCACCGTACTCCAGCGTGCCGCAAGTGTCACGCTTGGGAACGAGGGGGTAGATGTTGGGAGTTGTCCCATGGTGTATAATTATCGTGGCTGCTTAATTTCGGTCAGGATGTATGCACCATGTGGCACCCCCAACTTAGATACACTGACGCGTTATGTAGCGTAGGATGACGCGCTATCCTTAGTGACAAGACACTCTACATGTGGCCCCAGTGCCTGATGGATGTGTTTACACTATGTGGTTTACCCACTTGTACGGATAGTGTTGGTCTGCGTGGTGGCTGTTAAGCCCAATTGAAATATTCTAAAGTAAATGTGATTTCAATCATTCTATAATGCGTTGAGCCAGGTACTGCCAGCGCTTTTTAGACTTGCAGATAATTGTGATAATTATCGACAAACTGTGTTTCAAGGCAACAATGCCAGTAGAATGTATAAAATGTGAAGATGGCTCAAGAAGCCAAATATAAATGATTTTGAGGAATTAAAAGTAGCAGGATTTTAAGACTAGTTTCGCAGACGTGAAATAACAGTACATAGTGGTATGATTTAAATAGTGGTCAACGACAGAACTATATATTATATAAGTCACGAAAGACTAATAATCTGAGGAAAGCACCATGTTATGTGCTAGTTTTGGAGTTTGCATTCGGTCAAACTGTAAGGATGCTGTACAGAGTTTAATTCTCATGTTTTTTTAATTTCTGATGAACTTGTGTCGTCATTAAACTAAGATCAGCCGTCAAAGTGGTGTTTCTTTGATGAATATCAATTCATTGCATTGTTGAGCAAGTTTGACCATTATGTCGTCACCTTGATGATGTTGTCGTTATCCTTCAAGAAAGACTTATTAACAATGAACATGTAACCATAACCCAACTTGGCATAAATAAGAATAATCAGGGTAGAATCTTAATATCAACAAATCTGAACACAAATTTATAATACTCACAAATGTTAAAACCATAAAGAATGAACTCTAAAGCGACAACGAAAGCGGCAGAAAATATTGAAAAGTTTATTCTCAGTTGAAATTGAACCCAGGGTACTCCAACAACAAGAAGTTCACCCAACAGAGGTATCTGAGGAAGGTGGTTGAACTAACAAGAAGACATGGTCCGCAACCAGACGATACGTCAAGGCCTAAAATCCCACCCCCTGCAGACCCAAGTAGAACAGTCCCAACTAAGAAGGTTTGGCCATGTTTGCAGAATGGGAGAAGATCGGCTACCACGACAAGCATGGGAAACTAAGAGCCAGGGATCCAGACCTCCAAACGACCCAGAGTCAGCTAGGAGGACAACATTAGACAATCTTTGAAGGACCGAGGACTAGAATGGAATCAGGCCAGGACGAAGACAGCTGATAGGATAGTCTGGCGCTCTCTCTTCCAAACCTCTACACCTCACGGTAGAAGGAGAACGACTAAGTAAGTAAGTAAATGCTGAACCAAAAAAACGTCACAACTGTAAGGCTTTCTCCTGTGTGTGTTCTTATATAATGTTCAACATTATGCTGTAGGCAACCTCATTGAGTAAATGCTGCATCACAGACATCACACGTGTAAGTCTTTGTAGTAAGATCCCTGATACCCCGATCAAATAGATAAAATATTAGTGCTTATAAATTCAAATACTATAGAGATGAAATAGGGAGTTGTGTTCAACATCGTCACCATCGCCCGCAGTCGTGGTAGTTCTAACAATCCGTAACGCAATAGTAAACGATACACAAAACTGTTAGCTTTTCCCCTCTCTGTAATACCCATTTCCTCTAAAATAAAAGCCTTTTGACAGACCGAAATGCATAGTTAGTTTCAAACGGAGTGATAGAATAAAGAAACGGAGGAGTGAAATAATAATAATAATAAATTCTTTAAGCGCCAAACACGGCGCATAAGGCAGAAACCAGTGCTCTCCAGGTTGTTCGTTGTGACGCCACTCCTCTTAGCTCTTGCACATTATTTAGGCCCAACGTTCTTCCTTCTCTTATTATTGTTCTTCTGAGTGTTTCTTTTGGTCTGCCTTTTTTCCGCTTACCCTCAGGAACCCAAGTGAGCGCCTGTAGTGGTATTCTGTTGTTTTGCATTCGTAGGACATGACCGATATATGACCATCGTCTTTTCCTTATATAGTCGGAGACATATTTCTGCCTAGAGTCTTCTCTTATTTGTCGATTAGTCTTGAATTCTTTCCAACTGATGTTCATGAGTTTTCTAAGACATTTGTTCTCGAATGTATTCAGCTTGTTCTCCATGATTTTGTTATTTTCCAACTCTCACAGCCGTATGTTAACACTGAGATAACATTTGAATTAAACAGACGAAGCTTGGTATGTATATTCAATGATCGTAATTTCCAAATGTTAGATAATCTATTGAAGGCGCTAGCTGCCAAAGCAATTCTAGTATGGATTTCTCTTGTTGTGTCACCATCCTGAGTCATTTTACTGCCTAAATAATTGAAACTTTCAACTTTCTGTAGTTTTTCCCCGTTCAAGATGATATCAAAGGTCTCGTTAGAAAAGTTCATAGCTTTAGTTTTAGAGGCATTTATTTGGAGACCAATTTGTAGGCAACCTCATTGAGAACTTAAATGCTGCATCACAGACATTCACACGTGTATTGTCTTTGTAGGGATTGTCCCTTGATACCCCGATCAAATAGATAAAATTAGTGCTTATAAATTCAAATACTATAGAATGAAATAGGGAGTTGTGTTCAACATTCGAAATCCAGGTCCCCCAGGATTTGTCCATTTGTCCATTTTTATACCCAATTTGTTCATTGTGGGTATAGTTTCTCACATAACCCAATCAATAGCTATTCCAAAAAGTAGTGGTGACATAATACAGCCTTGTTTCACCCCTGTTTCTACTGTAAACCATTCTGTATTCCCCGCATCTTGCATTGTAGCGCTTTGATTATATTCACATATTTTGTTGGAAAACCATAGATTGTAAGTATCTTCCACAATGATGGGCGGTGTAGACTATCAAAGGCTTTTTGAAAATCGACGAAGGTGATAATAAGTGGCGATTGCCTTTCCACTGATTCTTCTATAATTGTTCTTAGTGTGAATATTTGATCAATACATGATCGTTTCGGCCTGAAACCCGCTTGTTCTTCTCTGATCTTTTCGTCAGCATGCAATTTAAGTCTTTCTAACATCATGCAACATAATAATTTTCCAGGTACTGATAATAGAGATATACCACGCCAGTTATTACAGTCTGATAGATCACCTTTCATTTCGGTAACTTTACAATAATACTGTCTTTCCATTGTTGTGGTGGTTGTTCTTCTCTCCATACTTCATTTATAATATCTAAAATTCTCAAGAGGTTGTTGTCATTAACTGCTTTAATCATTTCCCCTGAAATTTCGTCAACTCCAGCAGCTTTAAAATTTTTTAATCTTTTAACGGCTTGTTTGATCTCGTCCAGCGTGAATTCATCGCAAGTTATTGGCAAAGTGGTTGTGGATGTTTCATTATTAAAATCAGGTGTTACTGTTGGTGGTGGTCTGTTTAGCACCGCCATGAAGTGCTCAGCCCATCTCTTCATTTGTTCTTTTTCTGTTGGTATTGAATTCCCTAATTTACCTTTAACAGGTGTTTCCATAGCAGTAGGCTGGTGACATAGTTGTTTTGTAATTTGATAAAGGCACCTACTATTACCAGTTCATTGATGAAATGTCTTTTATCTCTTCGAGTTTTTGTCTTCACTTCTTTATTTAACAAGTTATAAGTTAGTTTGCAAGATTCAACTGCATTATGTGTACTTGCCGCTAGTAGTTTAAGTTTTGCTGTTTTCCTTTCTTGTATTTTATCCCAAGTATCTTCTCTCATCCATTTTTTCTTTTTATGTACTAGGTATCCGGTGGTCGCTACAGCTGCTTTCTGTGATTGCTGTTCTCAGTGGTTCCCATTTAGTAACGATTGTCTTGGTGGTGATATCGTTGTCAATTTTGCCTAAAGCATCGAAATAGTTGTTCATTTTGACATTATATTCCTTCTTTATATCATTTGATTGCAGTCTGTGTACATCTATTCTTCTATTTTTATTCGGTTGGTATAACTTCTTCAGTTTAATTCTCATTTTAGCTAGGCAGAGGTTATGATCGCTTCCGATCTCTGCACCTCTGTATGCTCTGACGTCTTGAACTGATGAGCGAAATTTAGCGCTTATGCAGAAGTGATCTATCTGGTTCTTAGTTCTGCCATCAGGTGAATTCCATGTTATCTTGTGGATATTCTTATGTGGAAAGATGGTGTCTGCCACAACGAGGTTTGATATTTCACAAGTTCTAGAAGTCTTTCGCCATTTTGATTCATACAGCCTATGCCATGAGTACCGAGATATCTTTGTACTCCATCGTTGTTGCCACCTACTTTGGCGTTAAAATCACCCATGACTGCTATTATGTCATGCTTGGGTATTGTGTTGATGGTACTTAGAAGTGCTTCATAGAAGTCATCTTTTGTGGTATCAAGAGCGTCGTTAGTTGGTGCATAACATTGTACAATTGAGAGCTTGAAAAATCGTGTCTGAAATCTAGCTAATATTAGCCTCTCATTGATAGGTACCCAGCTGAGTGAGCAGGAGTGAAATGAGAGACGGAAAAATGCAACCTTGACAAGCGTTGGTTTTTTAATCTCGAACTAGAACGCCAGGCGACAGCTGGCGTCACAGACTTGCTTAGTCTAACATTAAACGTGAACGAATGGTTGGGAGTTTGAATAAAACTACTTGGTGTTAGTTACGCTGTTGCTATGACATATTTTTTCCCAAAAAATTAAAGTTAAATAAAGCATGTCTTCAGCAAGTCACAGTGTTTGCACATGACTTTATATAATTAACTATAATTTCTTATATGACAAGGAATGTATCAAACGGATGTTTGAAGATTACCTGATGATGAATAGGGCACCAAATCAGATAGGAACGATAGCTATTTATTTAGCAGCTCCACTGAACTTGAAACTGTTTATAATGTTTAATTGTTTAGAGATGGAGATAGGTGTATGATGTACTGAGGAGGCCTTAATCCTCTGATTTCAGGATTCCATCTTGAAACAATCAGTGAGCCACATACCAAAATATACGTACTACTGAAGCTGCAAGCTCGAGGCAAAAATTACCGGTTTGCCTTAAATCCCAAGAGTTCCAAAGCAGTGTTCATGTCGTAGATTTTTGATAGGGGAATTAAGACTTGGGTTGGTTTCTTCTGAATAGGTTAGAACGAGTGATAGCCACAGTGAGATGTGATATTAGAAATAGAGTTCCACGAGTGAGATGGTAGAAATTTATAGAGGCTGTCCCGGAAAATCGAGAATCTCTCTCTCTTTCTGCCTATCTTCTACAACAGATCCATAGGAGTCAGACAGTCTATAAAAAATATATATATTAATATATCTCTATCCACTCACGTGCACGCACATATAAGTGACGACAGTTAGACACACAGACGTGGGAAAACTATAACAATTATTATATAGATATTATGGGAACGAACTGACCACCACACTGAAATAAATGTAGGTATAGTTTAATTATCATAGTAAACTTACATCACAACATATAAAATACATCAAAAACATACACAGTCATAAAAATCAAGGAATGCTACACTAGTGATAGTCCAGTTTGTATGGTCCTCTCCTGGATATATAGCTCACAGTCCCGTTAGAAGAAAGTGATAACCCCAAAGAGTTACAGATACATATGATTGAGTCTATGGTTTCCCCCTTTTAAGGTATGGACAGACTTGATACTCTGCTTTTCTAAGGGTAAATATATATATATATAGTTAGCAATACCTTGCTTAAAGAAATGTTATGACAGCAAAAATGAATGGGTGTCAAAAATACCCCCATAAAGGGATCGCTCAGTCCTGCATTCACTCTATTCATTCAACTGTGATGACGTGCATTTGTTCATACTAAAATCTTAAAGTTCTTGTAAAAGTTATACATCAAATCTTTAAGGTAAGAATGTTTGTTGTTTTCTTTCACAGATTTATCTCTTTACTCAAACGCTGGCAAAGTTTGGGTACCACAGTTTCACTGTATATAAATGGAAAGAACACATATCAAATAATTATACATACTACAACTGATAAATTTAAACTGCAAGCGTAGCTTGTCTTATAGTTTAACACTTCCCGTGGAATAAGTTATATTTAAAAATCAAACATCCTGAATTAGGAATACCTACGCATTCCGTCAATACTCAAGATGTAGCAGTCATTTAATAAGTTAGTTTTAAAATATTCTCGACTGCGTATTAGCAGTTAAATTAAATCCATTATGGCTACATGATTTTAAGCTAGAAATTATAATTTATTCCACTTTCCACTGTAACTCGTCGACTAGAGAATATAACAGACTTAGGAATTTAACTCTCTGCACAAATCTAACTAGCAAAATGAAATAAGCGATTTAACACTTTAAACACTTCACAAAATACTAGATATTTAATATAATATGTTTACCTCCATACAGAACTACAGACCATGAACTAGAATACTGCAATTTAATGGTAGTCTAGAGCTCGGCAAAATGGCCAAGAAACTCAGACTTCGCCAAAACACAGATATTTTGATCTAGCACAGCGATCTGTCTACTGCAAAAGTTAGGAGCAAGAATGAAAATCTAGTTTCAAACTCTGGTTAATATCTATCAAACAGACAAAGAGGTGAACGTTTATTTCGCAAAACAAAATACTCTCCCCTGTCCGTCTTTAACACTTACGTAACTAGAAGACTACCATGAACTGACACTCGTGCGTTTTCACACCTCGCGCAGACCAGGCCAACCGTGAGTGCCTTGTCAGCTGGGATTTCCAGACAAATGTCTCAAACTGCGCCGAGGAGATGTCGGCTATCGCGCATCACTGAGCGTTCAGCCGATTCAACTCATTGTGGCAGGTGAAAATGCAGACAAATTTGTCGCCTATAGGTCTGGCGAAAGCGAATATTCACGGTGTATTTCGTCTGGTGCAGGGAAGGCTGTAGACATATGTCTGCTCCTATGTCTGGCCAGACGAATATGTTCACGGTTTCGTCCACTGACACCTAATGCCATAGAATGCATTTTAACGCTCTCTCGTCTAGTGTAGAGACTGATACGTTATGTCATAAATGCGTTTACCAGTATGAGAAAGAAAACGGTAAAGTTGTGAATGGGGAAGAAAATATTTTTCGCAAACGAATGGATGCGAAAAATACAGGAAAAATGTAAAGAGTCATAATAAAATAGAGGATACGGGTGAAAGAAAAAGAAGAGGATATAGGCAATTCAATGATCATAAAACCTCTGTGACAGTTCAGACGTTGCAGTCGTGAAGAAGGTGGTTGTGAGACTGCAATCAGTGTTCTAGGAAATAAAGTTAAGCCCAATTGTCCACGGGCGTGTGTTAGTTCATTTAACCATACTCTCCATCATTATTATATCAATCAGTATTCTTGACATGATGATACAAGTCGTTCCTCAGAAGCATGTCCATTCATAGGAGTTATTGCTTCATTAGAACACTTCCAGTCAGAAACAATTTAGTAATATTAACAGACACAGTTGTTGTTTTAAATTACTTTGCTGTAAATAAATTGCATTATATTTTGAGTTTTAAACAGTCCTGTATCCCAGCAATTGAGATACAGGAAAATAAAATTGTAAAAAATATTATCATTCAAAAGTTACCCAGTGACTTGTTAAATTACTTGTTCATTAAGTTATAGGTGTAGTTGTTGTCATTTTATTAACATTACATTGCATATTACCCTAGACACCTTGCCAGATAACATCCAGACAACATAACATATAATTAGGCTCAAAATATATAGCAGATTGAGGTCATAGGGTGGTAGCAGACAGGTACCTTGAGAACAACTTCATCAACAATTAGACTCAGGGACTTGCATAGCTGACCTCACATCTGTAGACAATTAATACTTAACTGTTTAACATCAAAACCACCACAGTCTTATTACCTATATGTATTCTCTAATATTTGTGTAACTACCTGTTTCAGTAAATGCAGCACCACAGACATCACATTTGTAAGGCATCTCATCTGTATGCATTCTTTTATGTTTTTGTAGACTACCTCTCACAGTAAATGCTCCACCACAAACATCACACTTGCAAGGTATCTCTTCTATATGCATTCTTTTATGGTTTTGTAGACTACCTCTCACAGGAAATGCTGCACCACAAACATTACACTTCCCCTGCATGTATCCTTTCATATATTTGTAGGCCACTACTCTGAGTAATTTGCCTAAGGAAAATGGTCGCTCAGCAATAGGCCATGACTGATAATGTTGATGAGGATTACTCTGGTTTGCTCTGCATTTATTACAGTTTGCTGATAAGATTTTATGTCCTTGTTAATGGAGGGTCACAGACAATGTCGTCAAGCCAGTTGTTTCATTCGGATTGTGCCGAAGTGCCCTTGGTGCAGTAAGTGAAGGACTTTTTCACGAAGAGAAGTGGATATCATCACTCAGTTAGACAGCCTGCCAAAACATAATGCCTTTGTGAATAAAAAAAAAATTATAGTGCCTATCAAAATACGGTTTTATGTCGCTGTTATTTCGTGACAGTGATTCTGGCCTTTCATCATCATCTCAACCCGTAACCTGTCATGGGTCGTATTGCTGCTATGGTAGAAGCATCAGCAGACACGGTCCTTCACTGCTCTCTATCCTCAGTACAAGTGTGGAAACACCGTGCCCTGCCCATTATTTATTGTTATCAACCCAGGATTTTCTTTGCCTTCCTCTTCTCCGTTTCCCTTCGACTGTTCCCTGGAGGATCGTTTTCAAAAGTGGGTCCTGACGAGTTACATGCCCAAACCAGTCAAGCTTTTGTCGTTCTTGGTGGCCAGCATACGTGTTTATTTTCTCTCTGACATAGACATTTGTTTTGTGCTCTTTATAGCAAATGCGTAAAATTATTCTATAACATTTATACGCGAAAGCCTGAATCCTTCGCTCCGTATCTGCAGTGAGTGTTCAGCCCTCACACCCATACAAGTGAATAAATAATACAAGTGACTTGTATAATTTGATCTTCACAGGAAAACTGGTGTTACTTTTCAAGATCACATTCAGCCTTGTTATGGCAGCTGAGGCCATCTCAAGTCTTGTCTTGATTTCTTTACTTGATCTTCCATCACTACATGTAGTGGACCCCAGATATTTAAAGGTGTTCACTTCTTCTAACTTTTCTCATTTAACGTAATTGTCACGGCACGTTTTACTGCCACTTTGACTTGTATGCTTGGTTGTAAACCAAGCTGTTTTCCTGGGCCGTAAACGAAACTCGATATGTTTGACTTCCGGTGTAGGAGGCACCAAGGACTTAACGATAGGAAGCACTGTACAGTGCCTCCTACCTCACGGTAGCGGGCACTGTACAGTGAGTGGTACCTAGGTACCGCCCACTGTACAGTGAACCTTACCTGCTAGATAGGAAGCACTGTACTTGGGTAGGAAGGACTTAACATTTTAAAGGATAAAAAAAACAGAAACCCGTACATAAATATAATTATAACACATAAGGAAGGGAAACCCAAGGCCTGTAAACGGTAAATTAATATGAGACAAACATAAAGATATGTTATCAGGCACACGTAGGAAATATCAGGCATGGAAGGTCCAGTGTTCAAATCCTAGGTAAGCCACTCATGTCTGTTGTTTTTCTGTTGTCTAGTGCTCTACTTCTTTATTTCCTACGAATGCCTGATAACATGCCTTTATGTTTGTCTCATATTAATAAATATAATTAATGCTGTATTTTATGTATTGAGAAATAAATGTGCCAGTAAAACCAAGATGGAGGTGAAATTCGTTTCTCACCTTAGACGCCGAAAGAAAAACATCAGGAATGTGTATATTTCGATGGATAGTACCATGTTATGTTAAATTATAGAATAAAAGATACACCAGAGTATCTAGTGGTGTAGATATTTTCCTATAACTGACCTCGAAACCCTCGAATCGGTCGGTTGGATCGGAGGGTTGATCAGTGAGTTAACAATTCACTATCGTAAAACAAGCTATTGTTACCGAAACAGAACCAGGCTCGACAGTAAACATGACTCACTCTAATATCTTGGGGGCTAAGGAGATTTTAAAAATTGGATACTGGAATGTAAGAACTATGTATCAAGACGGAAAATTGGAAGAAGTAATTAAAGAAATGGATAATTATAAGTTGGACTTATTGGGTGTCAGCGAGTGTAGATGGACGGGGAAGGGCATAAAATATATTTCAGAAGAAAAAAAGCAAATTATATACTCTGGTAGTAATGATAATCGTCACACAGAGGGAGTAGCCATCCTAATGACACAGAAAGCAGCAGCATCGCTTATCAGCTGGGTACCTATCAATGAGAGGCTAATATTAGCTAGATTTCAGACACGATTTTTCAAGCTCTCAATTGTACAATGTTATGCACCAACTAACGACGCTCTTGATACCATAAAAGATGACTTCTATGAAGCACTTCTAAGTACCATCAACACAATACCCAAGCATGACATAATAGCAGTCATGGGTGATTTTAATGCCAAAGTAGGTGACAACAACGATGGAGTACAAAGATATCTCGGTACTCATGGCATAGGCTGTATGAATCAAAATGGCGAAAGACTTCTAGAACTTTGTGAAATATCAAACCTCGTTGTGGCAGACACCATCTTTCCACATAAGAATATCCACAAGATAACATGGAATTCACCTGATGGCATAACTAAGAACCAGATAGATCACTTCTGCATAAGCGCTAAATTTCGCTCATCAGTTCAAGACGTCAGAGCATACAGAGGTGCAGAGATCGGAAGCGATCATAACCTCTGCATAGCTAAACTGAGAATTAAACTGAAGAAGTTATACCAACAGAATAAAAATAGAAGAATAGATGTACACAGACTGCAATCAAATGATATAAAGGAGGAATATAATGTCAAAATGAACAACTATTTCGATGCTTTAGGCAAAATTGACAACGATATCACCACCAAGACAATCGATACTAAATGGGAACAACTGAGAACAGCAATGACAGAAGCAGCAGTAGCGACCACCGGATACCTAGTACATAAAAAGAAAAAATGGATGAGAGAAGATACTTGGGATAAAATACAAGAAAGGAAAACAGCAAAACTTAAACTACTAGCGGCAAGTGCACATAATGCAGTTGAATCTTGCAAACTAACTTATAACTTGTTAAATAAAGAAGTGAAGACAAAAACTCGAAGAGATAAAAGACATTTCATCAATGAACTGGCCGTAGAAGCTGAAAATGCTGCAAGAACTGGTAATAGTAGGTGCCTTTATCAAATTACAAAACAACTATGTCACCAGCCTACTGCTATGGAAACACCTGTTAAAGGTAAATTAGGGAATTCAATACCAACAGAAAAAGAACAAATGAAGAGATGGGCTGAGCACCCACAACCACCTTGCCAATAACTTGCGATGAATTCACGCTGGACGAGATCAAACAAGCCGTTAAAAGATTAAAAAATTTTAAAGCTGCTGGAGTTGACGAAATTTCAGGGGAAATGATTAAAGCAGTTAATGACAACAACCTCTTGAGAATTTTAGATATTATAAATGAAGTATGGAGAGAAGAACAACCACCACAACAATGGAAAGACAGTATTATTGTAAAGTTACCGAAGAAAGGTGATCTATCAGACTGTAATAACTGGCGTGGTATATCTCTATTATCAGTACCTGGAAAATTATTATGTTGCATGATGTTAGAAAGACTTAAATTGCATGCTGACGAAAAGATCAGAGAAGAACAAGCGGGTTTCAGGCCGAAACGATCATGTATTGATCAAATATTCACACTAAGAACAATTATAGAAGAATCAGTGGAAAGGCAATCGCCGCTTATTATCACCTTCGTTTGTGTTAGAACAAATAAAGGGAATACAAAATGGTTTACAGTAGAAACAGGGGTGAAACAAGGCTGTATTATGTCACCACTACTTTTTGGAATAGCTATTGATTGGGTTATGAGAAACTATACCTACAATGAACAATTGGGTATAAAATGGACAAATGGAAAATTCCTGGGGGACCTGGATTTCGCAGATGATGTAGCATTCTTAAGTTCAACACCAAGACAATCCCAAGAAGCAATAAATAATTTGTGTCATCTCTCGGTTAAAATAGGTCTCCAAATAAATGCCTCTAAAACTAAAGCTATGAACTTTTCTAACGAGACCTTTGATATCATCTTGAACGGGGAAAAACTACAGAAAGTTGAAAGTTTCAATTATTTAGGCAGTAAAATGACTCAGGATGGTGACACAACAAGAGAAATCCATACTAGAATTGCTTTGGCAGCTAGCGCCTTCAATAGATTATCTAACATTTGGAAATTACGATCATTGAATATACATACCAAGCTTCGTCTGTTTAATTCAAATGTTATCTCAGTGTTAACATACGGCTGTGAGAGTTGGAAAATAACAAAATCATTGGAGAACAAGCTGAATACATTCGAGAACAAATGTCTTAGAAAACTCATGAACATCAGTTGGAAAGAATTCAAGACTAATCGACAAATAAGAGAAGACTCTAGGCAGAAATATGTCTCCGACTATATAAGGAAAAGACGATGGTCATATATCGGTCATGTCCTACGAATGCAAAACAACAGAATACCACTACAGGCGCTCACTTGGGTTCCTGAGGGTAAGAGGAAAAAAGGAAGACCAAAAGAAACACTCAGAAGAACAATAATAAGAGAAGGAAGAACGTTGGGCCTAAATAATGTGCAAGAGCTAAGAGGAGTGGCGTCACAACGAACAACCTGGAGAGCACTGGTTTCTGCCTTATGCGCCGTGTTTGGTGCTTAAAGAATTTATTATTATTATTTATTAAAACCAACGCCATAATATATAATAATTACGTTTTTATTTCTACTTGGCAGTGTATAAATAAAGACTATTAATAAAGAAAAACTGGATGACATTCCTTCGAAATATAGATCTAACCAACAAAAATCAGTATACGTCAGTTAAAAATCTGTTAAACATATGTGTATTACTTATTTAGTAACTACTATTACCAATAGAGCATTAAAAAACTATTTTTACCTTAATATAACAAGTCAAATAATTTATAACATCATCTGTTCGCATTGTGAAATATGTTGTTGTTGTTGTTTGCGTTTGCTCGACCACATCTCACTCTTACATGCTGGCCTTTTCTGAGCGGTATGTAGGCCTGCGTTGTGTCATAGTTTGCGATATCTGTGCCTTTCGGCCCGACACATCAGATTTCAGCACAGCACGCAATTTTTACGGGTTTGCTTTCCCTGTCAACACACGCCCATAATGTAGGCTTTACCTCATGTCCATACAATGGTGCAGTGAAATGACTGCGCCGGTGCATTGTGAAATAAATCTTCTCTGTGGCCAGAACATACTTATAGTGGAGCGGGAACCGAAGCTTATTTTTTTCGTCCGTAATAAGTTTAATTGTAATCAAGTTAAGTTGTAGATAACTAGCTATTTTGAATTATGATACAAGTGCACATAAAAACACACGAATCTTAATTAAAGGTTTTCGTATCATCAACCTCAGGCTACAGTGGTACCTTGAAGATGAAAACTTCTTGTACCACAGCTTTAGGCAGTGTTACTCTACCGAAGATCAGGCAACTTACCTTTCCCAGGATGCGTTCCAAGATAAGAAACTGGTACTAGCAGCATGGATAGATCTAAGGAAATCATTTGACAAGTTTTGGAAAGAAGGGCTTCTGAAGAAACCGAGAAACTGTAGAGTGAATGGTAGCATGTACAAATGGGTGAAAGCATACTTGCATAACAGAAGAGCCCGAGTACAACTAGATGGCCCCAAGAGTAAGAAAATTCTACTGCGTCATGACGTCCCTCAGGGAGAGGTTCTGTCCCCCACACTTTTCCCAGTCTACATCAATGACCTAATTGTTGAACTACCACATGGAATGAAAGTGGCAATGTACTCTGATGACCTGGTAATATGGTGCACAGATGAGCATGCAACAGTGGCCACCAAACTGCTACAAAGAGCTTTAGATGCCTTAATCTCATGGGCAAATAGATGGTGTGTCAGCATCAACACAGACATGTGCAGCACTACGCTCTTCACCCTCTCTCCCAAACAAAAAGCTGGTGTCATCAAGATAAATGAAGAGCTCCTAAGAGAAGATAAACAACCCACCTATCTCGGAATTACATTCGATGATAGGCTGACATGGAAGCAGCACATCAACAAGGCAGCAACAAAGGCCAGGAGAAAGTTAGCCATCCTGAGAAAACTAAGTGGAACCACATGGGGAGCCAGCGGGAAAATACTTAGTAAAGTTTACCAGCAGGGCATATGACCACACCTGGAATATGGGTCAGCTGCGTGGTGTCCAGCATCAAACACCACATTACAAAAGCTAGATAAGGTGCAAAACCAGGCGCTTAGTGTCATCACAGGGAAAATAAAATCAACACCTATAGTGGAGATGGAAAAAATGGGGAGGATACAAGCACTAAGAGAACGCAGAGACACGAAAGTGCTAACACAGGCAGAAAAGTTCCTCTGTATGCCAAGCCATCCAATGAAGGACAGATTCCAAAACCTAGCAATGGGGCGATTGAAAAGAAGCAGCTTTATCCACCACGCCAAACGATTTCGTAGACAAACCTCAGACCTGCATGAAGTTGACAGCCCCCTAAAGTCTGTGCCAGAACAAACCCCTTGGAGAGAGGAGCCTGGACTACCAGAACACATCCAGACAAAAGTGAAAGGAATATTCAACAGGGATGAACACAACAGCGTGCAACGTAGGACAGTCACTCTCAGTTTCCTGGAAGATGAATACCCACAGGACCTCTGGGTCTGAGTATACATGGATGGGTCAACACAGAATGCAGTCAAGAATGGAGGAGCAGGAGTATACATAGAATACCCAAACAACACTAGGGATACGGTCAGAGTACCAACGGGGAAATTCTGTAACAACTATGATGCAGAAATCCAGGCAATCAAGGTGGCAACTGAGAAACTGTTGAACACCAATCTCGGTCCACAGCCTGTGGTATTCCTGACAGATGCAAGATCAGCACTCCAAGCACTTCAGTCCAGAAAATTGCTAGGTATACAAGCCCTACTTTCTGAACTGTGCAGGGTCGCCATGCAATGGATACCGTCTCATTGTGGAATACCAAGAAATGAGAGAGCAGACCGACTGGCTAAAGAAGGTGCTGCAGACGAGCAACCGGATGTACCAGTTACGTACCATCAGAAGAAAAAGATGATCAAATCATTCAGAAAGCCACCAACACCAAAGCAGAATGGCTACCAAGCTATGAACAGATCAGAACAAATTGTCATTCTGCGCCTCAGAACAGGACACAACTGACTCCACAGCCACATGTATACAAAATTCAAGATTGGCAATTCAGCCATGTGTACATGTGGACAGGCACCCCAGACTGCCAAGCACGTACTTCAAGATTGCCCCGAATATGATATATTGAGGCAAACCCACTGGCCCAGAGAAACAACACTGGAAGCAAAACTATACGGATCTCTGTATGAACTACAAAAGACAGTGAAGTTTATGCTAGAAACAACATTGCAGATATAGACAATATATTTCAAGCGAATGAAAGAAGAAGAAAATGAAAGGTTTTTTAAAAAAAATCATTTTTCGTTTAATGTTTACAATTTTCACATCTAATTTTCAGTGATCTTCATTTTTTTTTTCATTAAGTTTCACTTTAAAAAATTAGTTCAGTTTACTTAATGCTTATATACAAAACAATACAAAATAATATTAATTTCTAAAATATAAAAAATAATATCTTTGTTGACATTTCAAAATAGACAAAAATAGTCCCTTTCTCCAAATAAGCATTGTTAAGAGTGACAGACTTATTTCCTAATAGGCTGTTCGTCACCTGGGCATCGATTTATGTTGCTTATATTCTCAGAACAATCCACTATTCACCTTTCAGAAAATTTATAGTGGCAATAAAAAGATGGTGTTTCTTCAATGCCCGAATAATTCTTCTTCTCTTCTTTGATCCATAGCCGCCGACCATCAAAGCAGTCAGAGGCTCAACACGCAAGGTGGTGTCTTGTAGGGCAGCAACAAATTGATTATACTTTGTTCGGTCGGCGGCCATCCTTCACACAGTGCCCCAACTCTGAATAATGAAACGGGTTTATCTCTCTTATTGGTGCCTCTGAGTCGCACGAATCTTATCTCAACTTACCTAATGGTGTGAAGTATTTATGACCTTTAACGTGAAGCGTTCACGGTAAAGGGCCGTTATGATGCAATCAAGTCTTAGCAAAGAAGTCTACAATTGTGTGTTATCACATATAACCTAATTAACATGTTTAAAATCACTTACAAATTCAACTAAGTGCATGTCATAGCGCTTTTATCGCTTTACATTTTAATATACAGGGCGTCCGAAAAGTTACTGTGCACTTGAATATATGGCAGACTAGAGTAGTGGTTTTGATGTGAGAGTTGTCTGTTCTATCCGAGGCGTGACCTTGACAACAGCAAATTTTTTTTTTTGTTTTTTTTTTAATGTGAGAGTTGTCTGAAGGAGCGTGTTCAGACATGTCTTGAGGCCCATGGTGGACATTTCCAACATCTGCTGTAGAAGAAACTGCTGCGTGGTACTGCAACGTTGTATGAGGTACTTTACTGCACAGTAACGTTTAGGACACCCTGTATAACACCGTATGTTATCATTATAAATAAATTATTTCTTGTAAAACCAGTAATGGTTATCATGTCTCAAATGTGCTCCCTAAAATTAGCTCGTAAAAATGTGGGTTTTGAACATGTATACTAAGATTTAACTTCAGCCACTCTTGACATTTCATCTCAGTATGATACCTGTTAATAATTAAATGAAGCTTATTTCATGTCTTTTCCTTAACGGAAAGTCTGTTTGTATACACATTGTGATATAACAACCAAGATCTTTCGGTGTACTGGTGAAAGGGCTGTGACTGACGGGCAACAGCGGCGTGTATTATAAGAGGTGTTGGGCACAGAATTTCAGTTGCTAGCGTGCAGTGGCTAGCCTCGTCGGCTTCGCGCAGTTGCGTGAGTGTTTGTCCCTAGTCGTGGCATGCGACAGAATGAACGGAATAATTTGTCTTCTCTTTGTTACTTTCACAATTGCCTCCACGGCTGGTGGAGTTGTGGATTTTAAAGTTGCAACCAAAGTGAAATGGGTTCATTTTCTATGTTGTGTTTGTTCGTCCATCATGGGTGATGAAGACCACTCTGTTCATCCAATTATTAGGAATATGTTAGATTACTCTATGGGTACGAAGATGACTGATGAGCCCGATGCGGGCCTTGAAAGATCTTGGACAGTGTGGGCAGGGAATGTTTGCTTCATGTGAAGGTTTGGAGCCGCGCTAGCGTAGTGGTTACAACACCGCTCTGGCGACCGGGTGATTCAGGATCAAACCCAGGCGACGGCATTTGAGGATTTTTCGTCGACCGGGAATTGGACTGGATTAACTCGAGACCTGGCGAGGACATTTGAAGGAGTGTCATCGACCAGGGATTGGCGGCTCCTGAGCCGACCCAGCTCTAATGGGTACCTCCGAAATCGGCGAGTATCTGCCTGAATGGCGAGGGACACCTGTCTCTGTACAAGAAAAAGGGATACTCACGTAAAATCAATGTCAGGTTAGACATTAATAATAACCTGAGATTTCGCCTCGAGTATTAGCGGGCGTACGAAAAAAAAAAAAAAAAAATGTGAAGGTTTTATTTCACGGTCTTTTCTAGCTTGTCTCCGCTGTTGCTCTTCTGGATGATTTGCATGCCGCTGCACCTTTACGAAGAGATGTGCGCCAAGCAGTTCGGTCTTGCGCAGCAGCTTCCCATATGTCTGGGTTTATGTCAAAGGTTTTCAATAACGTCTTTAATGTGTCTTTGAAGTGCTTCGTTTGGCCACCATGGGAGCGTTTACCCTTCTGCATCTCACCATAAAAGAGTATCTTTGGCAGTCGAAGGTCTGGCATGCGGACTACATGACCTGCCCAGCGAATCTGTGACTGCATTAGAATAGTATGGATGCTAGGGATACCAGCTCTGTTGAGAACAGCAGTATCCGGGATCTTGTCTTGCCATTTGATGTTCATTATCTTCCTGAGACAGACTGTATGGAAGTGGTTTAGCTTCTTTACGTGGTGCCTGTATACAGTCCATGTTTTGCATGCATAAAGCAGCACTGGTAGCACCGTAGTTCTATACAAGACAACAGGAGGGTGAGACACTTGGGAGTCATGACTCAAGTGGGCCCGCCCCTCTTAGAGTGTAAAAGAGTATACAGGGCCAAAACATTCATTCAATGGGAGGACCACTTCTGACGATCAGATTACCTCCTGTTGTATCACTCTGTAAAGAGTTTCCTATCATGTTCTCCATGTTTCAGAGCCATACAATAGGACTGACTTGACATTTGAGTTGAAGATTCTTATTTTCATGTTGTAATCCTCTTTTTCTCCATATCTTTCCCAATGCAATGAATGCTCCTCTTGCTTTTTGTATTTCTCAATAAATGATACACCATAAATATCAACTTGCAGGATTTGTCTTCCTCTATTATCTTGTGAGACTGAATGATTAAATTGCTGCAAGCAGTAGCAGCAGCACTATTACTCACACTAAGCTATGTATACTTTTATGTCTTTGTTGACTACCCCCTCTGAGTAAATGCAGCACCACAAACATCACACTTGTACGGCTTATTTCCAATATGCATTCTTTTATGTCTTTGTAGACTACCACTCTGAGTAAATGCAGCATCACAAACATCACACTTGCACGGCCTATTTTCTGTATGCATTCTTTTATGTCTTTGTAAATTACTAGTGTGAGTAAATGCTGCACCACAGACATCACACTTGTAAGGCTTATTTCCTGTATGTATTCGTTTATGTTTTTCTAAGTAACTTCTTACAGTAAATGCTGCATCACAGACATCACACTTGCATGGCTTATTTCCTATATGCATTCTTTTCTTTTATGTGTTTGTAAATTACCAGTCTGAGTAAATGCTGCATCACAGACATCACACTTGTAAGGCTTTTCTCCTGTATGTATTCTTTTATTTTTTTTCAAATTACCAGTGTGAGTAAATGCTGCACCACAGACATCACACTTGTAAGGTTTTTCTCCTGTATGAATTTTTTTATGATCTTGTAGATTCCCGCTCTTAGTAAATGCTGCACCACAGACATCACACTTGTAAGGCTTTTCTCGTGTATGTATTCGTTTATGTTTTTCTAAGCAACTTCTTACAGTAAATGCTGCACCACAGACATCACACTTGTAAGGCTTTTCTCCTGTATGTATTCTTTTATGTGTTTGTAAATTACCATTCTGAGTAAATGCTGCACCACAGACATCACACTTAAAAGGTTTTTCTCCTGTATGTATTCTTTTATGTTTTTTCAAATCACCAGTGTGAGTAAATGCTGCACCACAGACATCACACTTGTAAAGTTTTTCTCCTGTATGAATTCTTTTATGATCTTGTAGATTCCTGCTCTTAGTAAATGCTGTATCATAGACATCATACTTGTAAGGCTTTTCTCCTGTATGTATTCGTTTATGTGTTTGTAAATTACCATTCTGAGTAAATGCTGCACCACAGACATCACACTTAAAAGGTTTTTCTCCTGTATGTATTCTTTTATGTTTTTTCAAATCACCAGTGTGAGTAAATGCTGCACCACAGACATCACACTTGTAAGGTTTTTCTCCAGTATGAATTATTTTATGATATTGTAAATTACCATTCTGAGTAAATGCTGCACCACAGACATCACACTTGTAAGGTATTTCTCCTGTATGTATTCTTTTATGTTTTTGCAAATTACTACTGTGAGTATATGCTGCACCACAGACATCACACTTGTAAGGTTTTTCTCCTGTATGAATTATTTTATGATATTGTAGGTTACTGCTCTTAGTAAATGCTGCACCACAGACATCACACTTGTAAGGCTTTTCTCCTGTATGTATTCTGTTATGATCTTGTAGATGACTGCTCCTAGTAAATGCTGCACCACAGACATCACATTTGTAAGGTTTTTCTCCTGTATGTATTCTTTTATGTTTCTGTAGGTTACCTATCTGGGTAAATGCTGCACCACAATCATCACACTTATAAGGTTTCTCTCGTGTATGTATCATTTTATGTTGGTGTAGGCTATCTTTCTCAGAAAATGATGTGCCATTAATATCAAACTTGTATGACTTGTCTTCCTCTATATTCTTGTGAGACTGAATGCTTAGATCCCTGCAAGTAGCAACAGCTCTGTCACTCACACAAAGCTGAACATCTATTTTACTGGCAGAAAATGGTTTACTACAATTTATGTTACAGACTTGATTTTTTAAACCTGGTTCATTACTGTGTAGGTTGTCAAACATTGTAGCTGTCCTTTCCTGACTGTTGATGAAGTTTACTGATGCTTCATTACCAGTGAGTGTCAGGTTGTTGTTATCTTCTCTTGCTACATCAGTAAAAGTAGCACCTCTAATCTTAGTAACTGCTTCATTCACGTTATTTCCACTGTCTTGTGGTAACACATTCTGAAGATCACTGTTTTTATTATGAAACTCCCAGCCTCTGTTTCTGTGTACTGTTTTAATATGCTCATCCAGGACATCAAGTTGGAAGAAATGAGTGTTGCACAGGTGACAAGAATAAACACCTGTAAAAATAAAAATAATGAGCAAAGATAAATAATTAAATCTATGTCTTGTATGTTTAGTTACATTTTTGTTTAGCAAAATGTAGTAACAAACGCATAAGCACAATTTCCTGATAATTATGTGATTGTTATTTAGGGTCGACATCATTGCAATCCAGGCAATCCCATTGGTGCTAAGTCACCCTCAGCAAATGTTGAAGTGTATGAATGCTTACTGTGCTGTAGCATCCTGACTGTATACATGTCGGATGCATCCTCTCATACGTCATACCAGCTAGTCTTATGTTTGGTGCCACATTCCAACTATCTTAGCTTTGTTGATTCATCTACTGCAGTGTTGTTTTCTAACAGATGATCATTAACTGTCTTCAGTATCTCTCCCTTGTGCAGGACCAGTGTCCCCACTATGGGTGTTTGCGAAGCTAGTCTGTCAACACTCTTATTGTAGTGTCATACACCTGAATGACTTGTACGGTAGATTTATACCAGCTTCTGAAGATTCAAGGCCTCTATACATGTTTTCTATTCGTGCAACAGACATCCATTTTGAACCTTTAAAAGCAACTGAGAGTGTGACACAATAACTGCCCTGGTTACTGCAGGATCAGCCTCTATCTCCATTATGTATACATTAAAATAGTTTAATTAAAATTTGTAAATAGATTTAATTCTCTAAGAAAGGCCCACTCGATGCTTAGTATTAAATGTCATACTGTGCAGATATTGATATCATGTAAACTTGTGTAGAAAAAATATGAATTTAAAATAATAACATTCCTATTATACATACCTTTCTCATAAATGGGTGCTTGCATAGAATAGAGGGATTAAAATGGTATGACAAGATTAACAACGTGGAACTGATGACAAGAACTAGACAAGTGCCAGTGAAACAAGAGATGAGAAGAAGACGATGCAATGGATAGGACACACACTGAGGAAACCTGTTGATAGCATTACAAGGCAGTCCTTGTTCTGGAACCCCCAGGGCAAGAGAGGCAGAGGTAGACCAAGAAGCACATGGAGAAGAGAGCTGGAAACAGAGATGAAAATGATAAGGAGAACGTGGAAAGAACTTGAGATGATGGCACGTGACAGGAGGACTTGGCGTGTGTTTGTTGAAGGCATATGCTCCTTTGGGAGTGGAGGGTTATGTATGAATGAAGAAAATTTAATTAAAATTTGTAAATAGATTTAATTTTCTAAGAAAAGCCCACTCGATGCTTAGTATTAAATGTCATACTGTGCAGATATTGATATCATGTAAACTTGTGTAAAAAAGATGTGAATTAAAAATAACATTCCTATTATACATACCTTTCTCATCTCCAAATAAGCATAACTGTTGTTTGCATTCTGGCATGTCCAAGATGTCAGTATACTGTATCTCAGTTTTAGTCCAGCTGTTGCCACAATCAGCCTGAAACAAATATTGATCAGTCCAGGCATTTATGACACATCATCATTACTACTTTTAGCTCCCTAAACAGCCTAGGCCTTCAACAAATGTCTGCCAACTCTTCTTGTTGTATACTATTAGCTCAAGGTGTCATGACTGACTCATATCTTTGACTTCACCATGGACATTTCAGAAGGCTATAAACTAGAGCTTTATAATTGAATTGCCTTGACACTGGAGTTGAGATTGAGATTTCTGTGTTGGACTTGATTTCTCTTTGTGTTTATGACACTAAAATGTAGGGGAGATCCGTTTTTCTGTAATCATTTTCTCATTATTGCCATCACTCATGCACACATACAATGACACACTCACATGCACATACACAAACTAACACATACACTTATGTATACATGCACAGACAAATGCTCATGTACATATTTATAAACACACACATACACAAATATACAGAGCACACAATTATTTTCTACATGACATAAGATTCTATAAGATCACAGTGAACTTTCAAACACAAAAAACCATTTTAATTATTTGTGTCAAAAATAAATAAAACACTAAATAACAAACAAGCATGTCTAATAAGGCCCCTTGTAGTGTCTGAGGTCTCTGACAAGACAAAGAAACAGTGGGAATATGTTGTACAAGGCACTATTATAAGGCTGATCATGAGGCTGGCAACATCATCATGTCAAACAAATAGCTACAGATACCATCACATTAAGAGCTTGTCAATGTTTAGTGCAAGCTTCCTGTAGTAGTGGTTCTATCCTTCATAGGGAGTGACCAGGACAATGGTGACATATAAGGTCAATGACCTGTCTGATATAGTTTGTCTAAACAACAGTACATACAACAAATAAGGTTAATTAACTGTCTGATATAGTTTGTCTAAAAACCGGTACATACCACACATACGGTTAATTAACTCTCTGATATACTTTGTCTAAACAATGGTGCATACAACATATAAGGTTAATTAACTGTGATATTGTCTAAACAATGGTACATACAACAAACAAGGTTAATTAACTGTCTGATATAGTTTGTCTAAACAATTGTACATACAACATTTAAGGTTAATTAATGGTCTGATATAGTTTGTCTAAAAACTGGTACATACAACATATAAAGTTAATTAACTGTCCGATATACTTTGTCTAAACAATGGTACATACAATATACAAGGTTAATTAAATGTCTGATTTTGTCTTAACAACAGTACATACAACAAACAAGGTTAATTAACTGTCTGATATAGTTTGTCTAAACAATTGTACATACAACATTTAGTGTTAATTAATGGTCTGATATAGTTTGTCTAAACAACGGTACAAACAACATATAAGGTTAATTAACTATCTTCTTCTTCTTCCTCGTTCGCCCTGAAAAGGACGGTGGTTGCGTTGTGTCTGTTTATGCCGTAGCTGTGATATCTGCACCTTTCGGTCGACACATCCGACTTCAGCACAGCATTTTTGGGGACCGGTTTTGCCTTCCCTCTGCGATCCGTACTCGCTCAGCCAGACTGCACTGCTGCAGACTGTTTCCAGGACCACCACGTGGAGGTGGATTATGGTCTTGGTCAGCTCTGGTTAGCTGACCCTGATGCAAGCAGTCAAGCTATGGGTCGCTGACTGCATTCTCTATTGCTGCATCTTCTGGTCCCTAATTAACTATCTGATATAGTTTGTCTACACAAAGGTACATACAACATTTAAGGTTAATTAATGGTCTGATATAATTTGACTAAACAATGGTACATACAACATATAAGGTTAATTAAACATCTGATATAGTTTGTTTAAATAATGGTACATACAACATATAAGATTAATTAACTGTCTGATATAGTTTGTCTAAACAATGGTACATACAACATATAAGGTTAATTAAATGTCTGATATAGTTTGTCTAAACAATGGTACAAACAACATATAAGGTTATGTCTTCTTCTTCTTCTTCGTTCACCCTTAGCTGTCAACTTGAATAAGTTCAAAGAAAGCAGTGATCAACCTGAGGCTGTTGATATCTCCATAGATTTTCTCCAGGAATGGTACTGGTGATGGCCATATGCCTTTTCTCTGTTCCTCATATGTTGGGCACCTTTGAAGTAGATGTTCGGCAGTCATTTTATCAGTACCACAGTTACACTCATCAGTAGTTCCTATCTTTAATTTGTTGAATAGATGGTATCTCAATCTGTTATGACCTGTGCGAAGTCTGAAGATTACCACTTGTTCACTTCTGCTGAGCTGGTAATACGGATCACTTTTTGTGTGGCCTGGATGATCTTCTTCCCACTTGTGCCTGTACCTGCGCTTGAAAAAAACTCTTGGCCTCCTCATAAGTTATGTTTGCATCACGTTGAGGGAGCTTTCCCCCTTCCTTTGCCAATCTGTCAGCCTTTTCATTTCCAGGGATGTTGCAGTGAGAAAGAATCCACTGTATCACAACTCTTTTGTATTGCTGACATAGTCTGTGAAGTGTTACTCTTAGGTCATCCAGTTCAGCATTACTTGGACTTTTCAGCGTTGTAATCACTGACAGCACATTTGAAAAGATAGCTACTGGTCTCTCTGAACTTTCTTCTGTCATTAGAATTTCTGATGCAGTGTTTAAGGCCTCTGCCTCTGCTCTGAAGTTACCTGAAAATTTCCCTTTTGTGACTGCTATCTTTTTTTGTGTGCCATTGCTTAAGCTCAGGAAGACTCCTCCACCCCCATCTTCTGTTGCATTAGTTGCTGATCCATCTGTGTATGCATGGATCCAGGTGTTGCTTGGGTAATGTTTCTCTATATATTTTGTGGTTAGGACTGTCCTTTCTGTTTCATTTTGGCTGTTCTTTCTTACAATACCAGAGGGTATATCTGATGTACTTTTTCTGAACAGTGGAGAATAAAATATATAAGATTTATTAACTGTCTGATATAATTTGTCTAAACAATGGTGCATATAACATATAAGGTTAATTAACTGTCTGATATAGTTTATCTAAACAATGGTACCTTATCAACAACATTATTTCTGACAGTCATAGATTGGGTGATGTGCCAGACAACAGAGGGCAGTCCAAGAGGAATTAGATGGACAACGTTTTCTACACTGGAAGATTTGGAATATACAGATGACATTGCACTACTCGCGCATTCACATCAACACATTCAAGACAAAACCGATAGACTGAATAAGTATGGCCAACAGGTTGGCCTGAACATCAATTTGAAGAAGACAGAGGTCATGACACTAAATGTGGGCAATCCTGAGCCAATAACAGTAAGGAACCAGAAGTTAGAACAGACAGACACATTTACTTACCTAGGAAGCATAGTAACACCTGACGGCGTAACAAACAAGCAAGGACATTAACAACAGAATGAATAAAGCGAGAACAGCCTTTGCTGTTCTCAACAACATTTGGAAGTCTTCCCAGTACAGCACAAACACCAAATTAAGACCGTATGAGAGTTGTGTACTTTCTGTGCTTCTCTATGGTGCGGAATGTTGGAGAGTAACAGAAAAGGAAATGTCGAAACTGTCCTCCTTCCACACAATCTGCCTAAGGAAAATTCTTTGAATCTTTTGGCCAAACACCATCAGCAACCAAGAACTACTTATTCGGAGTAACCATGAGGACATGCACACCATCATAACTGGCAGACGCTGGAGTTGGGTTGGCCATGTCCTCAGAAGGGACCCTGATACCATCACAAGAACAGCTATGCTATGGACCCCCAAGGGAAAGCGAAAGAGAGGCTGACCAAAAACAACTTGGCGGAGAACTGTGGAAGCTGAGATGCAAAGAATGAACCACAGATGGGGCACTGTATGAAGGATGGCCGCCGACCGAGCAAAATGGAATCAATTTGTTGCTGCCCTACAAGACGCCACCAGGCATGATGGCCACTGACTGCTTTGATGGTTGGTGGTTATGGATTAAAGAAGAAGAAGAAACAATGGTACATACAAAATATAAGGTTAATTAACTGTCTGATATTGTTTGTCTAAATAGTGGTACATACAAAATATAAGATTAATTAACTGTCTGATATAGTTTGTCTAAACAATGGTACATACAACCTTATACATACAACATATAAGGTTAATTAAATGTCTGATATAGTTTGTCTAAACAATGGTACATACATCATATAAGGTTATGTATGATGTAGTTTGTCAAAACAGTGGTGCATAAAATATATAACATTTATTAATTGTCTGATATAATTTGTCTAAACAATGGTGAATACAACATATAAGGTTAATTAACTGTCTGATACAGTTTGTCTAAACAATGGTACATACAACATATAAGGTTAATTAACTGTCTGATATAGTTTGTCTAAACAATAGTGCATACAATAAATAAGGCTAATTAATTAACTGATTGATATAGTTTGTCTAAACAATGGTACATACAACATATAAGGCTAATTAAATGACTGATATAGTTTGTCTAAACAATGGTACATACAACATATAAGGTTAATTAACTTTTTTATATAGTTTGTCTAAACATTGGTACATACAATATATAAGGTTAATTAACTGTCTGATATTGTTTATCTAAACAACAGTGCAAACAACATAAAAGGCTAATTAACTGTGTGATATAGTTTATCTAAACAACGGAACATAGAACATATAAGGATAATTATTTGGCTGGTATAGATTGTCTAAACAATTACACATACAACATATAAGGTTAATTATCTGTCTGATATTGTTTGTCTAAACAACATTACATACAACATATAAGGTTAATTAACTGTCTTCTTCTTCTTTCGTTTTCTTGAAATATACTGTCTATATCTGCAATATTGTTTCTTGTATAAACTTCACTGTCTTTGGTAGTTCATACAGTGGTCCGTATAGTTTTGCTTCCAGTGTTGTTTCTCTAGGTCAGTGGGTTTGCCTCATTATATCATATTTGGAGCAATCTTGAAGTCCGTGCTCCGCAGTCTGGGGTGCCTGTCCACATGTACTCATGGCTGAATTGCCAGTCTTGAATTTTGTGTACATGTGGCTGCGTAGTCAGATGTGTCCTGTTCTGGGGCGCAGAATGACAATTTGTTCTGATCTGTTCATAGCTTGGTAGTCATCCTGTGTTGGTGTTGGTGGCTTTCTGATTGATTTTATCATCTTTTTCGTCTGATGGCACGTAACTGGTACATCCTGTCTGCAGCCCCTTCTTTAGCCAGTCGGTCCACTCACTCATTTCCTGGTATTCCACAATGAGATGGTATCCACTGCTCGGCGACCCTGCACTGGTTGCACAGTTCAGAAAGTAGGGCTTGTATACCTGGCAATTTTCTGGACTGAAGTGCTTGGAGTGCTGATCTTGCATCTGTCAGGAATACTAAAGGCTGTGGACCGAGATTGGTGTTCAACAGTTTCTCAGTTGCCATCTTGATTGCCTGGATTTCTGCATCATAGTTGTTACAGAATTTCCCCGTTGGTACTCTGACCGTATCCCTAGTGTTGTTTGGGTATTCTATGTACACTCCTGCTCCTCCATTCTTTACTGCATTCTGTGCTGACCCATCTGTGTATACTCGGACCCAGAGGTCCTGTGGGTATTCATCATCCAGGAAACTAAGAGTGACTGTCCTACGTTGCACGCTGTTCTGTTCATCCCTGTCGAATATTCCTTTCACTTTTGTCTGGATGTGTTCTGGTAGTCCAGGCTCCTCTCTCCAAGGGGTTTGTTCTGGCACAGACTTTAGGGGGCTGTTAACTTCAGGCAGGTCTGAGGTTTGTCTACGAAATCATTTGGCCTGATGGATAAAGCTGCTTCTTTTCAATTGCCCCATTGCTAGGTTTTTGAATCTGTCCTTCATTGGATGGCTTGGCATACAGAGGAACTTTTCTGCCTGTGTTTGCACTTTCGTGTCTCTGCGTTCTCATAGTGCTTGTATCCTCCTCATTTTCTCCATCTCCACTATAAGCGTTGATTTCACTGCCCCCATGATGACCCTAAGCGCCTGGTTTTGCACCTTATCTAGCTCTTGTAATGTGGTGTTTTATGCTGGACACCATGCAGCTGACCCATATTCCACGTAAGGTCTTATGCCCTGCCGGTAAACTTTACTAAGTATTTTCCTGCTGGCTCCCCATAGTTTTCTCAGGATGGCTAACTTTCTCCTGGTCTTTGTTGCTGCCTTGTTGATGTGCTGCTTCCATGTCAGCCTATCATCGAATGTAACTCTGAGATATGCGGGTTGTTTATCTTCTCTCAGGAGCTCTTCATTTATCTTGATGACACCAGCTTTTTGTTTGGGAGAGAGGATGAAGAGCATAGTGCTGCACTTGTCTGTGTTGATGCTGACACACCATCTATTTGCACATGAGGTTAAGGCATCTACAGCTCTTTGTAGCAGTTTGGTGGCCACTGCTGCATGCTCATATGTGCACCATATTACCAGGTCATCAGCGTACATTGCCCCTTTCATTCCATGTGTTAGTTCAGCAACCAGGTTGTTGATGTAGACTAGGAAAAGTGTGGGGGACAGAACCCCTCCCTGAGGGACGCCATGACACAGTAGAATTCTCTTACTCTTTAGGCCATCTAGTTGTAATCGGCTCTTCTGTTATGCAAGTATGCTTTCACCCATTTGTACATCCTACCATTCACTCTACAGTTTCTCAGTTTCTTCAGAAGCCCTTCTTTCCAAACCTTGTTAAATGCTTTCCTTAGATCTATTCATGCTGCTAGTACCAGTTTCTTATCTTGGAGCGCATCCTCAATCTCTTGGGAAAGGTAAGTTGCCTGATCTTTGGTAGAGATTAACTGTCTGATATTGTTTGTCTAAACAACGGTACATACAACATCCCACCTCAGTATTAGTATCGAGATTCTGGAAGCCTCCATTACACTTCTGCTTAAATTCATCAGAACCTGGATTTTGATTAATATATATATGATATACTTTAATTACTACATACATACTGACCAATTCTTTAATGCATTTTGACAAGCAGTTATGGCTATTATAAAGTATAAGAATGTTTGAAAAAAAAATCAAAACAATATTATCTGTAGTTGTATAAACTCAGTAAAATGCTTACTGATATAACAATGCTCTTACAAGAAGAGTCTTTGAAAGTTTAGACTAGTTCTTTTTCTTCTTCTTCTTCTTCGTTCATCCTGAAAAGGATGTTGGTAGAGTTGTGTCCATTTACAGCGAAGCTGCGATATTTGCACCTTTTGGCCGACACATCCAACTTCAGCATGGCATTTTTTGGACCAGGTTAGCCTTCCCTCTTCGATCCCTACTCGCTCAGCCAGACTGCAATGATGCAGCCTGTTTCCAGGACCACCACTTGGAGGTGGAGTAGGGTCTTGGTCAGCTCTGGTTCGCTGACCCTGACGCAAGCAGTCTAGCTATGGGTCGCTAACTGCATTTCTCACTGTTGACACGTTTTAGGTCCCTAGTTCTTTTTAAAAAGAGGTTGTGGTTGTTGATAAACAAGGGCTGCTGAGCTTGTAACCCTTTTGCAGCCAATGCCAAATTGAAGAATTTGTATGTGTTCTGAGGCTGCTAAATAGTACAGATTAAAGTGTTTGTGATTGGTGGTCAATAATCAATATACCCTTTAGCTCCCAAAGGAGCATAGGCATTCAACAAACACAGACCAAGTCCTCCTGTCACGTGTCAACAGCTCAAGTTCTTTCCATCTTTTCTTCATCAGTTTCATTTGTCTCTAGCTCTCTTGTCCACGTGTGTTTTAACATACCTCTGCCTTTCTTTCCCTGGGGATTTCAGAACAAGTCTGTAACTTTTTATTGTTGCTTTTTTTTTTGTTGTTCTCTATCGGTCAGAGCCATTGAATATGACTGACTTGACAGAGCCATTAAATATGACTGACTTGACAATTCTTTTTTTTTCATGTCAGTCTTGATTTCTTTTGACCTCCATATGTTTTCTAATGCAATGAAAGCTCTTCTTACATTTTGCATTCTTATTTTGATATTATTTCTGTCCCTCCAACTTTAGCTTTATTGCTGCCAAGATATGTGTACGATTCTACAATCTTTTAGTGGTGTTTCTTCATGTTCAACCTTGTCATCATTTCTTGCATTTATTCTCATTATCTGTGTATTTTCAGACCAACTTGTTGTGACCTCTCATCGAGTATTTTCATTTTGTCTTGCATCTGATTATGGTTATGAGACAGAACAGCCAAATCATCTGCAAAATCTAGATCACAAGCTGTTTAGTCAGATTACACTGGATTGCATTTCTGTTGTGTGATGGCAATGTTTTCATAACCCCAGTTATTGCTAGCAAGTAAAGAAATGGAGGCTAGAGGCATTACTGTCACATTCCTATTCTAATCACAAATGGTTCTGTAAGTTGTCCTTCATGAAGAACTCTGCATGTAAAGTCTTTTTTATTAAGTAAATGATCTTCATAGGAATTTCATAATGGTCATCCTTTATGTCCAACGAGTACCTGTTAATTACCTTTATTTATTTATTTACTAATTTATTTAGGTAACTTTACTAGGTAACCGATCTTCCATTCTGCTGGTATTTCTTCTCTCAGCAGAGGTGGCGGTAATTTCCCCACTGCTGCAAGCAACTCCTGACATAAGCAAAGCACTCTGTGTCGGCTGAGCAAACCTCAGAGGTTTTTGTGGACTGGTAATGACACAGCATGCACTTTAGACCACGGAGATCACAATGCGATCTGCTAAAAGCCCAAAGCCATTGTCTAATTTACTGTATGGATGGTTTTGGATTTTGTTTGTTTGTCTTTTTTCCCCTTTTATTTTTTTATTTACTTTCATGTTTTTTTTTTCTAAGCAAACTTAAATTTTATTAGGACTGGATATTACAAATGCATACTATTATTTGACCTTGATAATGTTGCATGCCTAAATAATGATCAAAGTACATGTATGAATGAAAGGATACAGATTGCAAGATAAGAGAGAGAGGAAGGGCAGAATGTTAGAAGGGCCTGAGTGTCCAATTCTTAACCCTTTGAAAATAAAGTTTGTTTGTTCTCTCTCCCAGACTTTGCCATGTAGTTTATATAATATCTCTGTTAAGGTATCAATATATGTTTTGATGGTCTCTGCTGGAATGTCATCTGGACCAGCTGCTTTTCCATTTTTCAGAAGCTTTATGGCTTTCTTTATTTCTTCTCTACTTGGTCGTTCACAGTTAATTTGTAGCTCCTCTACTGCTGGCTGGATGTCTGGGGGGGCTTTGTTGGAGCCAGTCTATTGCGAAGTTCATCAAAATGTTCTTTCCATCTCTACATTTGTTCTTGTATATTACTAAAACAATTGCCACTCATCTTTGATGAGGCTATTTTCTTGCTTATATTTCTCTCTTAGCTTCTTGGTATTGTTGTACAGGTTCTTCATATTTCCATTTGGCTGAAGCTTTTTCTGCTTCCCTTGCCAACTTTTTGATATACTTTTTCTTGTCTCTTTTGATGGTTCTTCTTACTTCTTTATTTTCTTCTAGGTACACTTCATGAGCCTTGGCTTTGTAGCTTCTGGTTTTATCTGCCTTCTTGTTTTTCCTATCTTCTATTTTGTTTATGGTTTCTGTTGTTATCTATGCTTTGTGCTGATGTTCTGTTTTTCCAAGTTACTCTCTACATGTATCGCGCCATATATTTTTTACTTGTTGCCAGTGGTCTTCCGTATCTGCTTCATCATCCAGTTGTTGGAGTAATTAGTATGTGCTGGATATTGTGATTGAAACTCTGTCTCTTATTTCTTGATTTCTTAGGTATTCCACATTATACACAATTTTGTTGAGTTTTATTTTTGTTTTTGCTAACAGAAGATGGTGATCGAATACTACATCTGCTCCTCTATATATCTTTACATCAAGTAATCATGACCTATATTCTTATCTATGGTCTGGTGATATCTATGTTGCTTTATGTGTTCTTTTTTGTAGAAATATGCTTTTCCTATAGTCAGTTGATTTGAAGCACAGATGTTTATTATAGTTCCCCATTCTTGTTCATCATACTAATCCATGTTTTCCCATGATTTCTTCAAAGCCGATGTTGTCTGTTCCTATTTTTGCATTTAGGTCACCCACCAAAATTGTGGTTGTTAGGGAGTGAAGTAATAGCTTTCTTCTTTCTGTGAAACGTCCTGAGCAAGTGAGCAGCACAATCTGGGCTACCTCACTGGATTTGTTCACTAACAGTAATTAGGCTTAAGTATTGAGGTTCAATTATTGCATGTGCTTGGTGAGTTAGTTTGGCCATGTCTGAAGAATGGGAGAAGATCGGATACCACGACAAGCATGGGAAACAAAGAGCCAAGGATCCAGACCCCGAGGATGACCCAGAGTCCGATGGGAGGACAACATTAGACAATCTTTGAAGGACAGAGGATTAGAATGGAACCAGGCCAGGAGGAAGACAGCCGATAGGATAGTCTGGCGCTCTCTCTTCCAAACCTCTACACTTCAAGGTAGAAGGGGAACGACTAAGTAAGTAAGTAAGTAAGCTTGGTGAGTCCGGTGTATTCTGTTCTTAGTTGGAAGACCCACCTTCTGGGGACAGGAGACATGCCAGATATTATAGGAAGCAAATTATTACAGGGTTATTAGCAAATTTCTTCAAGCATTTTCCATGGTTTTTCCAGCCTTTTCCAGGTCCAAGCGCATGATTTCACTGGCTAACAAAAAAAAATTTTTTTTTCTTTCTCTAACATTTCTATGTTTTTCTGGTCAGTTTTAATGCGCTGTTTTTAAATCTGCAAACCGTTTTTCTCTATCAGGTCGGGATCTCTAGAAATACGCAATTGAAGTTTTTTAACAACGCATACAGTATTACAACATCATTCGTACAAGTTGTATAACAGTTATGTAGGCTTGAATTTCTTTGCAGTCGACGTTCGTCAGTGAATGGCATGTATTACATCGCGATGAAGCATCCAACAATAATCGGGAAGCATGGTCACACTCCACCGTCCTTGATAACGTGACTCCATTACGGCGATATCTTGATGGAATCGTTCTCCATGTTCATCGCTGACTTCGCCAAGGTTGTCAGGGGAAAAGTCAAGATGCGAATCGAGCAAATGGATTTTGAGGGACATGTTACAGCCCATAATTCTGTATGCATCTATGCACTGCTTAACAATATGCACATAGTCGACAGATTTGTGATTTCCCAGAAAGTTATCGACGATCGATTTGAATGCCATCCATGCGCGAAGTTCACTACCATGTAACAAGTTCTCGAATTGTTTGTCTGCAATAACTTTCCTAATCTGAGGTCCTACAAAGATACCTTCCTTTATCTTTGCATCGCTAACTTGCGGAAACTTTTCTCGAAGATAAGTGAAAGCTTCGCTCGTTATATCTAACGCTTTTACGAAATTCTTCATGAACCCCAACTTTATAAGTAACGGTGGTAAAATGATGCTGTCTTTGTTAACTAATGGCTCGTGTATTACATTTTTATGCCCGAGCTGCATACGATCCCTGAAAGGCTACACCTTTCTTGCACAATGTTCCTGTCTGTTGCGGCTGTCCCATTCACATAGGAAGTAACAAAATTTAGTATACCCAGTCTGCATGCCCGTGAGAATTGCCATGACCTTTCATTCATCATTAATAACCCTCTACTCCCAAAGGAGCATAGGCCTTCAACAAACACATGCCAAGTCCTCCTGTCACGTGCCATCATCTCAAGTTCTTTCCATGTTCTCCTCATCATTTTCACCTCTGTTTCCAACTCTCTTCTCCATGTACTTCTTGGTCTTCCTCTGCCTCTCTTGCCCTGGGGGTTCCAGAACAAGGACTGCCTTGTAATGCTATCAACAGGTTTCCTCAGTGTGTGTCCTATCCATCGCCATCGTCTTCTTCTCATTTCTTGTTCCACTGGCACTTGTCTAGTTCTTGTCATCAGTTCCACGTTGGTAACCTTGTCATACCATTTTAATCTCTCTATTCTACGCAAGCACCCATTTATGAAAGTCTGTAGCTTTTTGGTTGTTGTCTTTGTTGTTCTCCATGTCTCTGAGCCATACAATAGGACTGACTTCACATTTGAGTTGAAGATTCTTATTTTCGTGTTGCATCCTATTTCTCTTGATTTCCATAAATTTCCCAATGCAATGAAAGCTCCTCTTGCCTTTTGTATTCTTATTTTGATATCGCTGTCTGTCCTCCAACTTTGTCTATATTACTGCCAAGATATGTGTATGATTCTACATCTTGTATTGGTGTTTTTTCAAGTTCAACCCTGTTATCATTACCTGCATTTATTCGCATTATTTTTGTCTTTTCCCTGTGTATTTTAAGACCCAATTGCTGTGACCTCTCATCGTCCACAAATCCGCCATTGGTAGTCATTGTACTTTATTTTTGCCAAAAGTATAGCCATATTGTCATAAGTTTCTTTCATATGAACAGAGTAGGCGACTGGAATTGATGAAAATAAATTTCCGTTATGCAATAACACGGATTTTAGACTAGTCTTGGAAGAGTCGATGAAAAGTCGCCATTCGTTGACTATGTGCTCATGACCGAGGTGCACCATTAGACCGTTTACATCTTTGCAATAGCAAATGTCATCATCCATCTCAAAGTATTGAACAAGTTCTCTGTGTCTATGACGAAATTTAGATATCGGAGTATTGGGCGCTAAAAGATTCCATTCTTTGAGTCGCGAACCGAGTAATTCCGCATGTCCTTTGGTAAGAGCGAGATCACGTATTAGATCTGAAAGTTCTGAATGGTTAATTAAGTGAACACCATCATTCACCGGTATATAATCCGAGTCAGAATTAGTTTCTAAAGCAGGTAAACTATCACTTTCTGATGGTTCATTCACGTCCAACGGATATTGTTCTGGTGGAACTGGGATCGGACACGTGATTGGATCATGAGGCACTGGTTTCGAAACCGATTCATATTTGGATAAACCACAGGCTTTCTAGTTTTAAAAGTGAAACCATGGATATTTGTCAAGCAGAAGTAACAATCAGTAGCGTGATTTGTCGGTTCACGCCATATTACTGGCACTCCAAAAGGCATCGACTTATGCTTCGGCGATTTTTGTAACCAACCTGCCAATGTATTTGCACAAGTCGAACAAACTGCATTTGGCTTCCAAGATTTATCTGCATCATCAACTTTCGAATCGAAATAAAGTTCATATGCTTTCTTTAGTAAAGGTGTAAAGTTTTTCTGGTGAACACGATCGGTAAAATATCCGCACACGTAACAGAACAGATCAGCCGAATTTCTACAACTTCTAGAAGCCATATTTCGCTCAAAATTATTTCAAAATATAGTAACTATTTGAAAAATAGCGTAACATATGTCATGCATCTTTTAGCAGTATAAAAAGTAGAATTATTTTGCATTTTATTAATTTTTAATAAGTTATATAGTTAAAATGAAACGGAGCAAATAATGGTTTCCCAAAAATATATTTATTCACAAATATCTTAAGAACCCGATGTGATAGAGATAAACGGATTTCAAATTTGAAATCAGTGCAAGAAACTGACCTAAGAACACTTATTCTTATATAAGAAAGAAAAATGTTGTTTGTCAGTGTTTTCAAGGATGGGCAACTCTAATATTTTCCTCATCTAATTTTCTCTGATATAATTACACTGGCTAACAAAAAAAAATTTTTTTTTTCTTTCTCTAACATTTCCATGTTTTACTGGTCAATTTTAATGCGCTGTTTTTAAATCTGCAAACCGTTTTTCTCTATCAGGTCAGGATCTCTAGAAATACGCAATTGAAGTTTTTTAACAACGCATACAGTATTACAACATCATTCGTACAAGAAGTATAACAGTTATGTATGCTTTAATTTCTTTGCAGTCGACTTTCGTCGGTGAATGGCATGTGGTACATCACGATGAAGCATCCAACAATAATGGGCAAGCATGATCACACTCCACCGTCCTTGATAACGTGACTCCATTACGGCGATATCTTGATGGAATCGTTCTCCATATTTATCGCTGACTTCACCAAGGTTGTCAGGGAAAAAGTCAAGATGCGAATCGAGCAAATGGATTTTGAGGGACATAATTCTGTATGCATCTATGCACTGCTTAACAATATGCACATAGTCGACAGATTTGTGATTTCCCAGAAAGTTATCGACGATCGATTTGAATGCCATCCATGCGCGAAGTTCACTATCATGTAACAAGTTCTCGAATTGTTTGTCTGCAATAACTTTCCTAATCTGAGGTCCTACAAAGATACATTCCTTTATCTTTGCATCGCTAACTTGCGGAAACTTTTCTCGAAGATAAGTGAAAGCTTTGCTCGTTTTATCTAACGCTTTTACGAAATTCTTCATGAGCCCCAACTTTATATGTAACGGTGGTAAAATGATGCTGTCTTTGTTAACTAATGGCTCGTGTATTACATTTTTATGCCCGAGCTGCATACGATCCCTGACAGGCCACACCTTTCTTGCATAATGTTCCTGTCTGTTGCGGCTGTCCCATTCACCCAGTCTGCATGCCCGTGAGAATTGCAATGACCTTTAGGTCTCCACAAATCCGCCATTGGTAGTCATTGTACTTTATTTTTGCCAAAAGTATAGCCATATTGTCATAAGTTTCTTTCATATGAACAGAGTAGGCGACTGGAATTGATGAAAATAAATTTCCGTTATGCAATAACACAGCTTTTAGACTAGTCTTGGAAGAGTCGATGAAAAGTCGCCATTCGTTGACTATGTGCTCATGACCGAGGTGCACCATTAGACCGTTTACATCTTTGCAATAGCAAATGTCATCATCCATCTCAAAGTATTGAACAAATTCTCTGTGTCTATGACGAAATTTAGATATCGGAGTATTGGGCGCTAAAAGATTCCATTCTTTGAGTCGCGAACCGAGTAATTCCGCTTGTAATTTGGTAAGAGCGAGATCACGTATTAGATCTGAAAGTTCTGAATGGTTAATTAAGTGAACACCATCATTCACAGGTATATAATCCAAGTCAGAATTAGTTTCTAAAGCAGGTAAACTATCACTTTCTGGTGGTTCATTCACGTCCAACGGATATTGTTCTGGTGGAACTGGGATCGGACACGTGATTGGATCATGAGGCACTGGTTTCGAAACCGATTCAATATTTGTATAAACCACAGACTTTCTAGTTTTAGAAGTGAAACCATGGATATTTGTCAAGCAGAAGTAACAATCAGTAGCGTGATTTGTCGGTTCACGCCATATTACTGGCACTCCAAAAGGCATCGACTTATGCTTCGGCGATTTTCGTAACCAACCTGCCAATGTATTTGCACAAGTCGAACAAACTGCATTTGGCTTCCAAGATTTATTTGCATCATCAACTTTCGAATCGAAATAAAGTTCATATGCTTTCTATAGTAATGGTGTAAAGTTTTTCTGGTGAACACGATCGGTAAAATATCCGCACACGTAACAGAACAGATCAGCCGAATTTCTACAACTTCTAGAAGCCATATTTCGCTCAGAATTATTTCAAAATACAGTGACTAGTTGAAAAATAGCGTAACATATGTCATGCATCTTTTAGCAGTATAAAAAGTAGAATTATTTTGCATTTTATTAATTTTTAATAAGTTATATAGTAAAAATGAAACGGAGCAAATAACGGTTACCCAAAAATATATTTATTCACAAATATCTCAAGAACCCGATGTGATAGAGATAAACGGATTTCAAATTTGAAATCAGCGCAAGAAACTGACCTAAGAACACTTATTCTTATATAAGAAAGAAAAATGTTGTTTGTCAGTGTTATCACTTTGCTGACCAGCAATCTGGAGCATTACTGTCTCCCAATACCAAGGGTGTTTGCAGATTTATTTAAAAATAACTGGTCTTTTTTTTTTAATTCATAAAAAATTGAAAAACAGACATAGGCCTTTGAAATTTTCACAGCACCATTATGAATGGTTGCTACACCCGAAAACATATTTTATGCAAATTGGTCACATGATCATGGTGGCCATCTTGAATGCTTGATTGACGTATTGATTTAACCATTAACCACGTATTTTAACATAAAAGGCTAACAAAAATTGTGAATAAAATGCAAACAAAATTTTAATTTTTGTCTTTGTCTTTTTTTAATGTATTCTGCATCTGTGGGATCTGACAATGAGTGTTTGTGAATGTTTGAGTAGTTAAGTACCTCTTAACTGGGGTTGAAGTTGTAGCTATACGCCTCTGCAAGAGTTTTTGTCTAGATCGTTGATAATCCTCGAATGTGTGGTATAATTTGAAGCAGGGTATCATGTATAGAGGTACATTACATTGCAATCTGGGCAGTACATGCAAGTCTGGCTTCTGTTCCCTGCAGCCTTACACAATTTACAGTCTGGTTTGTACCTTGCCCTTTCATATTTATCAATGAAGTGGTGCTCAGTAAGTCATGTTGTTGTGACCTGTGGTTTTTAAGGTGTCACATTGCGTTGAAGAATAGCAGGTTCAATAACATCCTGACTGACATCCTGATCTTTGCTTTGATCTTTTTTGTAGAGTTGGCAGTGTTGTAGGTTATGTACCCATTGACCAGGGCAGTTTCAACTAAGAAATGAAATAAAAATAGGATCTGTGTGAGCAGGGGTAGCTTGCACCTAGTTGGCTGAAGTGGTCGACAACTCCCATAATTTTGCTGTATTTTTCTGCAAGCACTGGCTTCTGAATTGTTCTGCCCTAAAGAATTTGTCTTTCTAACTGTCTTGTTTATATTATCATTGGAGTGAATAGTAGATATAAGGTTAAATCTTTTTGTATCATGCCAGGTGACTGTCGGCATGCCTTATCTTCTGTCACACAAAACACAAGATGATTTGCCTTTTTCAATTTGAGTTGCTTTTTTCTTCAGTGCTTCAGGAAAATGCTTCCTATTTTCAGCTACTGTTCCAAATGCACCAATATGAATTTCTTTCAGGTCTTGAAATAAAGCTGAAGGCTGAATAAAAACTACCACAGAAGAGAATATGTCCCTTGTTGCCTATCCATCAAGAAGATCTTTCACAACCCTGAAAGTTGCCCCAACACAACCTTCATAATTTTCCTTACCAGTATCAATTTTCAATTTCATGCAGTATTATGTTTTAGCATCAGTGAGAGCAGATAGTTTGAATCCCCACTTTGTGGCAGTTAGTGCTTGAAATATATTCCTGCCTGTGTGCAGAGCAAGGTGATTTTCTCCGTTCCTATTCACTTCGTCAGTGGTCAGATCTATGGCAGTGTCGGGGAAAACAAGTTTGAAAAAAATCAATGGACATATATTCAGTTGTGGCACCATAAACTTTGTGCAGCCCACAGCTTCCAACATTCAGTTTCTATGCCATAGTTCTGGTTCAGTAGCGCATTAATTTTGTCATGAAAAGCCCAATTTACATTAGGTCCATCCATGAACAGTTGGAGCAAATGTCCTAAATTTAACGATGAACATGCATCATCAAATGCAGTCTGCATATCAAGAGCTCTAGCATGTCCACGGAACTTTGATGTAAGATAATGTGTTTTTATCACATTTACATCCCAGAAATGAACATGGAAATCCATTTGCTTTCGATTCATTGATTTGTTCATGCTTTCACCAAACAGAACAATTTAACTGTTCTTGCTAAGCTGGCTCTCAAGAAGTGAGGTGAAATATGGAGCCAGTCCAAAAGAGGCCAGGCAGAAAGTTTTCCTTTCAGACCAAACTGTCTGGCAATAGAACTATCAGGAAACATTTTCTAACAAATTTTATTAATTCCTCTATTTGAATTAAAACTATAGTGACCTTTGACTGAAAACAGAGTCTAAATAATCTCAGCTCTGAGAGTTTCTTCCGTGGTCACAAATGATGTCACATCTGTAGGTCTACTGGTAGTGTTAGACATTTAGATGTGTCCGAGGGAGTAGTGTTAGATGGTTTTGATGTTTCTGAGGGTAAAACTGCTCCTTGGGGTTGTGTTACTTTCTGTAAAAAAAAAAAATGGAACACACAAATAACTTATGAGTAGGCCTAAGCTATGTATATTTACCACATCAAAGTTCTAAATGCATACATAATATAGTCAAACAATATTTAACTAGAACAAAAGCTAATATATAGTAATTGGGAGGGCGAAGGTATGATAATATTCTTATAATACTTATGATAAGTGAAAATCCATTAAATATCTAACTGGAAACAACAGGCCTTTACACGCCCCCCCCCCCAGCGCCGCCCCCCCCCCCTTTCCCCATCTTTACTTTTTTTGGTTGGGTTTTGTTTTGTTTTATTTCGTTTTTTTCATCGAAAAAGAAAAAAAAAAGCATTCAAAATATATTTATTTCCAAAAAATGTGGTGAAATGAACAGTGGGACATGGGTCTGGTAGCAGGGTAGGCTATAGGATATGGAATCGCCATCAATTTCTATTCCTGAATATCTTAAACTGTCAAACATGTTCCCATAAGCAATTGTAAACCAAGAAATTTCATTCAAACACTATAATTTTGGATGTGGTTAAAAATAAAACTGTAAATACATTGTAAATTACCGAAGCAAGTACAGTAGGCCTATCTATAAACTGGACTTATTTAAATATGTTTTATAAATGAGATGAATGAATTTATTACTTACCTCAGTTGAAATGAACGATTTAATACAACTTGAATGCACAGAGACAAGGTGTTTTTTTTCCAGTAGCATGCAACTTTACTGCACTTCTCCCTTGCAGGTCAAATGTGTTTCTTTTTTACACATGATGCAATTAGCGTAATTTGCAGTTTTTCCAGACGCTATCCATGTTTTATAACTTGGCATTTCTAGCCATTTATACTGAAAGCGACAACCAGGAATGTTTCTAAATGCTAATTTTAAAGGTGGCAATGCTTGATTCGAATAACAGACGCGAGCGCTAAAAATAAATTTGTGCGTTCACATCATTTACGCAAACCGCCGAAAAGGTCTGGAAACGAATTTAGTGCGCAAAGGGAAATAAAAATTCTACGGTAACTGAAGTTTAATGAAAAATACCACCAATAACCAAAAAATGGACATCAAGCATCCAACTTTCATATTTTTTTTTCCAGGTCCAATGCAGGAAATTCAAGGATTTTAGCCATTTTTCCAGCCTTTTCAAAGCCTGGAATTTTTTTTTTTTTGTCTTTTCCAGGTCACTACAAACCTTGTTATTATAAACCCAGTATAATGCACATAACTCAAATGTATTTGTATGAAAAATAACACTAACAGTTTGAATTTAGTGTATATATTGTACTTCACGCATTAAACTTGAATATTGGTGCAAATTATATTTTAACATTAATTTTAATATGTTGACAGCTGTATGAAATAATGCTAGACATTAAGCACAAAAGCAATCATGTTTTCTGTGTCTTGCTGAAAATGACATCACAGATATCATTCAGCAAACATGTATAACTCTTCACTACATTATCAGATTCTGCCATCAATGGTACTTATACCTTGTAGTGGTATGGCAGCTTGTGTACCCTGACAACCCCCAGAGCTATGCCAGTGGGAGTTTCACTCCTGGTAGAATTAACCAAGCTGGACAGGTCTGCGCAGGTAGGGGTCAGACAAAAGCTTGTACCCTGTTCCTCCAGGTTGGGGGTTTTAACGCAGGGCCAATGTCTATGTAAAAATCTGTACAGTTACGGAAACAGCAAGAAATGGGAAAAAAACTGATGCGGGATGGACATCCGGAGTTTCAGACTCGTATGACTGTCACTGGTGAAAGCAAAAACGGATGCCCTGACCGATAAATAAGAAACTAGAATGGACGCTTTGTGGTGTGCAAAAAGAGGTGCAACAAGTCAAAGTTGATGGTCGATGTATGATGCCCAGTGAACTAGAAAAAGACATTACATTTATGACAGAAGATGAGATTATGTGTGTGATAAGGTGCATCCTAGGAAGACTATAGAAGGAAATGCCAACAATTTTCAGTCAACTGACAAATACTAACACGGAATTTGAATTCCTCCTCAACACTGATACTCTTATCAAGACAGATAATGCTTACGAGATTTGTCAGAAGTGCACTGACCTGGCAAGCTTTTATGTCACAGACGCTGATGGCAAGGTCCTGCTTTCGGAAATAAGCGATTGCAGGATGCTACTGTGTCACCACTGGTATAAGACAAGGTGATATCCTGTCACCTTATCTTTTCATACACCTCATGGACGATGTTATTAGGTACCACAAAGTGCCCGCTTCGAGCTGTTGACAACGGACTGAAGTGGAGAAAACTGATGGAAATTCGTCAAGTTTAAGTCATCACTGCTGCTTTGCTATTAAGCGGATTGAAATAAAATTTACATCACGATACTCTTTATCTTCTTCTCTTTTGAAATGTATTAATTCCCAAATAATAAAAAATATTGAAATTTTTTTTACTAATAAAAACTAACAGCAACGTTACGCGTAGCAAAACCCGGCGCGCGGCCAACTCTCGGCTTTTTTGCCTCACCCCGCTTCATTCAAAGGGGTTTCGCTTGACCAGCAGACGTCTGATTTGCATACGGTTTTCACCATTAGGATGGGCAGAGGAATAGCTTTAATTTCGTATAATGCAAGCTGTAGAAAACAAAGTGGAAGACATAGATTTATCAAAGTGAAGTTGAAATTTTACAAGATTTGACATTTTAAGTTGTGTTATAATTCCTTGCATGGTATGAGAAGATTTGGGAGCCATTTTTATTTATTCCTGTAAAATATCAAAGACTTCTGATGTTTGCTGGTGAAGTGATTTGACTTTAAGTAACGCTCTCTCAGTCAAGAACTTTAGCGAAAAATGCAGAGCGAGGCTGTTACATCGACCGTGATAACTCCCGATGTCGATCAAAATCGGCATGCCACTTATGTTGGTTCGTGCTCAAACTTCATCACATCTTCTGATTTGAAGATGACTATACGTAAGTATATCACTTATTAACAATGTTTTGAACTTTAAATGTAAACTTTACAATAGTTTTAATATTATTTAGCAATTTAACACGATCACATAGTTGTTGTAACAGTGTGGAATGAATGTGTTATCACCACATCAGACATTCACGCATCAATCTAATTATTTCACGAGCTTGAAAAGTGTGATGCTGCACTGTAATTCTGTCCTTCAACCGGCCCGATTCTGTGGTTCTATTTTGAATTTTCGTCATTTTTTTCTTCTCATTTGTATATATATCGTGTTTGGTATTTTTGGGTAGATAATTAAATGGGGTCGTTTTATGATGGTAGGTTTATTTTACACTCGACCAGTTTTACTTTCTTCTGATTTTCCACGATTTTCGTTGTTTACGGAAATCGCTATTTTTCGGGCACACCTGTATGACGCGTCAGAAACGCACGTGGACGTGATGTCATTTTTGGACACGCGGTTTGCGCGGTTTCAAATCTGATTGGCGCAGCTCGTAGTTATTTTATTTTTCTAAGCATTTCCATTGGTCCGAGTGAAAGCTTAGGTTATGCGTAGGAAGGGAATCCGCGGGGGCGGTTCGCTTGTATATACTGAGATAGAAAATTGCGGGCAAGTTTCTATCGTAAGAAATAATTGTCAGCCGTCAGACTTCGTATTATCGTCTCCACTGTGGGAACAAAGCGGTATTGGTATTTAGTAATTTTATTATCGTTTATTTATTAGAGGGTTCTTTGAGAAATTCGCCCGTAGTTAACTTCTTCGGGGACATTAACTTTTAAGTTTTAAAACGATAGTGCCATCCATTATCATTTTTGAAGAACGACGTAAATGTAACAGTGTGCTTATTCTTTCTATGATCTTGGCAGTAGATAGGAACGTGTGAAGTTATAAGCTACACGTGTGCTCATAGTTGTAGAATGTTATGTAAAACCACCATTTATTCCTATGTATTTACAAATGTAATTTTATTGGGAATCGATTGTGTGTACTAAATTTTATTATGCCTTAAATGTAAGAAATGCAGTCGGAGAGTAAAGATGTATGTTATAAGTGGATTATACTGCTTAGAGGAGTAAACTATTCCTATAGCGAGATTTCATTTAATTTTGGAGTAAGTAGGAAACCTCATGGGTGATGTTAAAAAAGGAGGCCACGGGATTTCGGACAAAGAAGTTCCCTAGCTGTAATGTTTGGACACGTGGTTAGCCATGCGTAACAGCCATGTAATATGTCAGACAGGTCGGGAGGTTTTTGTTTACCTACCTGGCAGAGTTAAGAGAAGGGGAGTAGAAGGAGCGTGAGATAGAGAGACACATGGGTAGGATTATTTTATGTATTGTGGTTCAGAACGAAAGAAGGGGAGTGGGAGGAGAGAGATTTAGGTGCCACGTGGGTAATATTATTTTTTGTATTGTTGTACATGACGAGTGAAGTACTGTGTAAGGGAGTTATAAAGATTAATGGGTTAGAGAAGCGTTATGTTGGAGTTGGTATACAATAGACGCATTTTCTTTTAATTTCAGCGAGTCACGGCGAAACAGTGGGGGAGCATAATTCTGTCAAATAAAATTATCCACGGCAAAAAGACATATATCAGGGTCAGAGTACTCGAGTTATCGTCAGGAGCAAAAGAACATAACCTAAACGGTCTATTGCAGTGAAGTTCAATTCTTCAGCGAGACTGGTTTCAAGTGCGTACAGCCAGAAATCAAGGCTGTGTTTTTCCTCTAACTCTGGAGCGGGTTAAAAGAGGGAAGCTATTCAGCAGCAGAGAAGTTTGTCGACAGTTAATCAAGTACCTCATGCTTGACGCCAGAACTTCAACATCATCCTCCCCAGATTCAGGAACAGGTGAGAGGGTTACCATACCTGGGTCTTGAAAGAAACGAGAGAAGAGCGTAACGGAGACGCCGCATCATCAGTCGTTGAGTATTAGAGAGACACTGAGATCAAGAAGGAGAGAGGGAGAGAGAGAGGAGGGAGAAAATAGGCAGGACCAGTAGGGTCTGTTCAGTATCCACTCGACGGATAGACACTGAGCCATTGTGTTACTCCAAGTCTATTATTTTTTAGCATGTCCAGTGGTGTTAGATAGCGGCGCATATCGCCTACCAAGTTGGAAGCTGTGTAGACGTTTCGTTGAGGAAGAGTCAACCAGACTGAGACAGTAGACATCTTATTGGTATTAGAGAGTGGAGGCTAAAGTTGACAGCCTTACAAGATCAGAGTAGTTTAATCACTAATCCTTTTATTGTTCCTCAGCAGGGTGACAGAAAGAGTGAATGTGATTTGGGGTTTTTTTTCTAGTGTCTATCAATGTACTTGTTACGTTGTTTTTCAGGCCGTGCAACAGTGCACGCTAATTTTTTGATTGGATGTATGATGAACTTTAATGATTTCTGTGTGTAAATAAATTTATCTATAATATATTTACTGGATCAGCTTCTACTCTTTACTATACTTACTTTATGTCATCTGTATAGTGGTGTCTGTGGTCGTTTTATACACCTTATTTCCTTGTATTTAAAGGTAGTTAGAGGAGGGTGAGATTATAGCCTTTCTGAAGTCATGAAGCGGCAAGGGGAGAATCAAAAACTGGTTCTATCCCTTGAGCCAATAGTCTCATCTGTCCACAGGCATGTCATTTTCCATCTAAATTCTATCTTCTCAGACTTTCTCATACAAGGGTCTTGCTTTCATTCAGGCAAACTCTAATAAACTTTAAAACCACTTCGTGACAAAAAGCTAAGAAAGTTACCAATCTGAATAAAAAATGCATGTTTTGATTAATGTGTAATTGAATGACGGTTTATTTTGCAACATAATAGGGTGAATTATGATCTCAAACGCGAATGATATCGCAAGACCAAATGCCAATGGTCGACATTATTGTCAAGGCCAGGAGACCGGAAAAAACCATAACTTAAGTAGCTGATGGTGTACTGAAATGTACGGACTAGCAGGCACTAGTTGAATGATAGGCTTACCTCGAAAAGAAATATATATAAACAGCTTTTATAAAATGCACTTTAAATAGTTCAGACTCACGTATCCATGTTAATTAATATACATTTTAATTTAAGCAGGCTGTGCACGTTTCAAGTTTTCAGTTTTGTCCTGATTTTCAATGCACTACATGTATGATATAATAATAGTACATGTAATGCTCTATACATGTAAAGAAAATTCACTTCTGGAATTTTACTGTTGCATATGACTCATACTACGATGGTATAAATAAACATTTTTTAATGCTAGTAACCAGTTGTTTTATCAAAATATAGCGTTTAGATGTTGTTTATTATTGTTTAGATGTTGTTAATTATTGCCAACAAATGATTTTTTAATTAAAATATGGACAGTATTTTTTTTTTAAATTTTCTTAATTCTCACATTTTTTCTTCCCCTGCCACAAATTGGCCTCTGGACACATTTTAAAAAATTATACAAGAACAAACAGATGTTCAAATCCTCTGAAAAAAATTGGGTTGTATTTGTGTAGTATGCAGATTAATATGTATATATTTAAAGCTTGTACCTTTTATATTTTTTGAAACATGATGTTGTGAAAATTGATGTTCATGCAAAATACTACATTTTTCGGTAATGATTTGCAATTTTTGGTCTCAAATATATCGATAATTATTCATGATGTAGCCCTATAGTTTTCTTTATGTGATCAGTGTATTGCAGACTGTATGTTGTTTGTCAGAGAAGGTTCTAAAATTATATTTAAGAAAACGGGAGCACTCTGAAGTTGGTTTGATGTAACTTTTTCAACTTTGCGAAAGTCCCTACACTTTTAAAAATGCCGTAACATTTTTATTTTTTGTCCGATTTTAAAAATTAAAGTACCCAATTTCATGGTTTTCCAAGAGCTTCCAAACGGCATTGTTTTCTCTGGTGTTTCTGTGCAAACAAAAATCACTTTGTGGTACCTAGTCATGTAAGGAGAGAACAAGAAAGTATTCAGTGGGGTACTGGAAGATGAGACAGGTCTGTATTTCAGAGCTGGCATTTGCTGATGATGTTGCCCTGATTGCTAAATCAGAGGCACATCTCCAATCCAACCTGCAAGTCTGGAAGGAAGAGCTGGAGAAGAGAGAGATGGTCATAAGTAGCTCTAAAACAAAATCCATGGTGATATCACGAGAAGAAAGAAGACATCAGATTATGCTGGGAGGACAGGTCCTGGAGCAGGTCGACCACTTTAAATATCTTGGAGCTATTATAGACCGAAAGGGAGGCATCAAAGAAGAGTTGGCCACTCGAAAAGCAGCAGCTGGGAGATTTTTCAGGCCATAAATTGAGGATTCCTCAGCAAGAGAGAGGTTGGTAAGATTTCTGTATACCGCTCCACCTATGTCCCAGTCTTGACATATGGATGCGAGTCATGGGCAATGACTACAACCCACAAAAGCCAGATCCAAACCTCAGAAATGAGGTATCTGAGGAAGGTGGTTGAAGTAACAAGAAGAGACATGGTCCGCAACCAGATGATATGTCAAGGCCTAAAATGCCACCCCCTGCAGACCCAAGTAGAACAGTCCCAATTAAGATGGTTTGGCCATGTCTGCAGAATGGGAGAAGATCAGCTACCACGACAAGCATGGGAAACAAAGAGCCAGGGATCCAGACCCCCCAGGACGACTCAGAGTCCGCTGGGAGGACAACATCAGACAATCTTTGAAGGACCGAGGACTAGAATGGAACCAGGCCAGGAGGAAGATAGTCTGGCGCTCTCTCTTCCAAAGCTCTACACCTCACGGTAGAAGGGGAATGACTAAGTAAGTAAGTAAGGATGCTACTGCAATCATGAACTGATTTTGTTCCAACAACTGCTTTGCGTTCGCTTTCATTTGTGGTGTCTTATGGAAATGATGTCTTCCCAAAGTTACGCATGGCACTGTAAACTCTGCTAATGATTTCTACTTCTGTAGCCAGTTGTGAGCATTTGTTTAGTACACTAAAGCTAATTCTTTCATATTAATGAGTATCTATGGGACAGGAACGTCTGAGTAATCTGGCGCCTCTTAGTATTGAAAGAGAAACTCTTGAGAACATTCATTTTGGTAAGATAATTGATCAATTTGCTGGAATGAAGGTGCTAAAGTATCAATATGTAGTAATTAAAAATAATTGACATCTGTGGTGTACTGTTTATGCTGTTAATAAAAAGCTGATGAGAAAGAGCGTTTTATTTCTTTTCTTTTGTGTTTAATTAATTCTTAAATTTCATATTTTCCTAATAATTCATCCTGGTGTTCTTAATAGAATTTAAAAGTCATGACAGGGCTTGATATATTCTTTTAAACTTTCTTTTGATTTGTCTACGAAATGAACATGTATTTTATCTGGTGGTGACCATGGGTGCATTTTTTTCCTTTCTCGTCTTGGATGCTAACAACCCACCCATGCCACTGCCCCAAACAAGTAATATTTGCCATAAGGGATTTTCTGTCTAGACTAAAGATACCCAAAATAGAAAAAAATAATAGTACAAACCTTAAATAAATTATGATGTTTGTGGTGGATGTGTATAAATAACACTTATTATGTTACATATTTGTTGACAGTGCTAACATATTGAGCACTGGATACATTTATGTTAAAAAGATGTAAAGCATTACTGAGTAAATTGTCCCCAGCAGGATATATAGATGTGGAACTGGTCCTCATACTCTCTCTCCCTGCAGAAACATGACCATCTTCTTTGCCTTCACTTTCTATCTTCACTGTGTGTCCCTGATAACAAAATATTGAACATTATTCAAGTTTGAAACAAACTGTTTCAGTCTTAAACACTGCCCTAGTTTGACAACTACATGAAAAATGTGTATGTATTTAAGTTGCTTTCTTTTCTCAACTGTTTTACACCTCTGTCTGTCATGAAAACCTTACATTACATTTACATATAATACACTGTTACAGAAAGAAAAAACACAAAGAACCCAGCAATAAGTAATAAAATGTTTAAATGGACAATATTTTAACAGATTTCTCAGTTTAACTCACTTTGGCTGTACAAACATTTGTTATCAAGAATTAAAAAGAATACTCACTTTAAAATCTGTACTGATGTCCTGTTTTATTTTTTGATCCAAGAATGAGATCTTCTGTTCCATATTTTTTTGCAATCTGAAAAGAAAAATGAATTATATGTAACAAAATCATAGACAATTAGTTACATGCTGGTTTTTTGAGATAGTGATATCACAAGCAATTTCACTCAAAGTTTTTTTTTTTTTTTTTTTAAATTGATAATGGTGAAAAAATATAAATGAAGGAAACCTGAGTCCTGTGGACAGTAAATAAATAGGTAAATAAATAAATAAAGGTAATTAACAGGTACTCGTTGGACATAAAGGGTGGCACTAGACAACAGACAAGAAAATATGAGTGATAGGCTTACTGGGAATCGAACCTAGGACCTGTGACGGTACAACGTGAATGGATGCTGAGCCAATTTTGCACCTCACAAAAAGTGCATTATTGGCTGAGGTCATTCTCGTGACACTCACACAACTATGGTATAGAACCCGTGGACGACCCAGATAGTTTTAAAGACGCAATCACTAATATAACTTTCATATCAGCAAGTATAGACCAAATAAAGGCCGAAATACTTGTGTCTAGTAATGTGTAGTGGAAGAGGAATAACAAAGAATAGACTGGTAGGTTGAAGTTACAGAAATATACTTTAACAATACTTTAACAAACTACTTTAAATACTTTAACAAACTTCAACTGTGGTCACATTTTATGCTAGAGAAGCCTCAATGAGGACCTCACATAATTCAAAACTAATATTCTCACAGGAATAAATGTAAAGTAGGGGGTTTGTTTTGTGTGGATTTTTAACAATGGTATAAGCATTCAGAAAGCAATGGCAAATTACTGAATGAAAAAAATTGCCTAGAAAAATCACAAACAGCCAATAAAAGCTGGGGTTGATTGCCACGTCCTGTAAAGGATAATCAACTAACTTTTAGGGGGTTTGTTCTCACAGGAATAAAAGTAAAGTAGGGAATGTGTTCTCACAGGAATAAAAGTAAAGTAGGGAATGTGTTCTCACAGGAATAAATGTAAAGAAGGCAGAGTGTTCTCACAGGAATAAATGTAAAGTAGGGGGTGTGTTCTCACAACAATAAATATAAAGTAGTGGATGTGTTTTCACAGGAATAAATGTAAAGTAGGAGGTGTGGTCTCACAGGATTAAAAGTAAGGAGTGTGTTCTCACAGGAATAAAAGTATAGAAGGCGGAGTGTTCTCACAGAATAAATGTAAGGGGTGTGTTCTCACATTAATAAATGTAAAGTAAGGGGTGTGTTCTCACAGGAATAAAAGTAAGGGGGTGTGTTCTAACAGGAATAAATGTAAAGTGGGGGCATGTTCTCACAGGAATGAAAGTAAGGGGTGTGTTCTCACAGGAATAAAAGTATAGAAGGTGGAGTGTTCTCACAGGAATAAAAGTAAGGGGTGTGTTCTCACAGGAACAAATGTAAAGTAGGGGGTATATTGTCACATGAATAAATGTAAGGGGTGTGTTCGCACAGGAATAAATGTAAAGTAGGGGGTGTGTTCTCACCAGAGTAAATGTAGAGTGCGAATTGTCACACAAATAAATGCATGGGTTTGTTTTCTCACAAGAACAAATGTAAAGTACGAGGTGTGTTCTCACAGGAATAAATGTAAATTAGGGGGTGTGTTCTCATAGGAATATATGTAAAGTATTGGGTGTGCTCTCACAGGAATAGATGTAGGGTGTTTGTTCTCAGATGTATAAATTTCCAACTACTGTATAATTTTTTGTTGTTGCTTTTAAGCATGACAATTTTGCTGATCAGTCATCTTTCCCTTTTATTAGTTTCATATAATAATCATAAAACAAATGTAGGCGATCTTACAAGTACCAAGTTGAGCTGATCATACAAAAGTGCAAGTTAAATTTACAAACAATGACTGCTACACATCTGGAGCAGAGACTGTTGTTTCTCCTATGTCATCAGCTAGTCATGTCAGTAATCGATTATGAGATGGGAATATTCATGCTGTCAATATTACAATATAAATGGCTGGGAACACAATCAAAATGAAAGGATGCATATCATCATGGGCTGGGCATGAGATAAACCAACTGTGACTATGAAGTATGTGCTTGTATCAGTATTGATTAGATCTAGATATGTGATGGCCCAGCCAAAAAGCCTATGTGCTGATAACCACAAACAGAAGACACCCCCACATGGGAACAAAGCTGGCATAAAAGGAGTAAGAATAAAGAAAGACATGAAAGGCAGATGGAACAATTGGGCAGGTGATGCCAGTTAAAAATATATTCAAAAGGGAAGAGTGGAATAAGTAAGGTGAGAACTTAATAAAGTATCAGCAAGTCATCAATCCCCTTGGTAGGAAATGCAGAGCTTGGAAGAAAAAAGGAAAGAATCCCGTTACACAGCCATTGAGGCATATTGGGAATATGGTGTTGGGCCCATATTTTCTTGACCATTGGCACACTAGGGATGATGTGGTCAGCATCAAGCCGGCCGCCTTAACCTTCCCAGAGTTGCTCTGGTACCCAATTGGGGCTGGGTCGACCCAGGAGCCGTTTGCGGCCTAAAACATCCCATGTCATCTGGGGATCGAACCATAGACCACTGAGCTAGGAAGTCAGTGCACTAACCACTATGCTGCCACGGCTCCCACAGAGCTTGAGGTAATAGAAAAGTAGAGCTGGAAATTAATCAACTAATAAATGATTACAGCAAGAATGAAAACAAATATATAATGATTAGTGAGGCATGGCATGGGAAAATGAAGACCTTGTGGTGTGGCAGGGGAAAATGAAGATCTTGTGGTGTGGCAGGGGAAAATGAAGATCTTGTGGCATGACAGGGGAAAATGAAGATCTTGTGGCATGGCAGGGGACATTGAAGATCTTGTGGTGTGGCAGGGGAAAATGAAGACCTTTTGGTATGGCAGGGGAAAATGAAGTGGCATGGCAGGGGAAATTGAAGATCTTGTGGCATAATAATAATAATAATAAATTCTTTAAGCGCCAAACACGGCGCATAAGGCAGAAACCAGTGCTCTCCAGGTTGTTCGTTGTGACGCCACTCCTCTTAGCTCTTGAACGTTCTTCCTTCTCTTATTATTGTTCTTCTGAGTGTTTCTTTTGGTCTTCCTTTTTTCCGCTTACCCTCAGGAACCCAAGTGAGCGCCTGTAGTGGTATTCTGTTGTTTTGCATTCGTAGGACATGACCGATATATGACCATCGTCTTTTCCTTATATAGTCGGAGACAATTTATTGAAGGCGCTAGCTGCCAAAGCAATTCTAGTGGTGTGTGCAGAGTCATTTTACTGCCTAAATAATTGAAACTTTCAACTTTCTGTAGTTTTTCCCCGTTCAAGATGATATCAAAGGTCTCGTTAGAAAAGTTCATAGCTTTAGTTTTAGAGGCATTTATTTGGAGACCAAATGGCATGGCAGGGGAAAATAAAGATCTTGTGGTGTGGCAGGGGAAAAAGAAGATCTTGTGGTGTGGCAGGGGAAAATGAAGATCTTGTGGTGTGGCAGGGGAAAATGAAGATCTTGTGAGGTACAAGTGCTACATATTGCTGATGAAAAATTAAAGGCACATTAAAAAATCAGTCCAAACACTTCAAGCCTTCACATTACTCTACTTCCTTCCCGAACCTTTGTTTTTTAATTTTTGTTGTTGTTGTTGTTACACTGTGACAGGTTCGAACCGACTACTTTTAGGAAATGGGAAAACACACATACAAACACTCGCAAAATTTAAATTGACATTATTTACAATTGGACAGGAAAAGTGAAGCCACATCAGGTTTTGGCAAATGAAGAAATTTTTTGGACTTAGAGGCACCATAGGGCCTATATCGTAATTATAAATGAGGTTAACTGAATATTTTTACTCATACATTAAAAATTTTTTAAAATAATAGAAGTTTGGATATGGAGATTGCTGGTTGAAATCACATTTGGTACACGTGTGTGAAGATTTTGAAATGGGGACCAAAAAATTTATAAAGCTGAAATTGTATACTTCTTTATATCCATTACTAGTGCTGCTAATCATTTGTTTATGAGCTATGGCAAGAGATTCATCTTCTTAACACTGGCTATCTGCCATCAATGGTACCTATACCTTGTAGCGGTATGGCAGCTTGTGTACCCTGAAAATCCCCAGAGCTATGCCAGTGGGAGATTTACTCCTGGTAGGTTCAACCAAGCTGGACTGGTCTGCATGGGTAGGGGTCAGACAAAAGCTGGTACTCTGGTCCTCCAGGTTGGGGGTTTTAGCACAGGGCTGACACCCCTGTCTATGTAAAAAATCACACATGTTACGGAAACAACAATAAATGGAAAAACTTTGCTGCGGGATGGACATCCAGAGTCTCGCTCGTATGACTGACAGTCGTGAAAGCCGAAAGGAAGCCACTGGCATGAAAACAGATGCCCTGACCACAAAACATGAAACCAGAATTGGTTTTTGGAACGTCAGAACTATAAATGAGGCAGGAAAGCTGAGACAAATCACAGCAGAGATGAGGAACTACAAAATACATATCCTGGGAATAAGTAAGAGCAGATGGACAGGTAAGGGGAGAATAAAAACAGCTACAGGGGAAACAGTACTTTATTCTGGCAGAGAGGATGGTCAGCACAACGAAGGTGTAGCCATTATCCTGAAGAAAGGAATGGAAAGGTCTTTACTGGAATGGAAACCCATCAACAACAGACTGATAAGAGCAAGACTAAGAGGGAGGTTCACCAACACCACAATTATACAATGCTAAGCACCAACAAACAACAGCGATGAAGAGATCAAGGACGAGTTCTATCAACAGGTACAAAAAGAAATGGAAACTACACCCAGGTACGATCTCATTATAGTAATGGGAGACCTAAATGCGAAAGTGGGAGCACACAATAATTATAATGAAAGAGTAATAGGGAAATGTGGCAGTGGAACAGGAAATGAGAATGGGGACAAATTAATAAGCTTCTGCAGTATTAACAACCTGGTCATTGGAGGAACACTTTTTCCACACAAGGAAGTGCACAAGTTAACATGGGAATCACCAAACGGACGAGACAGAAACCAGATAGATCACATAATAATCAATGGCAGATGGAGACATGCACTACAAGATGTGAAAGTAAGAAGAGGCGCAGATGTGGGAAGTGATCATCACCTAGTAGTAGCAAGACTGAAAGTGAAACTCAGAGCTGCTGGACCAGTTGCAGTCAAACAGAAAAGATACAACATCACGAAACTGAAGGATCCCCTCCCCAGAAAAGCTTTCATGGTCAACGTAAAGAGAAGATATGAGATTATCAAAAGCCAGGAAAGAACAGAGACCGATGGTGTTGACCAGAGATTCAACACCATCTCAACAATATACAAGGAAAGCAGCAAGTCATGCTTGGGATACCAGGAAAGAAAGAGCCAAGACTGGATAACACCAGATACGCTAAACACCATAGCGAAGAGAAAGGAAATGAAAAGAAAGAAAACAGATGATAAGTCTCCCAGGTTAAAGGCAATATATAGTGAGCAGTACAGTCAGCTGGACAAGGAAGTTAAATGTCACACCCGTGCTAACAAAAAGACATTTCTGGATGACCTTGCAAGACAGGCAGAAGAGGCAGCACTGAGAAATGAACAAAGCACAGTATACAAAATAACAAAAATCATCAGTGGAAAACGAGTTGCAAACAATATTACGTTAGTAAGAGATAAGCACAGAAATCTCATCACGACAGTAGAGGGACAGGAAACAAGATAAGCAGAGCATTTCAGAGAAACTCTGAATAAGGAACCACCAGAGACACAACTGAATGTTTCTGAGGCTGAAAATGATCTAGATGTTAATACAGACATCCCACGAAAAAAAGAAATCATCACAGCAATCAAAGGGTTAAAGAATGGAAAAGCTCCTAGTCATGATAACTTAAATGCACAGCTATTTAAGACAGACCCAGAGCTAGCAGCAGAACTATTAGAACCACTATTTGCGCAAGTCTGGAAAACAGGGACAACACCATCAGAGTGGAACAAAGGAATAATTATCAAATTGCCCAAGAAGGGAGATCTTGCAGACTTCAATAATTGGAGAGGAATAACTCTTCTCTCCGTTCCCAGCAAAATATTAGGCAGGATAATTATACAGAGAATCTCAGAAGCAGTAGACCACAAACTGAGGAAAGAACAAGCAGGATTTAGAAAGAACAGAAGATGTGTAGATCATATATTTACCCTCAGGAACATTATAGATCAGTGCTCAAAATGGCAAAGACAGCTGTACATTAATTTCACTGATTTTGAAAAGGCTTTTGACAGTATACATAGGGACAGTTTATGGAAAATACTGAAGGCTTATGGAATTCCAAGCTGCATAGTGTCAATCATAAAAAGCCTCTATGCAAACTTTACGTGCAGTGTTGGGCAGAGCAACCTAACCTTTGAGGTGAAGACAGGAGTACGACAGGGATGCCCCTTATCAACCACTCTTTTTTTAACAGTCATAGACTGGGTGATGCGCCAGACAACAGAGGGCAGTCCAAGAGGAATAAGATGGACAACATTTTCTACATTGGAAGATCTGGAATATGCAGATGACATTGCACTACTAGCACATTCACATCAACACATCCAGGAAAAACGGATAGACTTAATAAGTTTAGCCAGCAGGTGGGCTTGAACATCAATTTAAAGAAGTCTGAGGTCATGACGCTCAATGTGAGCAACCCTGAGCCCATATCAGTAAGGAATAAGCAATTGGTACAGACAGATACCTTCACATACCTAGGAAGCATAGTAACACCAGATGGCGGGGCAGGCAAAGACATCAACATCAGAATGAATAAGGCAAGAACAGCCTTCTTTAGCCTAAACAACATCTGGAAGTCCTCCCAATACAGCACAAGCACAAAATTAAGATTATATCAGAGCTGTGTGCTTTCTGTGCTTCTCTATGGTGCGGAATGCTGGAGAGTTATAGAGAAGGAAATGTCGAAATTGTCCTCTTTTCACACAACATGCCTAAGAAAAATTCACCGAATCTTTTGGCCGAATACCATCACTAACCAAGATCTGCTTACTCATAGCAAGCAAGAGGACATGCACACCATCATAGCTGGCAGATGCTGGAAATGGGTTGGTCATGTCCTCAGAAGAGACCCCGATGCCATCACAAGAACAGCTATGCTTTGGACCACTGAAGGAAAACGAAAGAGAGGCTGACCAAAAACAACCTGGCGGAGGACTGTGGAGGCTGAGATGCAAAGAATGAACCAGAGTTAGGGCACTGTACGAAGGATGGCCACCGACCGAGCAAAGTGGAATCAATTTGTTGTTGCCCTACAAGACGCCACTAGGCGTGACGGCCACTAACTGCTTTGACGGTCGGCGGCTAAGGATCAAAGAAGAAGAAGAAGAAGATAGTGTCAATCATAAAAAGCCTTTATGCCAACTTTACGTGTAGCATTGGGCAGAGCAACCTAACCTTTGAAGTGAAGACAGGAGTATGGCAGGGATGCCCCTTATCAACCACTCTATTTTTAACAGTCATAGACTGGGTGATGCGCCAGACCACAGAGGGCAATCTAAGAGGAATAAGATGGACTACATTTTCTACATTGGAAGGTCTGGAATATGCAAATGACATTGCACTGCTAGCACATTCACATCAACACATCCAGGAAAAACCGGATAGACTTAATAAGTATAGCAGCAGGTGGGCTTGAACATCAACCTAAAGAAGACAGAGGTCATGACGCTCAATGTGAGCAACCCTGAGCCCATATCAGTAAGGAATCAGCAACTGGAACAGACAGATGCCTTCACATACCTAGGATGCATAGTAACACCAGACGGCGGAGCAAGCAAAGACATCAACAACAGAATGAACAAAGCAAGAACTCTTTTGGCCAAATACCATCACCAACCAAGATCTGCTTACTCGGAGCAAGCAAGAGGACATGCACACCATCACAGCTGGCAGACGCTGTAGATGGGTTGGCCATGTCTTCAGAAGAGACCCTGATGCCATCACAAGAACAGCTATGCTATGGACCCCTGAAAGAAAACGAAAGAGAATCCGACTAAAAACAACTTGGTGGAGGACTGTGGAGGCTGAGATGCAAAGAATGAACCAGAGTTGGGGCACTGTACGAAGGATGACCGCCAACCGAGCAAAGTGGAATCAATTTGTTGTTGCCCTAAAAGACGCCACCAGGCGTAATGGCCACTGACTGCTTTAACTGTCGGTGGCTAAGGATCAAAGAAGAAAAAACACTGGCTATAAGCTGATCAAGAATGACTGCTTATTTCTCAGTGAACAGAAGAGAATTATAGCGACAGTAGTTTTTCTGTCTTAGTGAATCAGATGAGGACTTTGTTAGAATATTCATGAAAGTGATTATTCTGATAGGGATACTGAGCTGTTGAATGAACAGGCATGAGGAGCATAACAATTGCTGAACTGTCTGCCAGTAAAGGGGGAAAAAGCCATTTTAAAAAAACCAGTTAACGGTACAGCTACAAGCTGAGAGGCAAGCAAAGTCTCACAAGATGTCCCAGAGTGGATGGAAATTGCTGAAGGCATGACACAGAATGCATTTCAGTTTTATCAAAAGGTGTGACTAAGGGGCTTGACCTGACAACCCCACTGAAATGATATAGTGTTTTATTTACTGATGAAGTTAAAGATTACATGTATCGCTGCCTCAGTTATTATGCCAAACTCAAATGTTTTCAGAATAATCCTTTGAAACAATATTTAATTTATTCCCAATTGACCAAGTCACATGCCCTGAACTGGACAACTTTACTGCTGTTCAAATAAATATTATGATTCAGAAGAAACCATTCAATCATGACTACTGTTCTACATCTGCAGAATGGTATACACCTTGATTTAGTCATATGTTTTCAAGAAATAGAAATGAGGCATTATATCATATTATGCTTCATGTTTCTGATGATATTAACAAGGAAAAGAAAAGACTGAACCAATTGTGAACATTTTGTTACAAAAATTTCAGATAGTCTTTCACTTATTCCAAAATCTCAGTTTGGGATGAAATGGGAAAAGGGTACAAAAGCAGATGAGAATACAAGAAATATAATCCACATAAACCAAGCAGATATCACAGAAAAGTCTTTGGTTTATGCGATTCAGCAACTGGATATGTGGTGAACATGTTCACATATTTTTGTTAAGATACATCATATGATCTTGAAGTGGATTCAAACAGTGGAGAAGCTCTAAAGATATTTCAGACCCCAATACAGCCTTTGGGTACAGGCCATCATTTATTTGTTGACAGAAATTACACCTCAAGAGAACTCACTGACTTCTTACTGGAGAAGAAGCAATACTACACCAGCACTCCAAACATTATCTTTAAGAAATTTTCCCTTGAAACTGAAGACTCTGCACCTTAGTTATCTTGAATACAGATGGTACATGACACAAACAAGCAAGATGTTGTGTACAGCCTTTAGAGATAAAAAGGACAAGAAATCAGTTTTTCTTGTGTTTTCTCAGGCCTCAATAGAGACCATAACCACATGGAAGCACATTGAAAAGCTGAAAATTATAGATGAATACAACAATTCAATGAATGGGTATGACCTTCTGCACCAAAGAGTAGGCTTTTATAGTGTGCATAAGAGAACATTTTTTAAATAATTGGAAAATAATTTTCTTCTGGCTGCTTGAAGTAGAGGAGGTCAATGCTCCAATGTTATACTTTTTTCATCATGCCGCAGTTACAGAGAAATCTGCTTCACCAACTAACTGAAGCTTCTGCTGTTCTGAGTCCACTAAATGTCCAAGAAAATGCAGCTACTGATATTGTTACACCTCAAGCAGCCTCAGCTTTGAAAAACTTTTGTAACACAAGGCATCTTATATGTTATACAAAAAGAGATAAGAACTCTGTCCTCTGCAGCACACCTGCTTGTCGTCAGCCACAATGCCAAAACCAGCCACAATGTATTTAAGACTACCTTGAAAGCATATGAATAGTGGCAGAATTATTCTGGGACACATAAAATAGAATTTGGTATATGTAAATAATATTAGTTATAGTCTCATCTTTGGTTTTTACAGAAATATGTGGTTTTGGAAAAATAATGATTAAAAATTATATCTGTGAAGTGATTGTGACAAAAAAGGGTTGATGTGTTTTAACTCTTAGTATCCGGCAAGCCCCGTGAAGTGGCGCGGGTTGATTCAATGTAGGTTCTATATTTTTACTACCGGTATTTAAAAACAACATTTATAAGAAAAAAAATGCACCCAATTTAGGCAATTTTTTATCACATCTGCACTTCACAAGGAATAACACACTTTCATTCCAAATACTGATTTAAAGCATTTCACAAGATTTTTAATTCATTTTCCTATATTTTTAAAAATAATATATGTATCTACTGCCTGTTTTTAAAACATCACCTGAAAAGAAACTCAGAACCAATTTTGGGTGGATGTTTTTACAGAAATATAAGGTTTTGAAAAAAGTAAATAAATAAATAAAATTACATCTTTGAACTGACTATGATAACAATGTGTAGATATGTTTTAAACTAAATGTGCACTGATATTCTGGGAAAATACACTATAAAACATATTTACTTGTACTGTAATAATAATACCCACACTGTATTAGATCACTGTATCACAAGGAAAATACACTATAAAACATATTTACTTGTACTGTAATAATAATACCCACACTGTATTAGATCACTGTATCACCAAAATCTTTTACACTGCAGTGGCATTGCTTGAAACAGTTCCACAACTTCATTTATACAATCATCATTTGTGTCCACTGCAGTAGTTTCATTTCCTCCTTTTTTTCCAAAGCAATCTACTCCAAGCCTTGTTGAGATATCTTGTGACAGGGTGGTCCAAGCATAAGCTAACATATAGCAGCAGTCTTTGAGATTAAGCTTTTTGGAAAACGCCACCACACTTTCTTCATCTTCAGCCAACAATAAACGTCGCAGGACTTCCTTGTACATCTTTTTAAGCTTTGCTATAACACCCTGATCCATTGGTTGAATCAGTGCTGTTACATTGGGAGGCAGAAAAATTACTTTAAAATTTGCATCAACTGCATTCAATGTATCCGTCTCTGGATGAGATGGTGCATTGTCCAGTAGAAGAATTACTTTTCCAGTTTTCTTTTCTTGTTCTCTCAACCTCTTCACATTTGGGATGAACTGATTTGTATACCAATCAAGAAATATTTCACTATTCATCCAAGCACTCTTATGTGCTTTGTAACACAATGGGAGACATGTCACATTCTTTAAACAACGTGGTTTTTTGGCTTTGCTGATCATTAGCACCGGTAAACGATGACTTCCACTGGCATTCGCGGCTACCAAAATTGTTACTCTCTCTTTGCACTTTTTAAACCCAGGGGCAGCTGCTTCGCGCTGAGATGCAAGTGATTTTTGAGGCAATGATTTCCAGTATAAGCCAGTCTCATCGGCATTATACACATCATCGAGTGAATAACCTTCTTCTTCCAAAAAAGCCAAGAATGTTTCTTTAAAATTTTTAGCGGTAGTTGCATCGCTAGATAAAGATTCCCCTTGAATCTCCAATTCTCGTATGCCATGACGAGATTTAAAGTTTCTTAACCATCCCTGGCTAGCCTTAAAGTCAGGAGGACCGTCAAGTTGATTGTTGAACTGAAGTGCCTTTTCACACAACAGAGAACCAGAGATAGGTTCCCCTTTGCTTCTTCTTTGCACAAACCATATATACAAAGCCTCTTCCAATTTCACATCTTTCGCATTTCTCATGGTTTTACGTTTCTTCGACCCATTTTCACTATCAAATTTCGATGCAAAACTCATAATTTTATCCTTGTTACTTTTGATGTCAGAGACGGTAGCTTTCCCAACATTGAAAATCCTCGCAAGTGAAGACACAGTTTCACCTTGTCCTAGTCTCTTGATAATTTCTGTTTTCGTTTCAATTGACAAAACATTGCGGTTCCTTTTATATGCTTTAGGCCTACCGGAAAATGCCATATCGCACAGAGAAATACTTGTACACCAAAATTATTCTGCTGTAGTAGCAGACACAATTATTTTAAGTTGAACTGTCTGTTTAGCCAGTGTTCTACCTAGAACGCACACGTACACTGGATTGGTAAACCAGATATTAACTGACTTTATGATCTAACTGACTTCCTGTACGTAAGCGACCGACCATTAGCCATCCCATTCTCTACAAATTGTTCGCACACATTTGAAGTTTGCCGCATCAAAAGATTCAGAATTTTAGTCTAACGTGACTGTGGCATCTGATTTTTTTTTTTTTTTTTCTGGAAAAAGTGTTCGGATAATTGGATGTTCGGATAATTGGGGTTCGGATAAATGGAGTTCTACTGTATATAAGTGTAAGTTCCCAATTTTACTTGTTGTTTGTGTTTGTTTTAGGCCTAGCCTACTTTTTTTTTTTTTAAAGTCAGGTCTACACTTCACAAGACTTGATAGACAGTGCCTACTTTTTCACACCAAATAACAATTTATAGCATTTCAAAAGATTCCTCAGCCAATTTCTCACGTTATGTATAACATATGCACTTACTGAAATAATGTAGGCTAGTTGTTGTTTAAGGTTTTGCCTTCTAAGAACAAGGCATGTTACTTTCAACCTAGCCTAAAGTCCGTTGGTTATATGCGAGCGCAATTCGCCAATCGCCATTCAAAAATAAGTGAACTCTGTTAACTGAAGCGCTGTGTTGATGAAATATAAGCCCGGAAAAGGGCTACTAGCACCCATCAGCTAGCGTGAAATAGACCGGCTAGGGTTGATAGATACTAGCTCCTAAAAAGGATTAACATTAGGCTACCTATCTGCTAGCGTCATGAAGCCCTGAAAAATACTGCCAGCTTCGCCAACGCTCCTCGCCGTAACCTCCTCAGTGTTCAGCGAACTGGTTTAATGAGAGAGAAAAAAAAAAACAACGATTTCAATTTTGCGTAAAGAAGAAGAATAGTGGAACAAGGTCAGCCATTTTGCCCGAACGCTATCGATACCGTAAACGTAACAGTATCTCTTCGACACACTGTAAAATACTTACTATTAACACTAACACGAGTATTTCGGCTTTTATTTGGCTATACTTGCTGATAGGAAAGTTATATTAGTGATTGCGTCTTTAAACTGTCTGGGTCGTCCACGGGTCTTATATACCATAGTTGTGTGAGTGTAATGAGAATGACCTCAGCCAATAATGCACTTTTTTGGGGGGGAAGGGGGTGGGGGGTGCAAAATTGGCTGAGCGTCCTTTCACGATGTAGCCTACTGTCACAGCAAGGCGATGGCGCCGTTTGGTTGGTCCTAGGTTCGATTTCTGGTAAGCCTATCACTTACATTTTCTTTTCTTTACCGTTATTTATTTATTTACTCATTTATTTACTGCGAATTTATAAGGAGGTGTTTGAAAACTGCTGAATTCCTAAATGTCCAAATTAATAGTCTGTATTGTGATAATAAAATGAGAAGTCTAAAAGGCACTTCTCTTGCCTTGACAGTGATTAAGAGTTGTGAAAGTTGGTGAAAGTGTCAGTGTACTTTGTTTTGAAATATTTCTGTCCTCTTTTAATTCTTAGATGTAGTGAGGGAGCTTGTTGTTTGACAAAGTACTTGTAGATTACATTTGTCTTCTGATGAAATGAGTTTCCATGTCCACGAATTTTTTTTTTTTTAATTAATGTGTTTGCTACTTTTCTTTGTAAGACACCCTTTCAACCATCTACTATGTACATGGAGCTGTTGGTTATATTAGGACGTGTTTTTCATTTATAGTAATATGTTTTTGTTTGTATTTATTTTCTACTATATTATCTTTAGTGCAACAGCTTGATCTCCATATAACTGTGCCCAAGCTCGCACCCTGGAGAGGACACTCCAGCTTCACCCTATAGGTGTCGGCAAAACACGGGAAGTAGCAGTTACCGGTTATAAGCATTTTGCCCAATTGGCGTAGGGCATGGCGCCAGGGGCTACTTCCGACAGTGGGAGAGGTTCTAGGATCTCACTGGACAGCTACCGCCCGCTTCAAGCTGGGCAGCCCCCAAACAATAAGGTGTTGTCCCGCCACTGTCTGCTTTCCCCATTGGGTGCATGGGGATTAGGGTCAAACCCGAACTGTGGACAGAAAATTTTGCACCAAGCAATTATCGAAAAAATAGAAATAAGCAAACTCTCAGATTAGGATGCTGGAACGTCCGGACTATGTTGACTGGACTATCCGAAAACCTACAGGATGTAAACGATGTAAGGAAGACAGCCATAATTAATGATGAGCTTAAACGACTTCAGGTGGATATAGCTGCACTTCAGGAAACTCGCCTGGCGGGCTCTGGAACGGTGAGTGAGAAGGACTACACATTTTATTGGCAAGGGAAAGATCTTAATAAAGCTAGAGAACACGGAGTAGGTTTTGCGGTCAAAAAATCGCTAACTAAAATGGTTGAACCAGGCGAGAATGGATCAGAACGCCTGTTAACGCTCCGCCTGCAAACTAGCACAGGTCCCATCACCCTTGTCAGTGTGTATGCTCCTACTCTGTACTCTGCCTCAGAAGCTAAAGATGAGTTCTACGAGAATCTAACAGCAATTATCAAAAGCATACCTAGGCAAGAACAGCTTGTTCTCCTTGGTGACAATAACGCTAGAGTGGGTGCCGATAATGTTTCATGGCCTTCATGTCTGGGCAGTGTAATGTTATGATGTATGTATATAATCATTACCTCGTCATCTACACAAGCACACACGTTTCAGAAGGGACTCAGTAAAAGCATGTTCAATTCGTAGCCATGTTTATTTACAGAATATCGTACATGTCAAGATTCGCATTATATTACAATGTGTGGTTCGTACTTTAATGTATTCATATTACATCCCCCCTTTTTTGAAAAAAAAATGTGTGTAAACATTTCCAACGAAATGTTTCATGTGAGAAAGGATAAGTATGTGTAATGCTCAGTGTGAGTATATATATGTCACTGTCTGTATCGGCTGGGAGGTGTCACTGTACGGCCAGAACGAGTGGTGTAAAGTGCTGGTGGTTCTGCGGAAGTCCCTGGTTTAGCTTGAGTTGGTTGTGATTTCGGCCTTGGCGCTTGTTGGTTTTGTGGGGCACCAAAGTCTGGAGTTACTGCATTGTCTGTTGAAAGCATGGGAATTCTCTGTTCTGTTGTATTCTGTGGGATTTCTCTTATGTCCACTCTGTTTCGCCTCAGGAGGTTGCTGCTGCTGTCTGGTCTTAAAGTATAGCTCCTGGGTTCAGGGTTTCTGGAAATGATTGTTGCTTTTGACCATGTGTCATTGTTGTGGTTGTAGGTAGTCACATGCTGACCAGGATATAATGGTGGTAAGTCTTTAGCACATTTGTCATAGTTGGATTTCTGAACTTGCTGACGATGCTGAAATTGATCATATGTGCTGTCTCTATGTTGTGGACGGAAGTGGACCTTAGATGGTAGGAGGTCTTTAATTCTTCTATCAAACATAAGTTCTGCTGGACTGTCGATCTTACTGTCTACCGGTGTTGTTCTCCATCTCAAAAGTGCTAGGTGTACATCCTCTGTTCTTGTTTTCTTCATGATTGACTTGATAGTTTGTATCTGTCTCTCAATGAAACCATTAGATTTAGGGTATCTAGGTGATGATGTTGTGTGTTTGATCTTCCAGTCCTTAGTGAAGTTTCTGTATGCTTGACCTGAGAAATGTGGACCGTTGTCTGATCTAATTTCATCTGGGATGCCAAACATGCTGCAATACTTCTTTGTAATGTCTGCAATAACAGCTGATGGTGAGGGTTGTGGAAGTTTCTCAATGATGGGAAATTTGCTGTAGTAATCAGCAATAATAAGATAGTCATTATTGTCGATTGAGAAAATATCAGTTCCTATAATGCTCCAAGGGCTCAATGGTATGTCTGATGGTATGAGAGGTTCTCTGCACTGCCTATTTGCATGTTCTTGGCAAATTGAACAGTTTTTACATAGTGTTTCTATGTCCTTGTTTATCTGTGGCCAGTAAACATCTTTCTTTGCTCTCAGTTGTGTCTTCACAATACCAAGGTGACTATTATGGAGCTGTTTAAGGATGATATCGCGTTGTGTTTCTGGTACAACAATGCGATCTCCTTTAAGGATCAGACCATCTTCGATGCTTAACTCGTCCCTCATCGAGTAGTATGGACGGATGTGTGTTGGAACTTCCCTGATAGAGCTTGGCCATCCATGGTATATCAGTTCTTTGAGAGAGTTAAGGATAGGATCTCTCATTGTGTCTTCTCTGATGTGTTCAAGCCGATTATCGCTAAACTTGACAAAATCAACTTTGATGTTTGGGGTAAGATCTGCTGTCTTGTTGGGGTTTGGTAATCTGCTGAGAGCATCTGCAAGACCTATATCCTCTCCTGGGATATACTGAATATTAAAATCATAACCTTGTGTTTCCAATAACAGAGCTTGTAGTCGTGGTGGTGCTGAAGCTATTGGTTTTTTATGAATCATCTCAAGTGGCTTATGATCTGAGAGAATTGTAAATGGGCGGTTGAAAAGAAATGTGTGGAAGCGTTTGATTCCAAAACGTACAGCTAGCATTTCTCTTTCAATGTTTGCAAGTTTCTTTTCGCCAGAACTTAATGATTTGCTTGCGTAAGCTACAGGACGAAGTTCTTTGGCATAGTGTCCTTCAGGATTTTTGTCTGGTTGCAAAAGTGCTGCTCCTAGGCCTTTCAGACTGGAATCAACCATGAGAAAAGTGGGTGCTTGCATGTCATAGTATTTCAAGCATGCATCAGATGATATGAGGGTCTTCAAGTGGTTGAATATGTGTTGGTAGTCTTCTGACCATTCATACGGAGTTTCATTCTGTAGTAGAGATCGCAAAGGTTCTGCAGCAGCTGACAAATTTGGTATGAATTGTGCTAGGAAATTGACAGCACCTAAGAATTGTTGCAGTTCCTTCTTTGTAGCTGGTGTTGGCATGTCATGAATATCTTCAACCTTTTTAGGGTCTGGTTTTACACCATTCTGGGTGTACAGCAATCCAAAAAATTGTATCTCCGTTGCCTTAATTGTACACTTTTTGCTGTTGAATGTTAGCCCATTGGCCTGTGCTACATGCATCAAGTTAATCAAGTTACGGTCGTGTTCTTGTTCTGACCTGCCGCAGACTACAATGTCATCCGCAATAGCCACTGTACCAGAACATTGCTCAACAATGTTGTCAATCTTCTGTTGGAAGATGTCTTGTGATACATTCAAACCAAATGGGAGTCTCTTGAAACAATATCTGCCGAATGGTGTTCGAAAAGTTGTAAGGAGTTGACTTTCCTCTGCTATCTCAACACTCCAGTATCCGTGTACAGCATCTAGTTTAGAAAAATATTTGGCATTGTGGAATCTGTGAGTTATCTCTTCCACTGTATGCATTTTGTGTGGACAGCGCTTTAGACTGTTGTTTAAGTGTTTTGGGTCAAGGCAAACCCGAAGAGAACCATCCTGCTTCAGAACGGTTGTGATACTACTACACCAATCAGAATGCTCTTCAACCTTTCTAATAACATCATTCTGCACCATCTTTTCTAGTTCTGTGGCAAGTTTCTGTTTAACATGTATAGGATACTTTCTAGGTGGGTCTATCTTTGGCTCAGCGTTGTCTTTTAAAAAGAATCTTGCCTTTCCTGGAAGTTTGCCTATTCTGTCGAATTGTTCTGGGAATCGCTGTTTAAGGTCATCTACTCCAGTGACGTGTAGAGTAAGATGTTCTTTTTTGTCAGCTTTAATGTTGTTAATAGTTACCACACTCAGCTTTTCGCACATTGGTAAACCCAAAATTGCAGGTCCTTCAACATCTACCAAGTAAAATGTTGACGATGTCCATTCAGAGTCTCTGCATAAACATTCAAGTGTTACTGCTCCGAAACAGTCTATACTTGTTCCATTGTAAGCTCTTAGCTTTGTCCTGCCACTCCTACTTTTTACATCCCTTGTGGGAAATCCTTGCTTATCCACCTTGTCAGGCATGATCTGTCTGAATATTCTTAAGGGTAGAGTGTTACCTTGGGCACCTGTGTCTATCTTGAACCGAATATATCTTTCTTTGTGCCTTTTAATTCCTGGTATTCGGAATTGTACCTTGCAGAAAGCCTGCGTTCTCTTTGGTTCATTACTGAAAGTTAGTATCTTCACAGTATCAAAAGTGGAAGGATCACTTTCTTCACTGGAGTCAAGGTCCTCAGTCATCATAGAGTGTGTGTTTGTTTTGACGACTTTCTGCTGTGAAGTTTGTGTTGAGCACTGTCTTGTTTCCTCTTGAAACATAATTTTATCCAGTGGCCCCTCTTTCTGCAGTAATGACATGTAGAGTCTTTAGCTGGACAGTGGTTTTGTATGTGGTTTAGGCCACAACATTTACACATAGCACCTCTGCTTGTGTTGTGTTTTTCTTGTTGTTTCGAACCAGTTGCTTTGTTGTGTCTAGGTTTATAGCTTTTCACTGCATCCACCTGGGCTGCTAATGTACCTTGCTGAATTTGTTTAATGTTTAGTGCTTGTGCCTCGTGTTTCCTGCCTTCATCCAGAAGTTGTTGTAAAGTTAGCGTATCACTCTGGCTCAGTAGCCATTTCTGGAATTCTGGCATTGGTGTGCTAAGAAGAATCTGTTCAATAATTCGCTCTTTTTCTTCTTCGTTGCTAAATTTACATACTCTTGTTTTCTCCTTAATGCGAGTGAAGAAATCATCTAGGCTTTCACCACGTTTCTGTCGCAGGTGGTGAAGCTCTAATCTTGCCGCTCTAAAGTTTGTGTGCTTTATGATCAGACGCTTTTCAAATTCGTCCAATATGGCTACGGGGTCGGTTGCCGACTCAACCGGCATGGCGGTAGCAAAACTGTTGTAGATTTTCAAACCTTCATCGTCCAATGCTTCTAGGATATATGGAGTTAGGGTTTGTCCTTCCAGACCAGTGGTCTTGGAATATAGATCTATGCGTTGGCGCCATAACAAGAAAGCTTCACTCTTATCGTCTTGACCGGCGAATCTCATTTGCGGTGCGTTGCGATATTGTTTCGCCGCCATGGCTGACTTCGATGACGAAAATTAGCCGAATACTGTACTCACGTGTTATCGTGTAGCTGTTTTGCGTCAGTCCGGTATCGACCGCTGCCACCATGTAATGTTATGATGTATGTATATAATCATTACCTCGTCATCTACACAAGCACACACGTTTCAGAAGGGACTCAGTAAAAGCATGTTCAATTCGTAGCCATGTTTATTTACAGAATATCGTACATGTCAAGATTCGCATTATATTACAATGTGTGGTTCGTACTTTAATGTATTCATATTACAGGCAGGTTTGGTATTGGCAAGATGAATGAAAATGGACAACGGCTCTTAGAGTTGTGCGTCCACCATTACCTCTGCGTGACCAACACCTACTTTCAGACAAAACCCCAGCATACGATGTCATGGAGACACCCACGATCCAAGCACTGGCACCAACTTGACCTGATTCTCGTCAGAAGGCCACTCCTCAGGTCTGTGCTCTCCACGCGCTCGTACCATAGTGCAGACTGTGATACAGATCATTCCTTGGTTTGCTGCAAAATCAGAGCACAACCAAGAAAACTCTATCGTGTCAGACATGAAGGGAAACCACGCATTGATACCAGCAAGATGTCAGACCCTTTCATGATCGCTCAATTCACTGCGACCTTCGAGAAAGTGCTCAGTAGCCCTCAGCATGGTGATACTATTACAGAGAACTGGGAGCATCTACGGAACACCATTCAAAGTACTGCACTTGCCACCTTTGGTAAGAAAACAGCAAAGTCAAATGACTGGTTTGATGCTTCATCAGATGTGATGGCACCTGTCATTGAAGCTAAGCGCAGTGCTATGAATGAATACAAACGTTCACCGAGTGCCAGAACCCTACAGATCCTGAGGGCTACGAGAAGCAAAGTTCAACAAACTGCTCGACGCTGTGCAAATGACTACTGGCTCCAGCTCAGTGAGAGCATCCAGATCGCAGCGCAAACAGGCAACATTAGACAAATGTATGACGGTATAAAGAAAGCACTTGGCCCCCATAAAAGTAAGACGGCACCGCTAAAAACCATCAGCGGAGAGAAGCTAACCGATAAGGGTAAGCAGATGGAGAGGTGGGTCGAGCACTACTCTGAGCTTTACGCTACAGACAATACCGTTACGCCTGCAGCCCTTGATGGTGTCAACAGTCTGCCAACTATGGAGGAGCTGGATGCCGAACCAACATTAGAGGAACTCAGCAAGGCCATTGATAGCTTGGCCTCTGGCAAAGCACCAGGCAGTGATGGGATTCCTCCTGATTTAATCAAATGCTGTAAGAGCACGCTATTACATCCCCTGCATAGGCTGCTGTGCCAGTGCTGGGAAGAGACAACTATTCCTCAAGACATGCGAGATGCCAAGATTGTAACACTGTATAAAAATAAAGGAGACAGAAGTGATTGCAATAACTACAGAGGCATCTCTCTTCTTAGTATTGTTGGTAAGGTTTTTGCCAAAGTCATCTTAATGCGACTACACAAGTTAGCTGAGCGCAAATATCCAGAGTCACAGTGTGGATTCCGAGCTGGCAGATCAACAACAGACATGATCTTCTCTCTCCGCCAGCTTCAGGAAAAATCAAGAGAGCAGAAAAGACCATTATATATCGCCTTTATAGACCTCACAAAAGCATTCGACCTGGTTAGTAGGGATGGACTCTTTAAAATCCTCCTGAAAATAGGCTGCCCTTCTAAAATGCTGGAAATGATAAAGTCATTCCATGACGGCATGAAGGGAACAGTCCAATATGCTGGAAGCACGTCACAGCTCTTTGATATACGAAGTGGCGTTAAACAAGGCTGTGTTCTGGCTCCGACCCTCTTCGGAATCTTCTTTGCCTTACTCTTGAAACATGCATTCAGGGATGCAACTGAAGGAATTTGCCTTCACACTAGGTCAGATGGCCGTCTGTTTAATCTTTCAAGGCTGAAGGCAAAAACAAAAATCAGAAGGGTCACTATAAGAGACTTGTTGTTCGCTGATGATGCTGCAGTCGTCACTCAAAGCCAACAGGAGCTTCAGAGCTTGATGAATCGCTTCACTAAAGCATGCAAGGACTTTGGCCTCACAATAAGTCTAAAGAAAACGAATGTGCTGAGTCAGGATGTGGGTGCTGCACCAGTTATCACTATCGATAACTATGAATTGGCAGTGGTGCACCACTTCACATACCTAGGGTCTACCATCAATGACAAACTCTCACTGGATACAGAAATCGACAGCCGCATTGGCAAAGCTGCAGCTACCTTTGCCCGCCTCACATCGCGTGTTTGGGGAAACTCTAAACTCACAATGAAGACCAAAGCTGCGGTATATAATGCCTGCGTCACCAGCACACTCCTATATGGCAGCGAGACCTGGACGACCTATGCTAAGCAAGAAAGAAGGCTCAATACCTTCCATTTGCGGTGTCTACGCCGCATCCTCGGCATCTCGTGGAAAGATAAAGTGACAAATGTCGAGGTGTTGTCACGTGCTGGCCTTCAAAGTATGTATACTCTTCTTAGACAGCGCAGACTTCGCTGGCTTGGCCATGTTCGCCGCATGGAAGATGGTCGCATCCCAAAAGATATCTTCTACGGACAATTAGCAGATGGCAAGAGAACAGTTGGGCGACCACAGCTGAGGTTCAGAGATGTGTGCAAGAGAGATATGAGGGCACTGGACATGGATCCAGCAACATGGGAGGATGAAGCTGCCGATCGCACTAAGTGGCGATGCTATTTACGGCACCACCTCAGATTGGGCGAAGAGAGGCTCACACAAGAAGCAGAGGTGAGAAGAAAACGTCGAAAGGAGCACCAGGAAAATAAGCAGCCGAGGGCTGTCACCTCAGGGGCGCATTCCCATAGTCAGTTATGACTGAAGGGGCTATTATTATTATTATTATTATCTTTATTAGGTATTTTTCCTTTTGTAGTTATAGTTCAAAATTGCTTATTTATCCAAAATATGATATTTTCTAAGCTGGTATGTTTTTAACTTTCACTGGACGGTTTATTTGGTTAATCTGTATGTATCTGGGGGGAGTCTTTCACCAGTGTGGACTACTGGCTCGGATCCTTATTTATTTTTGATATGTTAGCCTTAGTTTTTTTGTAATATAGTGTTTTATTAACTTTTGCACTTCAGATGGGGTCTTTGTGCCTATGAGATTTTCTACACTCATTTCTACCTTGTGTTTACTACAGTATGTCTTAATGTTTTTGCCTCTGCTGGTCATATTTTTGCAGTTCACCAGAAAGTGTCTAATTGTGTTTGGTTCTTAACACTCTTTACGTGTGGGTTCCTCAATCATGAAATATCCAGTTCCAAGCTTGAGCCTCAGCAATTTTTTATTAATTGGTATTTTTAGTTCATCTTGTATTTGGCATTTTTTTGCTTGATTTTTTTTTAAAGGATTTTATATGAGTTTCTTGCTTTTTTATTTTGGTCCCATGCTGTTATCCACTCTTTAGTTATTGCTTGAGCAATTAAGCTCTTAATTTCAAACTTCCCTAAACCTTCTTGTGACATACTGGTATTATGAAAATAGCTTTCATCTCTCTACTTCTTTATCTACATTTTCTTTTACCTAGTTTCACCTACGCCTGTTAGGAAACATATAAACCGTTCCTCACTCTGAGATCTGTCCCTTTTTCTAATTTAGCACGAAGTTATTGCGGTTCGCTATTTTTTCTTTGATGAATGGTAACCAGCAGACCTATTAGCTACATTGATCTGTAATTTATTCTTAACGCTAGCGATTGAGAATCGTTGTATAGATCAGTCAGCGATAAAAGGGTAATAAATGTTAATACTAAGAACGGATAATTTTTGGAACCAATGTGAGCAAATTGCTATTACCTCCCTTGTGATCAGTTCGCTAGAAAGTAATTAAACACGGCGAATTGCCAGATCTAAAGACATTGCTCGCTAGCATGGGCCATACGAGCAGAGACGTGTAAAATTTGCACTGATTAGCAAATTACGTTACGCCGGATCTCAAGCAAGTCCATACGCAACAGAGAGAGTCTGGATTTCGGCTTTAGTGTGAGTAAGATCTTTGACTTGCAGATCTAAACGAGAAGTTTCCCGTAGGTATTAAGTCTGGCAGAGAGTCTATTTTTCGGTGTATAGTGTAATCATCCCCTTTGATTTCAGATATATATACCCCAGAAATCTAACTCAAATTTATCCAGTACTCCATAGATTCAGAAGACATCTAGCTGCGATTCTAGAATCACTTGTATTAAGTAGAGTTTCTTAGTTTTTGTTGGAGAATAGTATATGTAGTTTGTGTGAAAGTAAATACCATACTAGTAGTTTTGAGTGATTTAAGTAGTTAAATCGCCAATGAAATTCTCTAAGTTTTATTGTGTTGCAGTGGATAGCAGAATAAATAATAATCTCTAGCTAAACTCATCCAGCTATAATATAAATTTTATTATCTGCTAGTAACCAGTCAGAGAATATTTTAACCAACTAAGTAAATGCACTGTTCATCATGAGTATTGACGAAATATGTATTTATTTCTAATTCATGATGACAATTTTTTTTAATGACTAGAATTTATGTCACGGGAGTTTTAAACGATAAGTCTAGCTCTAAGCTTGTAGTTTATAATTTAAAGGAAATAACCGAAGTGAATATATTATATTTTACGTGGGTAGGATAGGAGTGAGAATACTAATATTATGGTTAAGCATCTGTATTTTTCTCTTCCTTTATACAATATTGGATCAAACCCAAAATCTACCAGCGGCTTCCATGTAAATCTGAGAGTAATCATACTAAAGAAAATTTCTTATAATAGTAACTGGGTTTTTTCAAGGTGAACCTGTCTGAGGTTGTGTTTACACCCAGAAAAAGAGACAGAATACCAACCCAAAGAACTTTAAGAGTGACTTGGTAACTGGCGTATAGATACAGATTTCTTGTTTCAATCTAATTTACAATCAGTCCCGTTGTGGCGACCTAACGAACCTTAACATTTCCGACGTGTGACCAGTCGTGGTGTGACAAATGAATTTGTTTATACTGAGAGAAGTTACCGACCTGACATTTCCTAAGTACTGGAAACCTCAAGATTTTGACACTGTGAGCATTGTGACATCTCTTACCTGACTTGATTCAAGTGACATAAACAATAAATCTTAAAAACATAAATAGTAAAGTGAACGCTCCCCGGAGAAATTGGATTTAACCTGTCTCTGTAGAGCTGGGGTTCTCTTTGCCAAAAGAACACTGGATTCTCTGTGTGTGTGTGTGTGTGTGTCCTAAAGATTGCGCCAGAAGGAGAAAATCAAGTTCGTAGGTAAGAACGAATGTCAGTGGCCACTGTTATATGAATAGAAAGAAAGCAGGAATGTGTTACACCTCTATTGTATAATTCATGCACCCACTGTGTATTTTTTCATACAGGTTTTGCTAATGCTATTCCTCTTAGAATCGATTAACGTATAAACTCTGTTCTTTATTGTAGAGGGAAATCCTAGACCATAGCGTAAACACCTTTGACTCTTTGGGGGTTAATAACTTCTCTACTAAAGGGATCTTGTCTCAACAGAGGGAGGGAGGATTACATCTATGAGTCCATTTTTTTCTTTATTAATTCATTAACCTATGTTAAATTGTATTTAATTTGATATTCAATTTATGGCGGTTGTGAAGTTTCTTTATGATAAATAAAATTTACATAAATTACATTTACGTGTGTTGGTCAGCTTTCCCAAAAAAATCCCCTATTCCATAGCTATAATTTTCACGTCTGTGCGTCTAATTGTCGTCAATTATCTGTGTGTGTGTATATGTGAGAGGTTGAATATATATATATATATATATATATATATATATATATATATATATATATATATATATATATATATATATATATAGGAAGACTGTCTGATCTAAGAATCTCAGTCGTAATTGATAGGCTGGATAGATTATATCTCAAATCTAAGGACAGATTCTACCTTTCACCACTTCACTCGTGAAAATCTATTTATTTACCTTATCTCCCACTGAGCTATCACCTGTTCTAGTCCTATTCAGGTGGGATCAAATCTGATCTTAATTTCCCTATCGAAAATATACGACAAATGGGTGCTCGTTTTCCGGGAATTGAACTCTTATCCCGAGCAAGTATGACAGATATTTTCTCGTTTACCGGGATTTTCATCTGATAACCTCTATAGACTAGTTAAAGAGTGTGATTGTCTCGTGAGATTTAGTATCATTAAAAATAATTATCCCCTAGACAAACGATCTGTTTATTGGCATGCTGACCACATAAATATATTTATTGTTTTTCCACAGCATTGTTAGAGTATATACAATTGATTTACAGGGTGATTTTTGTCAGAGTATGTTAGGTATTAATTTTGTAATACAAAGCAGCTGGTAGTGTGTGGTTGTGTAACAATCAGATGGTTTTAGTTAAGCAAAAGGTGTTTGAGCTAAGCGAAGGAGTGCGTTCGGACACTCTCGTCCAGTTAATTGCCTCCCTTACTCTAACTGACTTTAAGGGTGAACTTGATAGTGGACTTAAAAATTAAGGGAATTTTGTTTTCTCCTTAAAAGTTTTGCCAGGAAATTGTTTTTTTGTTTCCACTGTAATACTTAGTTTTGTCAGTGATTAGTCTGTACTACCATTTATTTGGCGTAGTCGTCTGCATTAGGAGCTTTAATTGTCATAAATAGCAGCGATAACTAATTATATAGGAGGAGGTATCCCAGTTATGTAACATATTTTCTTTTATTGTATTTTCTCGTAAGTGGTAGGGAACCAGTGTATCCTTTTTCTTCCTTCTTTCTCGGATAAGTCTCAGGCAGCTATTTGCAATGGCAGAGCGGGCAAAACTTAGGCAGATGCTCAGAGAGGAAGCAAGGGAAGAGGGATTGGAAGGAGAAGAAGCGAAAGCTTTTGTTAGGGACGAACTTGACAGATATGATGCGGAGAGGAAAGAAGACGAAATTAGGAGGAAAGAAGCAGAAGCTAGGGAGAAGGAAAGAGAAGAGCGTCAATTACAGCAGAAGAAGATTGACGAGGAAATGGAAATTCGCAGGGCACAGCATGAGGAAAGAGAGGAGAGACAGCATGATGAAAGAGAGAAGGAACAACAGCATGAGGAAAGAGAGAAGGAGAGACAGCTTGAGGAAAGAGAGAAGGCGAGACAGCACGAGTTAGCGCTTAAAGCTCTAGAGGTCCAAAGCCGTGGAGCTGCCTCTACCTCCAGCAATGGAGAGTCTTCTCCTCATTCTTCTTTAACTGATCCTTCTAACACGCAATCTCCTCAACTCACCGCTATGTCTGTTGCTCTAGAATCTTTCCCCTGCTCTAATGAGAAGATTGACACGTATCTAGAAAAAATTGAGAAAATGGCCAATCTGTACGGTTTAGAGAGGTCGCGTTGGTGTATGAAACTTTCCCACGCTCTAAAAGGGTCTGCTTATGTTGCGTACTCAAAACTGGAAAGCAACCAACAAGACAATTACGACGTGTTGAAGAAAGCTTTGCTTGATCGGTTTGAAATGAACGTTCGCAAATTTTTGCAATTGTTCCGTAACAGAAGAAAGGAGAGCTCTGAAACTTTTCAGCAGTTCTCTTCTCGTCTGAAGGGATACTTGGTAAAGTGCCTGAAGCTTTCGCAGCTCGCCTCTACCTATGAAGGACTTGAGGAGTTCGTTATAACCGAACAGATAAAGAATACTTTGTCGAGTGACACCCGGAGATTTCTAGCTGAGCAAGGGGCAGAAAAGCTGGAAGACATTTTGGAAAAGTCTGAGGATATCATAATGCGCTGGCCGAACTGTCGGCCGCAAAACGTAAACTGACAGAAGAGCCTTCTCGAAAGAATAACCTAGAGCAATCTTCCCATTCTTCTCACCAAAATAACCATAGAGAAACTGGACACCAGAATCCCCCTCCAGAAAAATCTAAGTTCTACAAAATCAAGTACCCCACCAACAACAAACAATCTGATCAACCCAACCGTCCTACATGGCAGCGTGGTCAGAAAGGACAAGGTGACAAAGGGAAAACCCCTGCGCACGGGACATAGGATCAGAGCGAGCACACCGAGCCGAAACGCAACGGATGCTTGCAAACAGTCTCGCAAGAAGGAACAATTATTGTCAGTGATTCTCAACCTGACAATCTTTGAAGGACCGAGGACTAGAATGGAACCAGGCCAGGAGGAAGACAGCCGATAGGATAGTCTGGCGCTCTCTCTTCCAAACCTCTACACCTCACGGTAGAAGGGGAACGACTAAGTAAGTAAGGTATTGCTATTCCTGCTCCTAATTGTCCTTCTTCATCTTTTGACCCATCTGTATATATAGTTAGGCTATTATTTATATACCGTTCTATGTACTCTAGTGCTTTACTTTTTGCTGAGATTATATCGTTAGGTTTGCTTATGATCTTTGATAAGTGGGAGTCAGTTTCTGGCACTTTTAATTCCCATGGTGGGATCTTTGCTTTATACTGAGCACTACTGTTTATCATATTAAATAGGTTTGGGCGTTGATCTGCTTCATCCATAGTTTTCCACCCTAACGGGTATCTATAATGGTTTAGCGGAATGTGGCCTATGTACTGGTTACCCCTATCAAAGGTTTTGTGTGCTGGGTGAGTTGGATCTTTTGCCACTCTTTCCCAGTAGCTGAATCTCAGTTCTTTTATCCTTAGCTCCAGGGGTATACACCAATACCTCGACTTTCGTCGCTTCGACTTTCGTCGCTTCGCTCTTTCGTCGGTTTTCAATTCTAACCACGTTTCCAAATTTCGTCGCTCGCTTCGCTCTTTCGTCGCATTTCGTCACAACTGCGCGTCATCTTGATTCTTTCGTCGTTCAGTCTTTGAACAGAAATCGTTCGGTGTGCACTGTTTTTTTTAAGTTGTCCGCATTGAATCTTTTATATTTGTCATTAAACATATTAATACTACTTATTTTTGTGATTAAAATAACAAAACTATTCATACTATATATTATTTTTGTGATTATACTGTAAACAGTTCATAGTTATTTTAGTGATAACAGTCTAATGACAGTGTTCATATCGTGATTATAAGACACGTGTACAGTTTTTATACTGTACTTTTTTGTGCGATTAGGCCTTATACAGTACTACCGTACTTATTTTTGTGCTTTAATATATTCATAATGGGTCCTAAGTGTAGTGACAAAGTTAAAAGAACCCATAAGGTTCTTAATTTGCAAGAAAAGCTTAAGCTAATCATGCTTAATGAACAAGGCATCTTAAATGCTGAAATAGGCCGCAGGCTAGGTGTACCAAGCACTACAGTTAGCTCAATTGTAAAGAACAGAGCTAAAGTGTTAGAGGAAATTAAAAACGCAACGCCAGTGCATACCAAACTTATTAGAAAGAGGCACAATTTAATTGGTGAGATGGAGAAAGTGTTAAATGTGTGGATTGAAGACCAAGTCAGCCACAACATTCCTCTAAGCCAAGATCTTATCCAGGCTAAAGCACAAACTTTATTTAATGCAATGAAGGCTGAACAAGGAGAGACATCAGCTGAAGAGACATTTGGAGCTAGCAGGGGCTTGTTTGAGAAATTTAAGAAAAGGTCAAATTTGCATAATATAGCAGTGAATGGAGAATCAGCTAGCGCAGATGCTGCAGGAGCTTTTCAAGTGAAGCTTGAAAAAATTATAGAAGCAGTTGGCAACACAAAGCTGCAGATCTTCAACGTAGAATAAATTTCGACAGAAGTTCAAAAGTAAATAGTGGGCTAGAACACCAAATAGCCTGTTACAGAGAACTTCTTAGGGAAAGGAAGAAGACATCAATGAGGCAAACGTCATTGCTCTCCTTTTTCAAGACACAACCGCCACAACCAACTTCAGTCACCCCTCCCTCTAACCCTTCAGATTCCGAGCCATCAACATCAGCCCCAGCCCCAGTTAGATCTCCTTCAAAGTGCCCTTCTCCTAAAAGAATTAGACTGAAATCCTCCAGTTCTGAAGATGAGCCTCCTCAATTTTCTCCATCTGGTTTTCTAAGTATAGAATCCCCCTAAATTACCAACATTCAAAACTGTACATACTGTAAATATTCATCGTCTACTTGCTCAAGAATGATTTTAAGGTAAGATGCTATTTACGTATTTTTTTATTTTTTACTGTATTTTCTTTACTCTTATGTTTACTTCTGTTTATCTAGGTGTTGCACGCATTCGCAAGTGTTATATAGTTAGTTATTTACGTTTTTTGGCGGCCCTAATGCATTTGTAAGCTAAATAAAGGCTATGCTTCGACTTTCGTCGATTTTCGACTTTCGTCATAGCTCTGGTCCCTAACCTGTCGAAAGAGTGAGGTATTGGTGTAATGACTAGCGCTACTTCTAATGCCTATGCTGATGTTCCCTTTGAGGCACCTGCTGTTATTGACAATGCCTGGTAAAACATATTTCAGTTTGCAGATGACGCTGCTATAAGGAGAACGGGAAGAAATCTCTCATTCCTCTACAAAACAGTACAAAAACAAATAGATAAAGTATCTGACTGGATGCGTAAGTGGGCATTTAATCTAAACGTTAAAAAAACCATAGGAATGATCTTCAGTAGAGGGTGTATAATTTAAAATGATATAATTGACATAAGCATTAATGAGCAAAAAGTATGCACAGCAAAATCAACTAGATTTCTGGGTATGGTACTAGACCAGCAACTAAACTGGAACAAACACATAGACCTATTAGTGCAAAGCAGTAGGAGACTTATTAACATGCTAAGATTATATTAAATGAAGTGGTTGGGGAGCCTGCAATAAGACAATGTTAACCTTCTATCCTTCTATTAATCATTTATTAGGGGCAAACTTGACTATGCCAGTGTTGTCTATGCATCAGCTGCCCCGAGCAATAAGAAAAAACTAGACATGTCCATGAATGGCTTGTATGCATGACATATAAAATGATGGTAATGGGCCTAAATGGTCTGACATTGAGTTGTTCAGTTGTCTCAGTCTGGCGAGCCTGAGTCCCATGTAATAGTGTGCTAGCACGTAGTTTTCTGGGTGTTTGATAATGTTTCCTACGTGTTTGATTCTAAGTGCCTGGATCTTCGTCTCTATGTCTTGAAGGGCAATCCCTCCCTGTTTCTTTTCTTGTAAAAGTGTCTTATGTTTTATGCTGCGAATTGTGCAACTAAAAATGAAACTTCTGATTTGTTTGTTTATATCTGTGATGGTCTGTTTTGGGGGGTCGAACGCTATGGCTATTGTCTTAAAACGTGTGTGTAAACCCAATTCTTTGTTAATACACATTGTCGAGATACAACTATGCCCCAGCCAATCAACGAGCAACGTTCACCAGTCTCTGAGCCAGAATAAAATTCGGCATAAGCCCAGTTTTTCGGATCTCGGTCATGGCCATCTTGTCTCCCAATATGGCGGCAGACAGAATAAAATTAGGCATAAGCCCTGTTTTTCGAGACTCGATCTCGGTCAAGGCCAGTACGAAACCGCTGGCTATTAAAAAGGCTAAAACGCAGGGAACCAATCAAAAACGGTTCCTTACGCAGTAAAGTTAGCTGCATCTACCTATATATATATCGGGCGTGTTTTATTTTTAAAAATCACACACAAACCCGAGGCCAGCACGACCGACTGGGACAACAGAAAGCTGCCAACCTTTGATTTATTGCTTAACTGCGTGACCGGGAACTCTTGCTTCACTAAAGTCGACTGGCCTGTTTAAATCTTGGAGGGTAAGTATACTTACTATACCTATAGGAGAATAGGCCTACAGCAGTCATTTGTACTACCTACACCTGTATATATTTAATATAAATTGTTTCACTATGAATGTATCAGGTTACTGATTGTATCTTGGGGAAATTAGGTATAATGATTGTATTTCCTGATATGATTGATGAAGACAAAAACCAATAGGACTCATACTCCAATCTATTGTCTCATATAAAACCAATTGAAATATAACCAAAACAGTCCTTGTTAGGACTCATATAACACCAATATATTGTCTCATATAACTCCAATCTATTGTCTCATATAAAACCAACTGAAATATAACCAAAACAGTCCTTGTTAGGACTCATATAACTCCAATATATTGTCTCATATAACTCCAATCTATTGTCTCATATAAAACCAACTGAAATATAACCAAAACAGTCTTTGTTAGGACTCATATAACTCCAATATATTGTCTCATAAAACTCCAATCTATCGTCTCATATAACTCCTATCATCAGAACACAACAATATTGTTAGGATGTATGTTACCAGCCAGTATAGCACTTGTCAGAGAGGGCCTAGTATATTATAGGGGGAAGGAAATGGTTGTATCACACCTAGGTGTACATATTATTGGATGTATTCGTGTATTGAATTTATATTATTGGATGTATTCATGTATTGAATTTATATTATTGGATGTATTCATGTATTAATTTATCAGAAAGAATGTTTTGCAAGTAGACACCTGTCTTGTCTCGCTATTGCTAACTCATACTAAGCCATGTTGTCATTCATTCTACATGCAGACACATGAGACAAGCTCATCTCATATACAATAGAAATAGGTGGGCTTGATGACAGAAATTAGCCCCTATTTTTCCTTGTTACAGGTTTTATTCGTGTCATCCAACCTGAGGTCGTATGTCCAGCCAATCCAGCTGCCTGGAACTTCGCAGGAGCACAGTGATTGCACAGGAGCTACATCTTTAGTCTCCCTCAGTCTTGGGTGGGCTAACGAAACGATCATCAGCGGGTGTTGTGTGCAAGAAATTAAGGACATAATTGTTTCAAGAGTTGAGTACACATTAGTACCATTTCCGTCGGCAATTGTGAGCATTTAACGGTCTAGGACAAAAAACTGAGTTAGCGTAGCAAGAGACAAGAATAACAGCATAGCTGATACATTTTATATACGTAATTAACAGCACAGCTGATAAAATTTTGTTTTTTTTTTTTTTTTTTTTTTTTTTTTTTTTTTTTTTTTTTTTTTTTTTTTTTTTTGCGTTCGCCCGCTAATACTCGAGGCGAAATCTCAGGTTATTATTTTATGTCTTAACCTGAGATTGATTTTACGTGAGTATCCCTTTATTTCTTGTACAGAGACAGGTGTCCCTCGCCATTCAGGCAAATACTCGCCGATTTCGGAGGTACCCATTGCAGCTGGGTCGGCTCAGGAGCCGCCAGTCCCCGGTCGACGACACTCCTTCAAATGTCCTCGCCAGGTCTCGAGTTAATCCAGTCCAAATCCCGGTCGACGAAAAATCCTCAAATGCCGTCGCCCGGGTTTGATCCTGTATCACCGGTAGAGCGGTGTTGTACCCACATACGCTATATTGTTCTTATAATTATATAATATTATATATATATATATATATATATATATATATATATATATATACTTTTTATATATATATTTATACATATATATATATATATATATATATATATATATATATATATATATATATATATATATATATATACACCCACACACATCTGTGTAAATCATTTGTAAACTTACAAATCCATTACATTCCCTCTTCCAACATCCATCCTTCAGCACAAGAGTAGATAGTGTATATATTAAATAAATAATAAGGAAATTGTAGTTTAACGACTTGTCAATTTTATCTTTGTTAAGTAAAATCTGTTTCCTTGTTTTAATACCACAGTTAGTTACAAAGCGGGGGTGGCATTGTATGACTGTCTCCACTCTACCACTTTTTCGAGATCAGCTCATTCACAGCCGTAACTAATTTGTGATACCAGTAGTTCTCTCAGACACTGGGACTTAACCATTTTCGGCAGAAATTCTACTTCTGTATTGTCAGTACTATACTGATTCTAGAGCCAATAAAAACCTCACGCTACACTGGGGGCTCGTTCCTGGGATATTTCTATATACCTTGAGCCATACTTAGTCTATTCATCTATCTACACTCTATCTTGTGCCACCTATAGATAACAGAAGAAATACATTTTTGAAAAAAAAATCATAAATAGAATGTATTTTTGTTTTCTTAGGAGGAGTACCATTTAGTACTCAGTAAATAGTTGATGCTCACAAAGTTGCACGGAAATTATTTGTTCTATTAAATTAATTAAATTTTATAACAATAATTTGGATATAGTAAAATTACATACCCTCGCTAAGTAACGCCATGGCTGATTTAGTGAAGTTCAGGACTGCGATCATGCAGATTGGTAAGGAATTAAATATGACAGGTAATGCTGTTATTCAGTATGTCACAACAGAAGTGGACAAACACATGGATAGAGAGGAAAGGAAATTGCAAGTAGAAGCTGAAAGAGAAGCCAAAAGACTAGAAGCCTGAAAGAGAAGCCAAAAGACTGGAAGCTGAGAGAGAAGCCCAAAGACCGGAAGCTGAAAGAGAAGCCCAAAGACTGGAAGCTGAGAGAGAAGGCAAAACACTGGAAGCTGAGAGAGAAACTAAAAGATTAGAAGCTGAGGAAAGGAAATTGCAAGCAGAGAGAGACCATCAGTTGACATTAAAAGAGCTTGAAATTCAGGCAACTACTGGCAATAATGGTGGTAGCTCACCTCACTCTGAGAGTAGCTCCAGCCAGAGCACCTCAAGTGGGGCCATGAATTTTCATCTGGACCCATTTGTTGAGAAAGAAGACGTCATTGAGTCGTACCTGGATAGATACGAAAGATTTGCCACTACCTATGGCTTAGTGAAAGAAAAGTGGAGTCTTAAACTATCTCAGGGATTGAGAGGTGTGGCCTGCGATGTATATTTGAAGCTCTCAAGAGATGACCAGGAGGATTATGAAATCCTGAAGCAGGCATTGCTTGTGAGATACCAAAAGAACTCCGAATCGTATAGAAAGAATTTCCGAACAGCTAAATTCTTCCAGGAGAAAACTATCACCAATTCTCTGCTAGACTGGAAACTTATTTGGAAAAATGGAGTAGTTTAGGAAAGTGTCAGAATCTGAAAGAAATGATAATGATGGAGCAATTGAAAGAGTCTATGCCTCAAGAAATGAGGAAGTTTATCATGGAACAAGGAGCAGAGAGATTGGAAGATACTGTAACTGTTGCTGAGAGATATCAAGCAGCTCAGGCAGAATTATTAGGAAATAAGAAGAAGCAGGGTGAAAACTTTCAGTCATCACAAAACTGTTCCAAAAATGAAAAAAAGGACCGTACCACAAGGAAAAAACAAAGATTTGACCAAAAGGACAAACACCCTCTAAGATCGGATAAGACACCTTACCGGAAGGAAGGAAAGTGGTGTAAAATTTGTCTAATGAGTAACCACAATACTGCAGACTGCAGAAGGAACAACCCTCCTTATTACGCTGCGTGCCTCACAACAGGGAACAAGGGAAGGAAGGAACTGGCAGTTAGTCAGAATGACCTCCATCATCCCCCAGCTGTGAGGATGTGACATGTAATGGCACTAAAATTCAGTGTTTATATGATTCAGGTTTGGAATTCGACTCAGTCGTGGGTGCATCCCTAGCGCACCCTGATCAACTTACCACAGAAACAGTGGACATACAAGGGGCAATGCAGGGAACTGGCACCATGACACTTCCCATTGCAAGGATCAACGTGAGAACTCGCTATGTGGAAGGAGTGATCCGAGTAGCAGTGAGTGAGAATCCTATATACCCGCTGGTAATAGGATGTAAATATGTCTTTTTGGAAGACCCAATAAAACATGTTGTCATGGCAGCAAACCATACCAGGTCGAACACCAAAAAGGAGGGAGATCCAATAAACATTCATCGTATAAAGATGAAAAAGGCTCAAACAGCAGACAGCACATTGAAGCCTTGTTTTGGCAAATTGCTAAAGGCCCATAACCCTCCAGAGAAAGGAGACTACTATATGGAATATGGCCTACTCTACAGTCAAGCCGGAAAAGGACCTAAAGGGCATGGACAGCTGGTAGTGCTAAAATTCTACAGGGAGGAAATTATGGAGCAAGAGCATGCTACATCAGGCAGTGGTCACAGAGGACAAGGCTCCACTGGTCAAAATATACATTGCGATATTACTGGCCAGGAATAATTGAAGACATAAGTTGGTATATGAAATCATGTTCAGAATGTAACCAGGTAACCTCATTCTGAAGCGTAGACCAGTTACTGGACCTAGGGAAGCATTGTTGCGGACGTAGGCCCACCAAGAAAACACAGAAGAGAAAACAACAGATAGATGCAGTGATAAAGAGAAAACAAAATCACAAGTCTACTGTTACACCAGTAACCATGACAACTCTCCGTATTGTACAGAGAGGGGACGAGAGACATCCCACCCCGACTAGATATTTGTCGGAACACCATGGCCTTACCCTGAGCCCATATCAGTAAGGAAACAGCAACTGGTACAGACAGATACCTTCACATACCTAGGAAGCATAGTAACACCAGACGGTGGGGCAGGCAAAGACATCAACATCAGAATGAATAAGGCAAGAACAGCCTTATTTAGCCTAAACAACATCTGGAAGTCCTCCCAATACAGCACAAGCACAAAATTAAGATTATATCAGAGCTGTGTGCTTTCTGTGCTTCTCTATGGTGCGGAATGCTGGAGAGTTACAGAGAAGGAAATGTCGAAATTGTCCTCTTTTCACACAACATGCCTAAGAAAAATTCACCGAATCTTTTGGCCGAATACAGTTGACATTCAAAAATCCGGCAACCTCCGGACCTGAGGAGTGCCGGATTGTTGAAAATGCCGGTTTTTTTTTTTTTTTTTGGTTATATATGCTGTATATATTTAACAGAAAATGACTACCTGTACAGTCCTTTAAAGAAAGAAAATTAAATGTTTATGTTTTACACCACCTCTTTTATTTGCTGAATCCATATTGGGGTTATACAGCAGCAAATAAATGATAAAATGAGAAGGAATGAGCAGGAATGCCTGTTAACACGTGCAAGCAAGACTCAAACAGTTGCATCAAAACATAAACGGCTCCAGAAAACAGTGGCGCGCCACCGAGGTAAATTAAAAAAATGTGCTCCGAAATCCATTCTGGAAAATTGAAGGAACCGGATTATCGATGGCCGGATTTTTTAATGTCAACTGTACCATCACCAACCAAGATCTGCTTACTCGTAGCAAGCAAGAGGACATGCAGACCATCATAGATGGTGTGGTGAAGTGGGATGTTATAAATATTTATAGGGGACTTAGTGTACTGACTGAGATCAGCTGTGAAGGTATCTATATCTAATAAGAGTAGTGTATTATAGATAACCTTACTTGCTGCCACATATATATATATATCTCAGTCAGAATTATTCTGGAATAGTGTGATGACTACGTTGTATGTCTAGGGTATGTGTATGATGAAGTGTAAGTCATAACAACAACAGACAGATAAACAATTTAATTTATTCCACCACACTTGACAACACTGTGACACTCACATACATATAACACTCTAAAGGATATCTTAAAGGAGTCACTGATAACTTTTCAAATAACAATATGTATTCATTGCTGTTATGAATGAATATGTGTCCTGATTCAAATACAAAGGGAACCAGGAATCACAATCAATTTTACTTACAAGTTATATGTACAGAATTTATCAGTATGAATATTGTAATGACATATATTATTAAAAGTATCCTATGTGTGTCAGTTGTGTAGTAGTAATATGAGGCAATACTGGTTTTGTTTTGTTCAAGCTCTGTTGGTATTTGTCATCATGACTTCAATAGTTTGTCTTTATGGGAACTATTATTGGAGATGTTCTCAGTTCCTGATATTAACACAATTTAATTCCCCTCTTAATGTTATTTTTACAAGGTCATTTTAAGCTGGGGGTACATAATTTTGAGCTCAGCTGGCCACATCAGCTTATCTTGCGTGATGGCGGCAGGAACAGACTCCTCTGCTCGATTCTCCCCTCGGCTCTGGAGACACCTCACTGATAGCTAAATGGACCAAGGAGTATGCTGTCCGACTCTGGATTCAGCAAAGCTCTGACCAGGTGCTGCTCAATACCATCAAGACCATGGTCCCACAATTCATGGAAACAAACACAGATACGTTGATTAGCAATGAATTCTGGCACAACTACTGGCACAAATTCCCATCTGCTTATGTTCCAGGCTTTTATTTAGCAAAAATATGAGCTGGCTTCAACGCACTGTTGCTTTATCAAGCTTATTTGACTAGTGGTCTCGAACTAACGCTCCTAAGTGAGTATATCAGCGAGTCTAGCCAATGGAGCCACGTTTCGACAAGTATTTGAAAAAATTTTAACTTCCTACGTCTCCCCTAACAACCAAAGATAGTATTTATAGCCCGACTAATCGTGTTTAGCCTTACATATCATTCCAGCCAATCAGTTCAAATGTAACTTGTGGCCCATTTCCCGTACAATGGTGGTGTAAAAAAATCTACCACTGAGCGATTCTGATTTTGGGTGTTGTCTGACAGCACCATCATTTTATTTTGGCTATAACTTGTTAATTCCTAGACTATTTGCATAACGCCGTACATATTCTTTGTCAGCAAACCCTAAGGAACCCAAATATATATATTTAATAGAGCTAAGTGGCTGCGTTCAAAATATGCAATTTCTTCTACCTCCTGTTTCGAAGATGTGCTGTCTGGGTACTGTAATGTTTTCAAACGTAAACCCATCTATTGTTATCTTTCCTAATAAGCGTTTTTTTTGTGATTTTAAAACCTAACTCTGGGAAGGGTAGTGAATTTATCACTGTCCGTCCGAAAAAGTTAGTGCATGTAGCCTTACACGCGTGATAGTAGTAATTGTGTATCGCGTTACGCTTGTTGGGGGGTGGCATTAATAGCGAGACGCGTGTTTAATTTTGCATGCGTTCCTGATTTTATTCGCCCCTCTCTCTTTCTATTTGAGTCCATCTGTTCGTTCGTTTTGGTAACGTAATATAATTAATGTTAGGATTAATCTAGGTCATTACGCAGTCTGCCTCTCAATGTTTTTTCTTAGAAATACAGCACACGTTTCATTGAAGAAAGCGGGTAATAATACAGTAGGCTTTTATTATCAACGTGAAAGCGTTACAATTTGCAGACGAAGCAGAAAACAAGGGGGATTTCGAGTACTGTCATTGTGACAGCACTGTTATTTTACCAGTGCTCTTTTCTTTATTAGATTTATTTGTTAGGCTTTATATTTACTTGATAATTTATATATGTGGATTAGAATATTCCACGACATCTCCCCTCTTAAAACAGACATTATATGTCAGTCCTTTATTCTATATACACATAGAGAAATTTATTATTAGTTCTGGGGTTTACGGTGATTCTCATCACACGGATGGCGGCTTAAGAAATCCGCTCCCAAATTTGTTTTTCCAGATATATACTCAATGCTAAAATTATATGGAGCCAAAAGTAAAGACCATCGGAGTAACCTGGAGTTCTCATGCCTAGCCTGTGCTAGAAACGATAAAGGTTTGTGGTCTGTTTGCAACTTAAAGGCCTTCCCATACAGATAAATATTGAATTTCTTTATTGCCCATATTACTGCAAGACATTCTTTTTCGCTAGTTGAGTAATTGATTTCAGCTTTATTCAATTTTCTGCTAGCATATGCCACTGGGCTTAATTCCCCATCCAATGCATCGGATTTCTGTAGTAGAGTTGCACCTAACCCAATATTACTTGCATCCGTCCTTACTATGAATTCTTGACTTAAGTCAGGTAATTTCAAAATGGGTTTACTTGTGAGCTTTTCCTTCAATTCTTGGTAAGTCATTTCACATTGTGGTGTCCATGTAATGCGATCTGGATGTCCTTTACGTGTCAAATCAGTTAACGGTGCACATATGGAATTAAAGTTTTTGATATACTTCTGGTAGAAACCACATAATGAGACAAAGGATCTCACGTCCTTCTTGGTTTGTGGTCTCGGGGCTTTCTGTAGTTTCTCTAAATTCTTTGGGTCAGGGGTCATGTTTCCCTGATAAACTGTGTGTCCCAAAAATTCCAATTCTTTACATCCAACGAAACATTTGGTTGGTCGGGCTGTTAAATTTGCCTCCCTAAGTCGATTAAACAGCATGTTCAGAGAGTCAATGTGTTCCTCAAATGTTTCTGTTGCTATCAGGATATCATCCATGAAATTTGTTATACATGGATTATTCAGAGGGTCCAATAATTTTCTCATCATTCTAGAGAAGACACTAGGCGCATTCTTCAATCCAAATGGCAATCTATTAAACTCATAGTGTCCTTCTGAGGTACTAAAAGCTAGGTATGGTCTAACCTCAGGCTTTACTGGAATCTGATAGTATCCTTTACTCAGATCCACTTTTGAGAAATATTTAGCTTTATTTAGTCTGGCAAACAGCTGATTTGTATCCGGCAATGGATCCACCTGTCCTTCTGTAATAGCATTCAGTCTCCTGTAATCTATACAGAGTCTATGTTCTCCAGAGGGCTTCCTTAAGAGTACAACACCGGAACTATACGAAGATTCACTGTGCGAAATAATTCCTTCCTTCAACAGATAGTCTATCTCTTCCTTCAAAGCTTTCTCCTTAGCAAACGGAATCGAATATGGTTTCATACAGACAGGTGTGGGGTCTATCAGTTTCATATCATATTCCAATAGGTTTGTATGCCCTGGTCGGTCTGTTAACACCTCTGCATGATTATTTAGAACCTGTTGCACTCTCTCTTTCTGAGTTTTCGTTAAATGTGTACTGATTTTCACCTGTGCTGCTGTCTCACAGGGGTGTAATGGATACTCAAATGATGAAAGTGGTTCCTTTTTCATCTCCATGGCGATGGACAAGGTCAACAAGTGTGTCTCCTCCTGATGTTCTCTTTCCAAATATTTCTTCAGGAGATTCACATGATAGATTTTTTCTTTCCCCTTCTTATCTATCTTATAATTTGTTCTAGATACCTTCTCTAAAACTGTATATGGACCCTGCCATCCAATTTGTAACTTATTCTGACTCCCGGGCAAAAGAAGCAGTACTTTCTCTCCCACAGCCAAATTTCTGTCTTTCGCCTTCCTGTTATAATAGGCAGCATGTTTCTTCCTGGCTTGTTTCAAATTTTCATTGGCAAGTTTCCAACCAGTTTTTAAACGAGTGGTCAGCTCATTCACATATTGGTATGAAGATGTAATGTTTTCCTCTGCCTTTTCATCAGTCCACGTTCTTAGCAAAGCTACATATGGACCTTTAATTTTGTGGACCTATTTGTCCATGCACCGGTATGGTCTCTTCCACTCGAAGCTTTATAGTGATGATTTTTCCTCCCAGAATTATCATTCACAAAACGACCGCTACCAATTTTTCTCTTGGGGCTTTCTCCCCACTTAAAATTCTTGATGAGAGATTTCCTCTCTACATCCTCTTCCTCCAGTTTGTTTAAGTCCGATTGAGGGATTGTCGGCTTATCCTGGGGTAAGACATCCTTTTGCACTCTCCGCATAGTGGCCATTGTAAAACAGTTAAGTGAAGCTTGTCCGTGAAAAGGGGCTTCCCATTCCATTTGGTCCACTTTATCAAATCTATTTTTCTTTTTATTATCAGGCCTAATTTTGCCCCGTGGCGTGTCCAGGTCCTGATCCATGTTCCCACTTGTGGGTGTTCCCTCATGTGCTATGCTACACCTTTCTACAAAATTCTCAATGTCCCATCTTGCTTTGGGCCAATAGTAATTGTGAGCCACCTTTTGAATGATGGTACCTATCTTCTCATGGTCCCCATCTGGTTTCACATGTAGGCTCCTTATTAAGTCTGCCCTATATCTTTTAGGAAGTACCAGCTGTCCGTGACCTTTGGATCTAGCTCCAGTCTTCCTATACATCAACTTGTTTTTCATGTAAAAATCTCCCTTGCCTGGAGTTGTATGACAAGTTGACAATTTTCTGTAACAAGGCTTGAGTGTTTTATCCCCAGCCTGTGCCTTCCTCATCTCTTCTGGAGTGGTATCCAACATAATATCCTCCTCCTGTCTTGAGGTCGACCTGACCTGAAGGGTTGCCATATACACAGGTTTCCTTCTGCAACGGTCAGTGTCATGATTGTCCATCTGACAATTTTTACACCACCTTTTTCCTTGGTTGAAAGATTTTCTTTCATCATATTTCCTTTCATCGAATTGTGGGAATTTATTTTTATTTTCATACCGTGGCCTATCAAATTGGTGCTTACCTTTGTTTTGATCCTTAGGATCAAATTTATTAAAGTTATGTGGTGCCCTAAAGTTATCCACTTGTTTCTTTTTATTTCCTGTTACCTCTGCTTGAGCTGCTTGATACCTTTCAGCAACATTTAGCAACTCACCCAGCCTCTCTGCACCTTGTTCCATGAGAAACTTTCTCAGGTCTGGAGCCATGGACTCTCTTAATTGCTCTATAAGGACCATTTCCTTAAGATCTTGGGTTTTCCCCAGAGAAGTCCATTTCTCCAAGTATGTCTCTATTCGTGCAGAGAACTGGTGATAGGTTTCACCTGACAGTAGTTTAGCATTCCTAAATTTTTTCCTATAGAATTCTGCATTCTTTTCATACCTTAACAAAAGAGCCTGCTTTAGCATGTCATAATTATCCTGATCACCTCTACTCATTTTTGCAAAAACTTCATAAGCTGCCCCACGAAGTCCCTGAGATAACTTTAAGCTCCACCTTTCTCTCTCTAACCCATACGTGGTAGCTAATAGTTCATACCTATTTAGGTAGCTCTCTATATCATCGTCTTTCTCAACAAAATGATCTAAATGGAAATTCATAGCTGAGGTTGAGGCTCCTTGGCTAGCAGTGGCATCAGAGGCAAAGGGACTGGCACCATTTTCAGGAGCATGGCCCTGAAACTCAAACTCCCTTAGTCGTAACTCATGTTCCCTTTGTAATCTCTTCTCCTCCTTTTCTGCTTCCCTCTCTGCAGTCAATCTTCTTTCTTCTGCTTCCCTTTCTGCAACTAATTTCTTCTCTTCCCTGTCTGCAGCTAATTTCTTCTCTTCCCTTTCTGCAGCCAATCTTCTGTCTTCTCTTTCTGCCTCCAATTTCTTAGCCTCAGCCTCAATCTGCAACCTCTTAGTCTCAGCCTCAGCCTCAAATTGCAACCTCTTAGTCTCAGCCTCTAACTTTCTTTCGGCCTCTTTTTCTAATCTTCTTTCTTCGCGTTCAATAAATTTGTCACATTCCGTAGTGACATAGGCAACCATAACTTGCCCATCTAATCCTAACTCTTTTGCAGTCTGAACAGCAGCAGATCGAAACTTGGCCAGGTCCGCCATTGTCTATCAGGTAAGTTTATACAATGTCTAACCAACAATTTAATCTCTCAATATATATCTAATGGACAACACAGGCACCGTGAGCTCAACCTTATTTAATTCCACCCAAGGATACCTTTTAATTCTTATATTCCCTGAAGTGAATTACCCCCAATATTTTTAATAGGGAAAGATTCAAAATCCCAAGAGCGAGACCCCAATATATGTGGTGAAGTGGGATGTTATAAATATTTATAGGGGACTTAGTGTACTGACTGAGATCAGCTGTGAAGGTATCTATATCTAATAAGAGTAGTGTATTATAGATAACCTTACTTGCTGCCACATATATATATATCTCAGTCAGAATTATTCTGGAATAGTGTGATGACTACGTTGTATGTCTAGGGTATGTGTATGATGAAGTGTAAGTCATAACAACAACAGACAGATAAACAATTTAATTTATTCCACCACACTTGACAACACTGTGACACTCACATACATATAACACTCTAAAGGATATCTTAAAGGAGTCACTGATAACTTTTCAAATAACAATATGTATTCATTGCTGTTATGAATGAATATGTGTCCTGATTCAAATACAAAGGGAACCAGGAATCACAATCAATTTTACTTACAAGTTATATGTACAGAATTTATCAATATGAATATTGTAATGACATATATTATTAAAAGTATCCTATGTGTGTCAGTTGTGTAGTAGTAATATGAGGCAATACTGGTTTTGTTTTGTTCAAGCTCTGTTGGTATTTGTCATCATGACTTCAATAGTTTGTCTTTATGGGAACTATTATTGGAGATGTTCTCAGTTCCTGATATTAACACAATTTAATTCCCCTCTTAATGTTATTTTTACAAGGTCATTTTAAGCTGGGGGTACATAATTTTGAGCTCAGCTGGCCACATCAGCTTATCTTGCGTGATGGCGGCAGGAACAGACTCCTCTGCTCGATTCTCCCCTCGGCTCTGGAGACACCTCACTGATAGCTAAATGGACCAAGGAGTATGCTGTCCGACTCTGGATTCAGCAAAGCTCTGACCAGGTGCTGCTCAATACCATCAAGACCATGGTCCCACAATTCATGGAAACAAACACAGATACGTTGATTAGCAATGAATTCTGGCACAACTACTGGCACAAATTCCCATCTGCTTATGTTCCAGGCTTTTATTTAGCAAAAATATGAGCTGGCTTCAACGCACTGTTGCTTTATCAAGCTTATTTGACTAGTGGTCTCGAACTAACGCTCCTAAATGAGTATATCAGCGAGTCTAGCCAATGGAGCCACGTTTCGACAAGTATTTGAAAAAATTTTAACTTCCTACGTCTCCCCTAACAACCAAAGATAGTATTTATAGCCCGACTAATCGTGTTTAGCCTTACATATCATTCCAGCCAATCAGTTCAAATGTAACTTGTGGCCCATTTCCCGTACAATGGTGGTGTAAAAAAATCTACCACTGAGCGATTCTGATTTTGGGTGTTGTCTGACAGCACCATCATTTTATTTTGGCTATAACTTGTTAATTCCTAGACTATTTGCATAACACCGTACATATTCTTTGTCAGCAAACCCTAAGGAACCCAAATATATATATTTAATAGAGCTAAGTGGCTGCGTTCAAAATATGCAATTTCTTCTACCTCCTGTTTCGAAGATGTGCTGTCTGGGTACTGTAATGTTTTCAAACGTAAACCCATCTATTGTTATCTTTCCTAATAAGCGTTTTTTGTGATTTTAAAACCTAACTCTGGGAAGGGTAGTGAATTTATCACTGTCCGTCCGAAAAAGTTAGTGCATGTAGCCTTACACGCGTGATAGTAGTAATTGTGTATCGCGTTACGCTTGTTGGGGGTGGCATTAATAGCGAGACGCGTGTTTAATTTTGCATGCGTTCCTGATTTTATTCGCCCCTCTCTCTTTCTATTTGAGTCCATCTGTTCGTTCGTTTTGGTAACGTAATATAATTAATGTTAGGATTAATCTAGGTCATTACGCAGTCTGCCTCTCAATGTTTTTCTTAGAAATACAGCACACGTTTCATTGAAGAAAGCGGGTAATAATACAGTAGGCTTTTATTATCAACGTGAAAGCGTTACAATTTGCAGACGAAGCAGAAAACAAGGGGGATTTCGAGTACTGTCATTGTGACAGCCCTGTTATTTTACCAGTGCTCTTTTCTTTATTAGATTTATTTGTTAGGCTTTGTATTTACTTGATAATTTATATATGTGGATTAGAATATTCCACGACAGATGGCAGACGCTGGAGCTGGGTTGGCCATGTCCTCAGAAGAGACCCCGATGCCATCACAAGAACAGCTATGCTTTCAACCCCTGAAGGAAAACGAAAGAGAGGCCGACCAAAAACAACTTGGCGGAGGACTGTGGAGGCTGAGATGCAAAGAATGAACCAGAGTTGGGACACTGTACGAAGGATGGCCACCGACCGAGCAAAGTGGAATCAATTTGTTGCTGCCCTACAAGACGCCACTAGGCGTGATGGCCACTGACTGCTTTGACGGTCGGTGGTTAAGGATCTAAGAAGAAGAAGACCATGGCCTGGATCATTTGGAAAATTTGGTTAGTCAGCAACCAGTATTTAAAAAAGCTGCAGAAACAAACCCGAACCATAGGAGGTAGGAACCAGGGTTGTACCAAACAATTGATGGAGACAGGCCCCACTTCGGTATACTGCCCCTTACAATAGAAATAGGTGTGGGTCCGGCAACGTTGTTCTTCCACACGACTTAAAAAATACTCTTAGTCCATATTCATTCAATCACAGACTTTTCAAATACATCATGAGTGCAGATTATATGCCACCCTAATTTCGTTATGTTCTTAATTTAAATAATTACATAACATCATATGTAGATTTTAAAGATAATTTTGTCCTGTTTAATATTAATTATGATAATGTACTTTAAATCTGTGTAACTGTTATTGTACTGTTACAGTGTTGGGATTTTATTTTATTTTGTTATTTTATTATTTAAGTAATATTTAGGATACATGTGAGAATAAATGGATTCAGTATCGAAGATGAGAGAAAGGAGGGACAGAATGTTATACGGGCCTGCGTGCCCAATTCTAAACCCTTTGAAAATAAAGTAAGTTCGTTTGTTCGTTCGTTCGTTCCCCATACACGGTCCACTGGAAGCATTGTTGCGGACATGGACTAAACAATAGCAAGCACAAGCACTCAAGGATGAGATTGACTATCTCTTAAAAGAGAAAATTATTTCAAAGTCTGAATCTCCCCACAGCTCAAGTGTGGTGCTATTAAGGAAGCTTAGTGGTGAACACAGGTTATGTATTGACTACAGGAAGCTAAATGCGATCACAGAATCTCAGGTGGACCCATTACCCGAAACCAACCAGCTGTTCTCTACACTGACTAAGGCTAGGTATTTATCGAAGGTAGATCTAAGCAAGGGATACTACCAAATACCAGTGAAACCAGAAGTTAGGAAAATTCTGGCATTTAGTACATCAGACGGACACTACGAGTTAATGTACTACGCTTTGGACTGAAAAATGCTCCAAGTGTCTTTTCAAGAATGATGAGGAAATTGTTGGAACCTCTACAAAATCCCCATATCACTAACTTTATGGATGACATTCTTGTTGCTACAAACACATTTGAAGAGCATATAGTAGCGCTCTCCATGTTGTTTGACAGACTGAGAGAAACTGGATTGACTGCACGCCCAACCAAGTGCTATATCGGTTGTAAGGAGTTGGAATTCCTAGGTCACGCTATTTCTACAGGTCATATGTCTCCTGACCCAAAGAATACAGAGAAGTTAAAGAAGGCACCCAGACCTCAAACGAAGAAAGATGTGAGATCATTTGTGTCATTTTGTGGGTTCTATCAGAAATAGATACCCCACTTTAACTCTCTGTGTGCACCCTTAACTAACCTAACTAAGAAAGGACAGCCTGACAAAATCCAATGGAATGCTGATTGTGAAAAAGGTTACACAGAGCTAAAAGCAAAACTCACAGCAAACCCATCCTTACGCTACCTGATATCACACAGGAATTTGTATTAAGGACGGACGCTAGCAGTGTAGGTATTGGTGCAACTCTCTTGCAGCAATCAAAAGCCCAGTCGGAGGAACTTTTACCAGTAGTCTACGCCAGTAGGAAGCTGAATGCAGTTGAGTTGAATTACTCGAAAATAGAGAAAGAATGTTTGGCTCTAATTTGGTCCATCGACAAATTTTCACCTTACCTGTATGGGACACACTTCATTGTCCAAAGCGATCACCAGCCTTTAACATTCTTGGCAGCATCTAGGAAATTAAATTCGAGATTGTTAAGGTGGAGTCTGCTTCTGGCGCCTTATTCCTTTACCGTGAATTACATTCCGGGAAGAGACAATGTAGGAGCTGATTTTTTAAGTCGACACCCTATTACTCTGGAAGGACAGACGCAAAATGATTAACTGCAGCAGGTGTTTACACGTCAGCTATGACAGGTCACAGCTAGGAAATGATGGGGGCTTTGTCGTAAAACGTGTGTGTAAACCCACTTCTTAGTTAAATCACTAAGTCGAGATACAAAAATCCCTCAGCCAATCAACGAGCACCGTTCATCAGTCTCTGATACAGAATAAAATTAGGCATAAGCCCTGTTTTTCTGTACTCGGTCACGGCAATCTTGTCTCCCAATATGGCGGAAAACAGAAAAAATCAGGCATAAGTCCTGTTTTTTCGGGACTCGTCTCGGTCACGGATTGTACTGCGGATGGTACGGAACCGCATATAGCCAATCAGCTTGCCACGCCGAGAACCTATCAAAAGCGTTCCTTTATCAGTAAAAGTTCCTGCATCTACCTATATATACGGGCGATATTTTATTCAAAATCACGCACACACCAACACGAAGCCAGCTAGACGACCGACTGAAGAAGAGAAGCTGTCAGACTGATTTATTGCTCACCTGCATTGACCGGGAACTCTTGCTTCACTAAAGTCGACTAGCCTGTTTAAAATCTTAGAGGGTATTTATACTTACTATAAACTTGTAGGAAAATAGGCCTACAGCAGATACATAATTTTGTATTTGTTGTGTGTCATTTATACTACCTACACCTGTATATATTTATTATAAATTGTTTCACTATGAATGTATCAGGTTACTGATTGTATCTTGGGGAATTAGGTATAATGATTGTATTTCCTGATATGATTGATGAAGATGAAAACCAACTAAAAACATAACCAAAACAGTCCTTTTTATGACTCATATAACTTCAGTCTATTGTCTCATTGTCTCATATAACCCCAGTCTATTGTCTCAGATAAGTCCAACCTGAAATATAACCAAAACAGTCCTTGTTAGGTATGACTCATATAACTCCAATCTATTGTCTCATATAACTCCAGTCTATTGTCTCAGATAAGTCCAACCTGAAATATAACCAAAACAGTCCTTGTTAGGACTCAATCTATTGTCTCACATAACTTCAATCTATTGTCTCAGATAACTCCAACCTGAAATATAATTAAAACAGTCCTTGTTAGGACTCATTTAACTCCAACCTGATATATATATATATATATATATATATATATATATATATATATATATATATATATATATATATATATATATATATATATATATATATATATATATATATATATATATATAAAACCAAACAGTCCTCGTCTCATATACTCCTATCATCAGAACACAACAATATTGTTAGGATATATGTTACCAGCCAGTATAGCACTTGTCAGAGAGGGCCTGGTATATTATAGGGGGAAGGAAATGGTTGTATCACACCTAGTGTACATATTATTGGATGTATTCATGTATTGAATTTATATTATTGGATGGGGACCCAAAGACGCAGCAACAGAGAATGCAGTCAGCGACCCATAGCTTGACTGCTTGCGTCAGGGTCAGCAAACCAGAGCTGACCAAGACCCTACTCCACCTCCAAGTGGTGGTCCTTGAAACAGGCTGCTTCACTGCAGTCTGGCTGAGAGAGTAGGGATCAAAGAGGGAAGGCAAACTCGGTCCCAAAAAATGCTGTGCTGAAGTCGGATGTGTCTGCTGAAAGGCGCAGATATCGCAGCTTTGCTGTAAACAGACACAACGCAACCAACGTCCTTTTCAGGATGAACGAGGAAGAAGAAGAATATTATTGGATGTATTCATGTATTGAATTTATATTATTGGATGTATTCATGTATTGAATTTATATTATTGGATGTATCCATGTATTAATTTATCAGAAAGAATGTTTTGCAAGTAGACACCTGTCTTGTCTCGCTATTGCTAACTCATACTGAGCCATGTTGTCATTCATCCTACATGCAGACACCTGAGACACACGCTCATCTCATACACACTAGAAATATGTGGGCTTGATGACAGAAATTAGCCCCTATTTTTACTTGTTACAGGTTTTATTCGTGTCATCAAACCTGAGGTCGTATGTCCAGTCAATCCAGCTGCCTGGAACTTTGCAGGAGCACAGTGGTTGCACAGGAGCTACATCTTTTGTCCCCCCTCAGTCTTGGGTGGTCTAAAGAAACGACCATCAGTGGGTGTTGTGTGCAAGAAATTAAGGACAGAACTGTTTCAAGAGATGAGTACACATTAGTACCATTTCTGTCAGCAATTGTGAGCATTAAACGGTCTTTTTCTTCTTCTTCTTTTTCTTCTTCTTCTTTGATCCTTAGCCGCGTTAAACGGTCAAGAACGAAAAACTGAGTTAGCATACCAAGTGACAAGAATAACAGCATAGCTGATAAATTTTATATACGTAATTAACAGCACAGCTGATACATTTACTAAAATTGGGTAACAGCACAGCTGATCAAATTTTATTCTTATAATTGGAAGACTTGTAATGTATATATATATATAAATCATTTGTAAACTTACAAATCCATTACATTCCATCTTCCAACATCCATCCTTCAGCACAAGAGTAGATAGTGTATATATTAAATAAATAATAAGGAAATTGTAGTTTAACGACTTGTCAATTTTATCTTTGTTAAGTAAAATCTGTTTCCTTGTTTTAATACCACAGTTAGTTACAAAGCGGGGGTGGCATTGTATGACTGTCTCCACTCTACCACTTTTTCGAGATCAGCTCATTCACAGCCGTAACTAATTTGTGATACCAGTAGTTCTCTCAGACACTGGGACTTAACCATTTTCGGCAGAAATTCTACTTCTGTATTGTCAGTACTATACTGATCCTAGAGCCAATAAAAACCTCACGCTACAGTGTCTTTATCTACCTTTTCATTTCCCTCTATGCCAACATGTGAAGGTATCCAAGCAATTAAGAATGAACATCCTCTGGAATATAAGTATGTAGTAGTCAGAAATATCTCCTCTGCTATATCAGGTCTACTACATTCTCGTAAGTTTCTAAGTGCTTTAATTGTTGAAAGAGAGTCAGTTAAAACTGTAAGTTTTTTGGGAGGGTTATTAGAGAATATTTCTAGTGCTTTTAGTATTCCCACCATTTCTGCAGTGAAAATTGATGGATTTTCCGTGATGCTATATTCTTTTTCACCCCGGTTAGCACCCCGTAAGCTGTATTCAATTGCTACAGGACCCAAAAAAAGATAGATGCCCCCAGGATTCACCGAAAGGGGTGAGGAGGATGATGAATCCACAGGCGCCTCATTGGAATCGACCAGACCCGTTACATGGACTTTGAGCTCTGAACAACGGCTGGAATTTCCATGTGCCTGTGGTAGGGAATTCTCTACTCAGAGAGGAATGAAAATCCACAGAACGAAAAAGGGGTGTAGCAGGTCATCAGGGGGAGATCAACAGCGCTCTGTCTCGATGGATAAGACGTTAGAAGAACGCAGACAGGAGTCAATCCACAGTGCTGAGTACATTCAAGTTGATCTGCCAGAAGATGAGCTCACACACTTCTTGGACGGTAGGAGAGATGCAATCAAGTTTCCACCTGCCAGTGCAAAAGTGCTTTGGGAACAGCTGGACGAAGCCTTGGCAAAAGAGTTGGATAACAACCTGAAGCAGATAACTTTGGAGAAGAAGCTGGAAATCTTCGGCGACTTAATATATCTGCACTGTCGCAAAATGTTCGGAGTGAGGGAGGCAAGGGAAGGTAACTCACCACGAAAAAGTAGAAGACAAATTAAAATAGAAGAAATCAGGAAACAGAAGAAGCATGCCCGAAAACTGTTCAAGAACGCAGTTGCCACAGAGAAGGAAGGGTTACGACAGGTTTGGGAGCACCTAAAAGGCCAACATAATGCCCTTTGTGGAGCGGAAAGGTTGTGCAGGAAGAGAAAGAAAACTCGAAGGGACATGGAAAGATTCTTTAGGGAGCCCTTCAAGTTTGCCAAAGAACTGTTTGAGCAGCCACGGTCGGGTACGCTAAACATCAGGAAAGAAGACCTGGAAGAACACCTTAGAAGGACATATTCAGATGGTTGCAAAGATGAGCTGCTCAGCAGCATGGCAGGCCTTAAATGGCCGAGTAAGCCAGGAGCTGAATTTAACACCAAGGCCCCAACGGTGCAAGAAGTAGAATGCATTGTCCAGAGAGCTCGGTGCAAGTCAGCTCCAGGTCCTAATGGCGTTCCATATGTGGTGTATAAGAGATGCCCTGAGGTGCTCAAACGACTGCTCCGTTTACTGAAGAATGCGTGGAAAACCCAGCTGGTAAGCAAGGAGTGGAGAAAGGCGAACGAAGTCTACATCCCGAAGGAACAAAATTCCACAGACATCAGTCAGTTCAGGCCAGTCTCATTACTCAATGTGGAAGGGAAGATATTCTTCTCAGTGATGGCGAAAAGACTCACTACATACCTCCGGGCAAATGGGTACATTGACACTACCATTCAGAAAATAGGTATCCCAGGTACACCAGGATGTCTAGAGCATGCCACAATGATCTGGGAAGCAATCCAAAAGGCAAAGTCTGACAGAACAAACCTCCATGTAATCTGATTGGATCTAGCGAATGCTTATGGATCCGTTCCACACCAGATGTTGTGGCAGGCCCTAGAAATGCATCATGTTCCACAAGAGATTGCAGCAATGCTGAAGCTGTATTTCGCAGGGTTTTCTGTCAGATTTTCAACCAGAGAGTACACAACGAAGTGGATTGGCCTTGAAGTTGGAATTGCGATGGGATGTACCATCTCTCCGATACTATTCGTAATGGCTATGCAGGTAATCCTCAATGCGGCTGAAGGAATGGCTATAGGTCCAAAGCTCGGTGGAATGTGTCACATGCCACTGCTCAAAGCATTCATGGATACACAACAATTCTGACATCAGATGAACATCAGGCCCGGAGGATGTTAGCACGCCTGGATGAACTAGTCAGCTGGTGCAGAATGAGCTTCAAACCCAAGAAGTCGAGAAGCCTATCAGTCAGGAAAGGGAAGATAGCAGAGGTCATATTCACAGTTTCTAGCCAAAGAATCTCTACTGTCATTGAGGAACCTGTTAAAAGTCTTGGCAGGGTGTACGATGCCTCTTTAAAAGACTCGAAGGCAGTGCAACAGACAACAGAAATGGCAGGCAGAGGACTACAGATCATAGAGCAAAGCAGACTCCTGGGAAAGTTCAAACTGTGGTGCTTCCAGTTCATAACATATAAGGAAGGGAAACCCAAGGCCTGTAAACAGTAAATAAATATTAGACAAACATAAAGGTATGTTTTCAGGCACTCATACGAAATAAAGAAGTAGAACACTAGACAACAGAAAAACAACAGACGTGAGTGGCTTACCCAGGATACGAACCCCGGACCTTCCGAACGACAACACCGCCTAGCTATACAAGCGAATCACACTATCCTCCCGGCCAGTTAGGCATCCCCAAAAAAAGATGCTTTACTGACCGGTCATTAGTGCGAAACACAAGACAACACCGGAAGTTTACAATGGGCAGCTTAGAATTATTAATGACGCAATCACTTCTGTCTTTCCCCTATTATACAATATATGTCAGTCCACACAAGACAAAGACCTTAATACTGTGTCTAGTAAATGATGGAAGACTTAAGAACAGTAGTATAGAACAGAGGGTAGGTTTCTGGTATTGTATAAACATTTATAGCATATAAGTAAGGGAAACCCGAGGCCTGTAAACAGTAAATAAATATTAGACAAACATAAAGGTATGTTTTCAGGCACTCGTAAGAAATAAAGAAGTAGAACACTAGACAACAGAAAAACAACAGACGTGAGTGGCTCCCAGGATCTCACGTCTGTTGTTTTTCTGTTGTCTGATGTTCTACTTCTTTATTTCTTACGAGTGCCTGAAAACATACCTTTATGTTTGTCTAATATTTATTTGCTTCCAGCTCATGTTGATACCGAAATTGCTGTGGCCACTGTTTATATATGAAATAAGCACAAGTACAGTGGAAGCTATAGAGAAGGTCAACAAGTTCATGAGAAAATGGCTACGGGTACCACCAGGTCTGTCAGATGTAGCACTGTACTGCAAAAAGTCAAAACTTCTGCTTCCCTTCAAGTCAGTTGTTGAAGAGTACAAAGTTGGAAAGGCAAGGCTTGCAATGGTGCTACGTGAGTCAGCTGATGACGTGGTTAAGTCCATTCAGCCCACACTGAAAACGGGAAGAAAGTGGAAAGTGGAAGAAGCTGTTGATGCTGCCCAAGAGTCACTCAAACTGAGGGAGGTAATCGGACAAACACAAACGAATAGACGGGGATTTGGTCATGGAGACGTCCGCTGGTGGTCCAAGGCATCAAGCAGGGAGCGCGGAGACATGGTAGTTCAGGAGATACGAGAGTTGAGGATGATAAGAGGTTGCAAAAAGCAGTGCAGCAAGTCCAACATGGCCAATGGACTACATGGGAAGGAGCCCTGCAGAGATCCTTGACATGGAATGATATATGGCATATAGCACCTCTTAGGCTCAGCTTCGTTGTTAGGTCAATGTATGACCTGCTGCCGTCGGCCACCAACCTTGTGAAATGGGGAAAGTCGGATGATGAGCAGTGCCCCCTGTGCCAGGGGAGGCAGACACTTGAACACGGGCTCTCAGCGTGTAAGGTGTCATTAGGGCAAGGGCGATACACTTTGCGGCATAACAAAGTGCTAAATGAGCTTGCTGCGACAATAGATCTGGCAAGGATGAAGGCGAATAGCAAACCCAGGCCGAGCACCGCAAATACATACTTTCTGAGGGCAGAAAAGTCAGCACACCCCAAATCAAGTAAACCTGGTAGCAGTTTACCATCTCTTCTTGACTGTGCAAACGACTGGGAGATGGCGGTAGACCTACCTGGACCAGGGGCATATCCAGAGAGTATCAGAAAATCGTGGAGACGGCCGGATATAGTGCTTCATTCTTCAGCAACGCTTCAGGTCATACTGATTGAACTGACCGTGCCATTTGAATCCAGATTAGACGAGCAACATTCGTTCAAAGCGGCCAAATATAGTGATCTGGCCTCGGATATGAGACACGATGGGTTCACTGCAAGGGTCATGGCTGTTTAAGTGGGCGCCAGAGGGCTTGTGGCTGCATCAGTGTATGATTTATTGAAACTGATGGGGCTGGGGGGACCGTCGAGAACAAGGGCAATGAAGAGGCTTAGTGAAACTGCCGAAAAGGCATCAGGCTGGCTGTGGAACAACCGCAATGGGCAATGGAAATCGTGACAATAAACGCTGCGGTTCAGAAAACACCAAAATACGCTGATATTTTGGTGGTACTAGTAAAAGGGTTGTGACTTAGGGGCAACAGGCGGCGTATATTATAAGGGGTGTCAGGCACAGAATTTCAGTGATAGCGCGCAATGGTTTCAGTGTGATGTGCGACGGAACGAACGGAATAATTTGTCTTCTCTTTGTTACTTTCACAATTGCCTGCACGGCTGGCGGAGTTGTGGATTTTAAAGTTGCTACCATAAGTGAAATGGGTTCATTTTCGATACAAGACAACAGGAGGCTGAGACGCTTGGGAGTCATGACCCAAGTGGGCCCGCCCCCCTTAGAGTGTAAAGGAGTATATCGGGCCGAAACACTTGGCGGACGTGGGGCCACTTCTGATGATCAGATTGCTTCCTGTTGTATCGCTCTGTAAAGAGTTTCCTATCATCTTTTGCCATTTTCCATATTGGAATATATATTCCTATCCCAAATTTGCCATCCTTAATAGGGTTCCCTGAAACCTGTGGTGTTTGTGTTGCTCTAGTTCGCTCTCTAGTGTGGTAATCTAGGGGCAGTTTTTGTCTGTTTGCTCTGTTAGTTGAATAGCCTTCTCTATTAATGCCTCTTGTTGTATTCGGGTTTTGTGTATGATAGAAGACATCCGTTGTGTTCTTACGCGTATGTTTTTTTTAAGTTTTCAAAGTGCTGTACGTTTTCTATTGTTGTGTCGCTTGTGTACGTGAGAATTAGTTTGGTCATGTGCTCTGCGTATGTTTTGTCATGGAGCAAAGTGTTGTTGAATTTCCAGTGATTGGAACGCTTTGAATATGTGCCTGTTTGTGTAGTGTTAATGGTTGTGAGTACTGCTTTGTGGTCTGTGAATTTGAGATCTTCGGGCAAGTGTTTAACTTGACTTATATGTGTCGCGTTGTGAGAAAAAAATACGCCAGACAAATTCTGGGTTAGTGATACTTTTCAACCAATCGGACGCAAGTGCCTCTCTCTCATTTCCTAGCGCTGTGTACTGGCTTCATAAACAAAGCGATATCAGTTTTTGACGGCTAACGAGTAAAATTCATATAAAATGAAGGAATGATCAGAAAGAGTTGATAATATTATCATTTTGATTGTGTTCCCAGCCATTTACATTGTAACATTGACAGCATTAGTATTCCTAGCTCATATTCAATTACTGACATGACTAGCTGATGATATAGGAGAAACAATAGTCTCTGCTACAGGTGTGTAGCAGTCATTGTTTGTAAATTTAACTAGCACTTTTGTATGATCAACTCAACTTGGTACTTGTAAGATCGCCTACATTTGTTCTATGATTATTATATGAAACTGTAATAAAAGGGAAAGATGACTAATCAGCGAAATTGTCATGCTTAAAAGCAAAAAAAATTATACAGTAGTTGGAAATTTATGCATCTGAGAACACACCACCTACATTTATTCATGTGAGAAAACACCCCCTAATTTACATTTATTCCTGTGAGAACAAACCTCCTACGTTACATTTATTCCTGTGAGAAAACAAACCCCTGCATTTATTCATGTGACAATACACACTCTACTTTACATTTACTCTGGTGAGAACACACCCTCTACTTTACATTTATTCCTGCGAGAACACACCCCTTACATTTATTCATGTGACAATACACCCACTCCTTTACAATTATTCCTGTGAGAACACACCCCTTACTTTTATTCCTGTTACAATACATCTACTACTTTACAATTATTCCTGTGAGAACACACCTCTTACTTTTATTCCTTTGAGAACACACCCCTTACTTTCATTCCTGTGAGAACACACCCCCTACTTTACATTTACATTTATTCCTGTTAGAACACAACCCCTTACTTTTATTCCTGTGAGAACACACACACCCTACTTTACATTTATTCCTGTGAGAACACTCCACCTACTTTACATTTATTCCTGTGAGAACACACCCCTTACATTTATTAATGTGACAATACACCCCCCACTTTACATTTATTCCTGTTAGAACACACCCCCTTACTGTTATTCCTGTGAGAACACACCCCTTACTTTTATTCCAGTGAGAACACACACCCTACTTTACATTTATTCCTGTGAGAACACTCTGCTTACTTTACATTTATTCCTGTGAGAACACACTCCTTACTTTTATTCCTGAGAGAACACACCTCCTACTTTACATTTATTCATGTGAAAACACACCCCCTACTTTATGTTTATTCTCATGAGGACACATCTCCTACTTTACTTTTACTCCTGTGAGAACACACCCCTTACTTTTATTCTCGTTAGAACACACCCTACTTTACATTTATTCCTGTGAGAACACTCTGCTTACTTTACATTTATTCCATGAGAACACACTCCTTACTTTTGTTCCTGAGAGAACACACCTCCTACTTTACATTTATTCATGTGAAAACATACACCCTACTTTACGTTTATTCTCATGAGGACACACTCCCTACTTTACTTTTATTCCTGTGAAAACACACCCCTTACTTTTATTCCTGTGAGAACACACCCCCTCATCATAACCCTCCACTCCCAAAGGAGCATAGGCCTTCAACAAACACATGCCAAGTCCTCCTGTCACGTGCCATCATCTCAAGTTCTTTTCACATTCTCCTTATCATTTTCACCTCTGTTTCCAGCTCTCTTCTCCATGTGCTTCTTGGTCTACCTCTGCCTCTCTTGCCCTGGGGGTTTCAGAACAAGGACTGCCTTGAAAGGCTATCAACAGGTTTCCTCAGTGTGTGTCCTATCCCTCGCCATCATCTTCTTCTCATCTCTTGTTCCACTGGCACTTGTCTAGTTCTTGTCATAAGTTCCATGTTGGTAACCTTGTCATTCCATTTTAATCCTTCTATTCTATGCGAGCACCCATTTATGAAAGTCTGTAGCTTTTTGTTGTTGTCTTTGTCGTGCTCCATGTCTCAGAGCCATACAATAGGACTGACTTCACATTTGAGTTGAAGATTCTTATTTTCGTGTTGGATCCGATTTCTCTTGATCTCCATATATTTCTCAATGCAATGAAAGCTCCTCTTGCTTTTTGTATTCTTATTTTGATATCGCTGTCTGTCCCTCCAACTTTGCCTATATTGCTGCCAAGAAATGTGTACGATTCTACATCTTGTATTGGTGTTTCTTCAAGTTCAACCCTGTTATCATTACCTGCATTTATTCTCATTATTTTTGTCTTTTCCCTGTCTATTTTCAGACCCAGTTGCTGTGACCTCTCGTCAAGAGTTTTTAATTTGTCCTGCATCTGATTACGGTTATGGGACAGAAGAGCCAAGTCAACAGCAAAATCCAGATCATCCAACTGCTTAGTCAGAGTCCACTGGATTCCATTTCTGTTGTGTGTTGTCGATGTTCTCATAACCCAGTCTATTGCTAGAAAGAAAAGAAATGGAGACAAGAGGCATCCTTGTCGCACTCCTGTTCTTATCCCAAATGGTTTTGTAAGCTGTCTTTCATGAAGAACTCTGCATGTCATGTCTTCATATGTTTTCGTTATTAAATTAATGATCTTCAGGGGAACTCCATAATGCCTCATCAATTTCCAAAGTGATTCTCTGTCTACACTGTCAAATGCCTTTTCGTAGTCCACAAATCCAATGTACAGTTGTGAATTCCATTCCAGACTTTGTTTAACTATTATTCTCAAAGTGGCTATCTGGTCTGTACAGGATCTGTTTTGTCAAAAACCTGCTTGTTCATCTCTCAATTTCTTGTCTATGGACTCTATTAATCTCTCAAGAATAATCCTGTTTAATACTTTTCATGGCACTGATAGTAACATTATTCCTCTATAATTTGTGCACTCTTGTAAATTTCCTTCTTAGACAACTTAACCAGATATCCTTCCTTCCATTCTGCTAGTATCTCTTCCTTTTCCCAGACTTTACCAAGTAATTTGTATAACATCTCTGTAGCCGTATCGATATCTGCTTTGGTGGCCTCTGCTAAAATGCCATCAGGTCCAGGCACATTTCCATCTCCTAGAAGCTTTATGGCTTTCTTTATTTCTTCCTTTTTTGGTCTTTCACCATTAATTTGTAGCTCTTCTTCCACTGGCTGGATGTCTGGATGTCTGGGGGGGGGGGGGGGGGGGGGGGGGGGGGGGGTGGGGGGGGGGGGGGGGTTGTGGAGCCGGTCTATTCAGAAGACCTTCCCCTGTCTTGGATGGCTGTGTTTTATTTTCCTTAATTGACTTGTCCATGTTTGTTGAAGTTTCTTATAGTTTAAATTTTTTACAGGATGGGGTAACCAGCACCATGCCCAGCCCTCCTTAGTCACTTTCTACGACATGCATGGCAAGGAATAGTGTTACTATTCTTTGCTCCCCTTTTGGGCTCCGGTAACACATGGGTGAACACACCCCCTATTTTACATTTATTCCTGTGAGAACACACCCCCTACTTTACATTTATTCATGTGAGAACACACCCCCTACTTTACATTTATTCCTGTGAGAACACACCCCCTACTTTACATTTATTCCTGTGAGAACATACCCCTTACTTTTATTCCTGTGAGAACACACCTTCTACTTTACATTTATTCCTGTGAAAACACACCCACTACTTTATATTTATTGTTGTGAGAACACACACTCTACTTTACATTTATTCCTGTGAGAACACACCCCCTACTTTACATTTATTCCTTTGAGAACACACCCCTTACATTTATTCCTCTAAGAACACACCCCCTACTTTACATTTATTCCTGTGAAAACACACCCCCTACTTTACATTTATTCCTGTGAGAACACACCCCCTACTATACATTTATTCATGTGAGAACACACCCCCTACTTTACATTTATTCCTGTGAGAACACACTCCCTACTTTACATTTATTCCTGTGAGAACATACCCCTTACTTTTTTTCCTGTGAGAACAAACCTTCTACTTTACATTTATTCCGGTGAAAATACACCCACTACTTTATATTTATTGTTGTGAGAACACACCCCCTACTTTACATTTATTCCTGTGAGAACACACCCCCTACTTTACATTTATTCCTTTGAGAACACACCCCTTACATTTATTCCTGTAAGAACACACCCCCTACTTTACATTTATTCCTGTGAAAACACACCCCCTACTTAACATTTATTCCTGTGAGAACACACCCCCTTCTTTACATTTATTCCTGTGAGAACACACCCCCTACTTTACATTTATTCCTGTGAGAACACACCTTATACTTTACATTTATTACTGTGAGAACACACCATAGCTTTAATTTTATTCCTGAGAGAACACACCCCCTACTTTACATTTATTTTCATGAGAACACTCCCCCTACTTTACATTAATTCCTGTTAGAACATACCCCATAATATACTTTTATTCTTGTGAGAATAAACCCTCTACTGTACTCCTTTTTTCCCATGAGAACACACCCCCTACTTTACTTTTATTCACATTAGAACAAACACCCTATGTTACTTTTATTCCCATGAGAACACACTCCTTAATTTACTTTTATTCCTGTAAGATTAAACACCCTATTTTCCATTGATTCCCTTGAGAACACACCCCCTAATTTACTTTTATTCCTGTGAGAACACCCTCCTATAAATTACTTTTGATGTTTATGAGAACACACCCCATACTTTACCTTTATTCTTGTGAGAACACACCCTGTAGTTTACTTTCATTCCTGTGAGATCACATCCTCTGCTTTACTTTATTTTTGGTAGAACACACCCCTTAAATTACTTTTAGTCCTTTGAGAACACACCATCTACTTTACATTTATTCATGTGACAACACACCCCCTAATTTGCATTTATTCCTATGAGAACAAACCCCCTACTTTACATTTATTCCTATGAGAACAAACCCCCTACTTTAGATTTATTCCTGTGAGAACAAACCCCCTACTTTACATTTATTCCTGTGAGAAACCCCCTACTTTACATTTATTCCTGTGAGAACAAACCCCCAACTTTACATTTATTCCTGTGAGAACAAACCCCCTACTTTACATTTATTCCTGTGAGAACAAACCCCTTACTTTACATTTATTCCTGTGAGAACAAACCCCCTACTTTACATTTATTCCTGTGAGAACAAACTCCCTACTTTACATTTATTCCTGTGAGAACAAATCCCCTACTTTACATTTATTCCTATGAGAACAAACCCTCTACTTTACATTTATTCCTGTGAGAATACACTCCCAACTTTACATTTATTCCTGTAAGAACACTAGTTTTGAATTATGTGAGGTCCTCATTGGGACTTCTCTAGCATAAAATGTGACCACACTGTACCTGACAGAGAGCTAAAAGGTAAGGAACATAAGAGATCTCATGCTGACAAAATGAAATAAAGTAGCTAAATGGGAACATTTGTATCAAATTTCCTTCATTTATTTCATTATTATGTGATAGGATCTACTAAAATGTAGCGCTTTCTGGCAACATTTGTAATTTGTCTGTATATCTGATTTCAAGAACAGTGCAAAGGAAACAAAAATGTATTTTGTAAAAATTCCAATTTTTAGATGTTTATATTATATGAAACTTAGATTCTAGCTATCAAATGGTAAAAGTTACATTTTTCAAACATGATCTTACACACATTTAACATACATTTGAAAATCTCTGAATCACTCAGAAAAATCAGTATGGCACAAACTGTTTAAAATACCATCAGGCATACTATCATGAAACATGTATAACACCCTTTTTTAATCTGCTAAAATGTTCCTATATGGCTTCTAATTGTCATAGCTGATGTTTGTTGCCAGTACACATTGTTTATAACTCTCAGGTCCTTACCATCAATGTTGATGCTTTCTAACATGTTAAAATTTTCTCATGTTTTACTGTCATGTTTTTATGCCTTAGTGTAGTGTATAAAGCACAAGAATGGATAGATTATAGGTAGAAGTTTTAATTTAAAAAAATGAACATATACACATTTTGCATGCGCTTGACAGCTCTGAATCATTCAGAAGAAAATCAGTATGGCAAAGACTTTTGAATGTGACATTGAACATACTACCATTAAACATGTATCACTCTTTCTTATATTTTCAGTTTGTTATATTTTTTCACCATTATTAATTTTTTTTTTTAATTAAAAAAATAAAAATAAAAAAACTTTGAGTGAAATTTCTTGTGATATCAATATCTCAAAAAACCAGCATGTAACTAATTGTCTAAGATTTTGTTACATTTAATTCATTTTTCTTGTCAGATTGCAAAAAAATATGGAACAGAAGATCTCATTCTTGGATCAAAAAATAAAACAGGACATCAGTACAGATTTTAAAGTGAGTATTCTTTTTAATTCTTGATAACAAATTTGTATACAGCCAAAGTGAGTTAAACTGAGAAATATGTTAAAATATTGTCCATTTAAACATTTTATTACTTATTACTGGGTTCTTTGTGTTTTTTTATTTTTCTTTCTGTAACAGTGTATTATATGTAAAAGTAATGTAAGGTTTTCATGACGGACAGAGGTGTAAAACAGTTGAGAAAAGAAAGCAACTTAAATACATAAAAATTTATCATGTAGTTGTCAAACTGGGGCAGTGTTTAAGACTGAAGCGGTTTGTTTCAAACTTGAAAATGTTCAATATTTTGTTATCAGGGACACACAGTGAAGATAGAAAGTGAAGACAAAGAAGATGGTCATGTTTCTGCAGGGAGAGAGAGTATGAGGACCAGTTCCACATCTGTATATCCTGCTGGGGACAATTTACTCAGTAATGCTTTACAACTTTTTAACACAAAATTAACCTGTGCTCAATATTTTAGCACTATCAACAAATATGTAACATAATAAGTGTTATTTATACACATCCACCACAAACATCATAATTTTTTAAAGGTTTCTACCCTCTACACGGTTTTTTTTAAATTTAAATTTCAATTATTTTTTTTCATTTTTGGTTATCGTTAGTCAAGACAGAAAATCCCTTATGGCAAATTTTACTTGTTTGGGGCAGTGGTGTTGGAGGGTTATTAGTTTCCGAGGTGAAAAAGGAAAAAATGCACCCATGGTCACCACCAGATAAAATACATGTTCATTTCATAGACAAATGAAAAGAAACTTTAAAGGAATATATCAAGCAATGTTGTGAATTTTAAATTCTATTAAGATCACCAGGATGAATTATTGGGATAATATGAAATTTAAGAATTAATTAAACACAAAAGAAAAGAAATAAACTGCTCTTTCTCATCAGCTTTTTATTAACAGCATAAACAGTACACCACAGATGTCAATTTTTTTTAAAAATTACTACATATTGATCTTTAGCACCTTCATTCCTGCAAATTGATCAATTATCTTACCGAAAGGAATGTTATTAAGAGTTTCTCTTTCAATACTAAGAAGCGCCAGATTACTCAGACGTTCCTGTCCCATAGATACTCATTAATATGAAAGAATTAGCTTTAGTGTACTAAACAAATGCTCACAATTGGCTACTGAAGTAGAAATCATTAGCAGAGTTTACAGTGCCATGCGTAACTTTGGGAAGACATCATTTCCAATAAGACACCACAAAATGAAAGCAAATCCAAAGCAGTTGTTGGAACAAAATCAGTTCGTGACTGCAGTAGCATCCTGCAATTGCTTATTTCTGAAAGCAGGACCTTGCCATCAGCGTCTGTGACATAAAAGCTTGCCAGGTCAGTGCACTTCTGACAAATCTCTTAAGCATTATCTGTCTTGATAAGAGTATCAGTGTTGAGGAGGAATTCAAATTCCATGTTAGTATTTGTCAGTTGACTGAAAAGTGTTGACATTTCCTTCTATAGTCTGCCTAGGATGCACCTTCTTCTTTCATCCTTAGCCGCCGACCGTCAAAGCAGTCAGTGGCCATCACGCCTAGTAGCGTCTTGTAGGGCAACAACAAATTGATTCCACTTTGCTCGGTCGGTGGCCATCCTTCGTACAGTGCCCCAACTCTGGTTCATTCTTTGCATCTCAGCCTCCACAGTCCTCTGCCAGGTTGTTTTTGGTTGGCCTCTCTTTCATTTTCCTTCAGAGGTCCAAAGCATAGCTGTTCTTGTGATGGCATTGGGGTCTCTTCTGAGGACATGGCCAACCCAGCTCCAGCGTCTGCCAGATATGATGGTGTGCATGTCCTCTTGCTTGCTGCGAGTAAGCAGATCTTGGTTGGTGATGGTATTCGGCCAAAAGATTCGGAAAATTTTTCTTAGTCTGCCTAGGATGCACCTTATCACTTGCGTAATCTCATCTTCTGTCGTAAATGTAATGTCTTTTTCTAGTTCACTGGGCATCACACATTGACCATCAACTTTGACTTGTTGCACCTCTTTTTGCACACCTCAAAGCGTCCATTCTTGTTTATTGTTTTGCGGTCAGGGCATCTGTTATCTTACCAATGGCTTCCTTTTAGCTTTCACAACTGACGGTCATACGAGTCTGAGACTCCAGATGTCCATCCTGCATCAGTTTTTTTCCATTTCTTGCTGTTTCTGTAACTGTACAGATTTTTTACATAGAAGTGTTGGCCCTGCGCTAAAACCCCCAACTTGGAGGAACAGGGTACCAGCTTTTGTCTGATCCCTACCTGCGCAGACCTGTCCAGCTTGGTTGATACTACCAGGAGTAAAACTCCCGCTGGCATAGCTCTGGGGGTTGTCAGGGTACACAAGCTGCAGTACCACTACAAGGTATAGGTACCATTGATGGCAGAATCTGACAATGTAGTGAAGAGTTATACATGTTTGCTGAATGATAATTGAGGGCTTATGGAATTCCAAGCTGCATAGTGTCAATCATAAAAAGCCTCTATGCCAACTTTACATGTAGTGTTGGGCAGAGCAACCTAACCTTTGAGGTGAAGACAGGAGTACGACAGGGATGACCCTTATCAACCACTCTATTTTTAACAGTCATAGACTGGGTGATGTGCCAGACAACAGAGGGCAGTCCAAGAGGAATAAGATGTACAACATTTTCTACATTGGAAGATCTGGAATATGCAGATGACATTGCACTACTAGCACATTCACATCAACACATCCAGGAAAAAACGGATAGACTTAATAAGTTTAGCCAGCAGGTGGGCTTGAATATCAATTTAAAGAAGTCTGAGGTCATGATGCTCAATGTGAGCAACCCTGAGCCCATATCAGTAAGGAATCAGCAATTGGTACAGACAGATACATTCACATACCTAGGAAGCATAGTAACACCAGATGGCGGGGCAGGCAAAGACATCAACATCAGAATGAATAAGGCAAGAACAGCCTTCTTTAGCCTAAACAACATCTGGAAGTCCTCCCAATACAGCACAAGCACAAAATTAAGATTATATCAGAGCTGTGTGCTTTCTGTGCTTCTCTATGGTGCGGAATGCTGGAGAGTTACAGAGAAGGAAATGTCAAAATTGGCCTCTTTTCACACAACATGCCTAAGAAAAATTCACCGAGCTTTTGGCCAAATACCATCACTAACCAAGATCTGCTTACTCGTAGCAAGCAAGAGGACATGCACACCATCATAGCTGGCAGACGCTGGAGCTGGGTTGGTCATGTCCTCAGAAGAGACCCCGATGCCATCACAAGAACAGCTATGCTTTGGACCCCTGAGGAAAACGAAAGAGAGGCCGACCAAAAACAACCTGGCGGAGGACTGTGGAGGCTGAGATGCAAAGAATGAACCAGAGTTGGGGCACTGTACGAAGGATGGCCACCAACCGAGCAAAGTGGAATCAATTTGTTGTTGCCCTACAAGACGCCACTAAGCGTGATGGCCACTGACTGCTTTGATGGTCGGCGGCTAAGGATCAGAGAAGAAGAGAAGATGAATGATATCTGTGATGTCATTTTCAACAAGACACAGAAAACATGATTGCTTTTATGCTTAATGTCTAGCATTATTTCATACAGCTGTCAACATATTAAAATTAATGTTAAAATATAATTTGCACCAATATTCAAGGTTAATGCGTGAAGTACAATATATACACTGAATTCAAACTGTTAGTGTTATTTTTCATACAAATACATTTGAGTTATGTGCATTATACTGGGTTTATAATAACAGGGTTCGTAGTGACCTGGAAAAGGCTGGAAAATACAAACAAAAATTCCAGGCCTTTAAAAGGCTGGAAAAATGGCTAAAAGCCTTGAATGTCCTGCATTGGACCTGGAAAAAAAATATGAAAGTTGGATGCTTGGCGTCCATTTTTCAGTTATTGGTGGTATTTTTCATTAAACTTCAGTTACTGTAGACTTTTTATTTCCCTTTGCGCACTAAATCCATTCCCAGACCTTTTCAGCGGTTTGCGTTTTCGGCGGTTTGCATAAATGATGTGAACGCATAAATTTTTTTTAGCGCTCGCGTCTGTTATTCAAATCAAGCATTGCCACCTTTGAAATTAGCATTTAGAAACATGCCTGGTTGTCACTTTCAGTATAAATGGCTAGAAATGCCAAGTTATAAAACATTGATAGCGTCTGGAAAAACTGCAAATTATGCTAATTGCACCATGTGTAAAAGAGAAATATATTTGACCAGCATGGGAGAAAGTGCAGTAAAGTCACATGCTACTGGAAAAAAACACCAAGAACTTGTCTCTGCACATTCAAGTTGTATTAAATCGTTCATTTTAATGGAGGTAAGTAATAAATTCATTTATCTCATTTCACCAAACATATTTAAATAAGTCCAGTTTATAGATAGTCCTACTGTTCTTGCGTCTGTAATTTACAATGTATTTACAGTTTTATTTTTAACCATGGCCAAAATTAAAGTGTTTGAATGAAATTTCTTGGTTTACAACTGCTTACGGGAACATGATTGACAGTTTAAGATGGTCAGGAATAGAAATTGATGGCGATTCCATATCCTATAGCCTACTCTGTTATCAGACCCATGTCCCACTGTTCATTTCACCACATTTTTTGGAAATAAATAGATTTTGAATGCTTTTTTTTTTTTTTTTTTTTAATGATGAAGAGACATTTCAAGTTCAACCTCAGAAAGGTTATAATTAGGATAGGCCTACATGTTTTCAATTCCAGATAACACGAATAACCGCCGATACATGAAAGAGGCATCACATTTCTCAAATCACTGTAATTAGGATAAATGAAAATTACCAATTTTGTGCACAGGCCTATGTTATTTTTTTTTTAAGTGTTATAAAGGCCTGCTGTTTCCGGTTAGATATTTAATAGATTTTCACTTATCATAAGTATTATAAGAATATTATCATACCTTCACCCTCCCAATTACTATACATTAGCTTTTGTTTTAGTTAAATATTGTTTGACTATATTATGTATGCATTTAGAACTTTGACTTGGTAAATATACACAGCTTAGGCCTTCTTCTTCTTTGATCCTTAGCCGCCGACCGTCAAAGCAGTCAGTGGCCATCATGCCTGGTGGCGTCTTGTAGAGCAACAACAAATTGATTCCACTTTGCTCGGTTGATGGCCATCCTTCATACAGTGCCCCAACTCTGGTTCGTACTTTTTATCTCAGCCTCCACAGTCCTCTGCCAAGTTGTTTTTGGTCGGCCTCTCTTTCGTTTTCCTTCAGGGGTCCATAGCATAGCTGTTCTTGTGATGGCATCGGGGTCTCTTCTGAGGACATGGCCAACCAAGCTCCAGCATCTGCCAGCTATGATGGTGTGCATGTCCTCTTGCTTGCTCCGAGTAAGCAGATCTTGGATGGTGATGGTATTCGGCCAAAAGATTAGGAAAATTTTTCTTAGGCATGTTGTGTGAAAAGAGGACAATTTCGACATTTCCTTCTCTGTAACTCTCCAGCTTTCCGCACCATAGAGAAGCACAGAAAGCACACAGCTCTGATATCTTAATTTTGTGCTTGTGCTGTACTGAGAGGACTTCCAGATGTTGTATAGACTAAAAAAGGCTGTTCTTGCTTTGTTCATTCTGTCGTTGATTTCTTTGCTTGCTCCACCATCTGGTGATACTATGCATCCTAGGTATGTGAAGATGTCTGTCTGTTCCAGTTGCTGATTCCTTACTGATATGGGCTAAGGGCTGCTCACATTGAGCATCATGACCCCTGTCTTCTTAAGATTGATGTTCAAGCCCACCTGCTGGCTATACTTATTAAGTCTATCCGTTTTTTCCTGGATGTGTTATGTGAATGTGCTAGTAGTGCAATGTCATCTGCATATTCCAGATCTTCCAATGTAGAAATGTAGTCCATCTTATTCCTCTTGGACTGCCCTCTGTTGTCTGGCGCATCACCCAGTCTATGACTGTTAAAAATAGAGTGGTTGATAAGGGGCATTCCTGTCGTACTCCTGTCTTCACCTCAAAGGTTAGGTTGCTCTGCCCAACACTACACGTAAAGTTTGCATAGAGGCTTTTTATGATTGACAATATGCAGCTTGGAATTCCATAAGCCCTCAGTATTTTCCATAAACTGTCCCTATGTATACTGTCTGTTGATGTGTATATACGTTTCGGTGTTTAGTTTGTTTCCCACTAAAGTACTTGCCCTTATGGGAACTCTTCTGCTTACCTCTTCTTCCGACTTCCTGTTTTCTAAGATGGTCGATTAAACATGTCGATCCTTGTATCTTGTGTTCAAGCTTCGTGATTATGCTTCGTAACGTGAGTATGTATGACAGCCAGCCACATCTCATTATATCTTACAATATTTACTACACACGATGGTGAATATCAACATGGTGGCAGCGGTGTTTATTTCTACAGAATTCGGACTATTCTGCTGACACGTGTGCTGAATGTCATTAGACTTGAGGTGAGATTACTGATTATTGCTTGCATACCATTATTAGACATTTTGTCATGGCATGTTTCGGTTACCACCCTGCCTAGATATAAATAACGTCGAACCAGACACATTTCGTAAATGGAGACGACAGTTAGAACTATACATGCATGCAATAGAGGTGGCCTCTAAACCTGATCCTGTTTGGGCGGCCATTATTCTACACTGTGCTGGACCTCAAGCTGTTGAAGTTTTTGATCAACTGGCAGAGTAAGGAGACCACTCTAATCCTACTAAAATTCTCGATTTGCTCCAGAACCATTGTAGCTCATGAAGCAATGAAGTATTACATACGTTCAGATTCTGGAACACGCCTCTTCAAGATTCTTTTAATTCCTTTTTGACTGAGCTGAGAACTAAGGCAGATTTGTGCAACTTTAACGACAAGGATCGTATGATAAGAGACAAAATTGTCTTTACTGTCAACAAAAGGTTACAAGAGAAGCTCTTGAGAGAAGCTGACCTCGATCTAAAGAAAGCCATTCACATATGCAGAGTCTTCAAGCAAACTGGAAACGACATAAGAGAGATGAGTAATACAGTACAACCTTCTGAAGCAAGAGTTGAAAAGGTACAGAAAAAATCACTCAACCATAAACCTCCCAAGAGAGACACTGGGCATGCTGCTGGTAAAGCCTGTCAAAGTAACACTGACAGTGGGTACTTTGAACCTAGAAAGGAGTGTCATTACTGCGGACAGAAACATCTATTGATTAAGAAAAAGTGTCCTGCATGGGGGAAGTTTTGCTCAAACTGTGGGGGAAGAAACCATTTCAAAGTTAAATGCAAGAAAGTTCACACTGTTCACACAGAGTCAGTGGAAGATTCTGAAGTTTTTCTTAATTGTGTGAAGTCTAGCAAAGCTTGTATATCTGCACAACTCATTATCAATGGAAAAATGGTAAAATTTCAGCTAGACACAGCAGCTGATGTGAATACAATCTGTCAACGCTTTGTGATGCAAGAACAACTGTTACCCACTAAACAGAGGCTTGTTATGTGGAATGGTACTAAGATGACTCCACTGGGAGAAGTTCTATTGACTGCTGAGAATCCTAAGACTGGGACAAAACACAATATAAGGTTTACTGTTGTGAAAAATAAATTCACATGTTTGCTGGGCAACAACACACTGCAGGATCTACAGTTTGTGACAGTCAACACAAACAAATTTATTGCTAAGGTGGCTACCAACAGTTCAGATAATGATCATAACTCTGATAACCATCTAGGAGTCCTGGGTGAAGCTGTGTTGCATATTGATCCTAATATTCGTCCAAAGGCACTGCCGTGCAGAAAAATACCATTTTCACTTAAGAGCAAGGTAAAGTCAGAGCTTCAAAATCTAATGAACAGAGGTATATTAATACCAGTAGAAGAACCGACTGAATGGGTTAACCAAATGGCTGTTGTTGAAAAGTCTGATGGTTCTTTAAGAATATGCATTGATCCTAGACCCCTGAATGAGGCTTTGCAGAGGGAGCATTACAGATTACCAACTTTGGATGATGTATTGCCTGAACTCAATAATGCCAAGATTTTCACAAAGCTGGATATCAAGGAAGCATTCTGGCATATCAAACTTGATGAGAAGTCTAGTAAACTTACAACAATGATTACACCTTATGGTAGGTTCAGATGGTCTAGATTACCATTTGGCTTGAATGTAAGCAGTGAAATTTTCCAGAGGCATCTAGCACAAGCTCTTGAAGGTCTTCATGGTTGCATCAATGTTGCTGATGACATAGTTATTGCAGGTTGTGGATCAAACAGACAACAAGCAATTAAGAACCATGATCTGAAGCTTAAAGCACTGAAACATAGGTGTAAAGAGAAAGGCATTAAACTGAATGATGCTAAAGCTCAGGAGAAGAAAGAGGAAATTACCTTCATGGGTCACCTCATTACTGCTCGAGGTGTTGAACCAGACAAGAAAAAGGTTGAGACAATACTAAACATGCCCGTTCCTAAGGACTGTCATGAGGTTCGCAGATTTTGCGGCATGATACAGTATCTAGCAAAGTTTCTCAACAATCTTTCAGAAGTTCTTCATCCAATTAGAGAACTTACACATAAGGATACTCCCTTTATCTGGTCTGCTGAATGCGGACAAGCTTTCAAGAGAGTCAAGAAACTGATTACTTCTACTCCAGTACTCACATACTATGATCCTGATGAATCTTTGTGTATTCAAGTTGATAGTAGCAGCTATGGACTTGGGGCTGTCCTCCTACAAAATGGTCATCCAATAGAGTTTGCTTCAAGAGCTCTAACTGAAACTGAACAACGCTGGGCTCAAATTGAGAAGGAACTTTTAGCTGTAGTATATGGTTTGGAACACTTTGACCAGTACACTTATGGAAGGAAAGTTACAGTCATCAATGACCATAAACCTTTGGCAGCCATCGTTAAGAAACCTCTGAGTCAAATTCCTCGAAGACTGCAGAATTTACTGATGCGCAGCCATCGATATGACTTTGAATTCCAATGGGTTCAAGGTTCCGATCTTCTTATAGCTGACACACTGTCCAGAGTTTGTATTCATAATGTCACTTTGGATTTCTCAACCGATAGAGAGAGCAATGCAGGAGCTGATGCACCTGTAAGATTACCTGAAATACCAGATGTGATGATGGAAAAGATTAAAGCTGAAACTCTCAAAGACAGCGTGCTCCAGAGGTTGAAGTCGACCATTTTGGATGGGTGGCCTAAAAGAAAGTCTGATGTACCAGCTGAGCTTACGCCTTATTTCAACATTCGTGATATGACAACAGAACAAGGCATAATACTTAAAGGAGAGTGTATTCTTATCCCAAAAGCACTGAGGCCTGAAATCAAGCAGAAGCTACACGCTGCTCATCTTGCATTTGACAGCATGATACACCGTGCCAGAAGTTGTCTGTTTTGGATCGGCATGATGGCTGAGATTCGACAGATAGCTGACAGTTGTCCAGAGTGTCAAGAAACGAAGGCAAGGAATACTAAAGAACCTTTAAACCAACACTCAAGAGGTTTATCACCCTGGGAGAAAGTTGGCACTGACATCTTTATTATAGAAGGCCGATATTATTTAGTCCTGATTGACTATTTCTCCAACTTCATTGAAGTAGACTTTCTACCTACAATAACAGCACAGTTAGTCATCAGGAAATTGAAGTCTCATTTTGCTCGTTATGGTGTCCCTAAAGTTATTGTATCTGACCAAGGTACTCAGTTTACATCTGCACAGTTCAGATCATTTACTGCTAGATGGGGAATACTTCATGTTAAATCAGCACCAGGTCATCATAAAGCCAATGGATTAGCTGAATCTGCTGTGAAACTCATCAAGGGTATGATGAGAAAGACTGTTCAAAATAATACAGATGCATATGAGGCACTACTTGAACTTCATAATACGCCGAGACAAGTGTTTGATCTAAGTCCAGCAGAAATACTGTTCAACAGGAAACTGCATACACTGATACCTTCTACAGTGAAACCCGTTGCATCTCACAGTAGAGTTATTGAAAGTAGAGGCAAGAGAGACAGATCAGTGAAGAAGTATTATGATAAAACTGCTCATGATCTGCCCAAGTTGTCTCACCAGCCAGTCTACTATCAAGACCCTGAACAACCAAACTGGCAACCTGGAAGGATTGATAAGAGGCTCTCTGAAAGATCTTATCTCGTTGAAGGGGAGAATGGAGGTCAATATGTCAGAAACAGAATTCATCTAAGACCTAAAACAACACCTTTCACACCTGATCCCGAGGACCTGGAAATTGATGTCCCCTCTCCAGTTCTACCCAAGCAACAGGTTGTTTTGCCAGACATGGAAAACACTAGTGAAGTGAACATTTCCAATCCTCCAGAAGTTGATCCTTCAACTCCAGCTACTTCTAGTCCTGGGAAAGCTGGCAAAGAACATTCTCTCTTACCATCTTGCCCTAAGAGACCTCAAAGAGATCGCAAGAAACCCTCTTGGATGAATGACTTTGTTCGCTCATAAAGAAGGGGGGATGTTGATGTGTATATACGTTTCGGTGTTTAGTTTGTTTCCCACTAAAGTACTTGCCCTTATGGGAACTCTTCTTTCTGCTTACCTCTTCTTCCGACTTCCTGTTTTCTAAGATGGTCAATTAAACATGTCGATCCTTGTATCTTGTGTTCAAGCTTCGTGATTATGCTTCGTAACGTGAGTATGTATGACAGCCAGCCACGTCTCATTATATCTTACAATATTTACTACACACGACGGTAAATATCAACACTGTCAAAAGCCTTTTCAAAATCAACGAAATTAATGTACAGCTGTCTTTGCCATTCTGAGCACTGCTCTATAATGTTCCTGAGGGTAAATATATGATCTACACATCTTCTGTTCTTTCTAAATCCTGCTTGTTCTTTCCTCAGTTTGTGGTCTACTGCTTCTGAAATTCTCTGTATAACTATCGTGCCTAGTATTTTGCTGGGAACTGAGAGAAGAGTTATTCCTCTCCAATTATTGCAGTCTGCAAGATCTCCCTTCTTGGGCAATTTGACAATTATTCCTTTGTTCCACTCCAATGGTGTTGTCCCTGTTTTCCAGACTTGTGCAAATAGTGGTTCTAATAGTTCTGCTGCTAGTTCAGGGTCTGTCTTAAATAGCTCTGCATTTAAGTTACCAGGAGCTTTTCCATTCTTTAACCCTTTGATTGCTGTGATGATTTCTTCTTTTCGTGGAATGTCTGTATTATTATCAACATCAAGATCATTTTCAGCCTCAGGAACATTCAATTGTCTCTTGTGGTTAGGCCTACTCATAAGTTTTTTTTGGTTTTTTTTTTTGTGTACAGAAAAGAACACAACCCCAGGGAGCAGTTTTACCTCAGAAACATCAAAACCATCTAACACTACTCTTTCGGACACGTCAAAACCATCTAACACTACAAGTAGACCTACAGATGTGACATTATTTGTGACCAAGGAAGAATATCTCAGAGCTGAGATTATTTGGACTCTGTTTCAGTCAAAAGTAGTTTTAATTGAAATACAGGAATTAATAAAAATTTTCAGAAAATGTTTCCTGATAGTTCTATTGCCAGACAGTTTGGTCTGTCTGAAAGGAAAACTTTCTACCTGGCCTCTTTTGGACTGGCTCCATATTTCACCTCACTTCTTGAGAGCCAGCTTAGCAAGAACAGTTACATTGTTCTGTTTGATGAAAGCATGAACAAATCAATGAATCGAAAGCAAATGGAGTTCCGTGTTCTTTTCTGGGATGTAGATGTGATAAAAACACATTATCTTACATCAAAGTTTCTTGGACACGCTAGAGCTCTTGATATGCAGACTGCATTTGATGATGCATACTCATCGTTATTGCTCCAACTGTCCATGGATGGACCTAATGTAAATTGGGCTTTTCATGACAAAATTAATGCACTACTGAACCAGAACTATGGCATAGAACTACTGAATGTTGGAAGCTGTGGGCTGCACAAAGTTTATGATGCCACAACTGAATATATGTCAATTGATTTTTTCAAACTTTTTTTCCCCTGACACTGCCATAGATCTGACCACTGATGAAGTGAATAGGTAAGGAGAAAATCACCTCGCTCTGCACACGGGCAGGAATATATTTCAAGCACTAACTGCCACAAAGTGGGGATTCAAACTATCTGCTCTCACTGATGCTAAAACATAATACTGCATGAAATTGAAAATTGATGCTAAAACATAATACTGCATGAAATTGAAAATTGATACTGGTAAGGAAAATTATGAAAGTTGTGTTGGGGCAACTTTCAGGGTTGTGAAAGATCTTCTTGATGGATAGCCAACAAGGGGCATTTTCTCTTCTGTCGTAGTTTTTATTCAGCCTTCAGCTTTATTTCAAGACCTGAAAGAAATTCAGATTGGTGCATTTGGAACAGTAGCTGAAGCACTGAAGAAAAAAGCAACTCAAATTGAAAAAGGCAAATCATCCTGTGCTTTGTGCGACAGAAGACAGCAACATGCCAACAGTCACCTGGCAAGATACAAAAAGATTTAACCTTATATCTACTGTTCACTCCAATGATAATATAAACAAGACAGTTAGAAAGACAAATTCTTTAGGGCAGAACAATTCAGAAGTCAGTGTTTGCAGAAAAATACAGCAAAAGTATGGGAGGTGTCGACCACTTCAGCCAACTAGGTGCAAGCTACCCCTACTCACACAGATCCTATTTTTATTTCATTTCTTAGTTGAAACTGCCCTGGTCAGTGGGCACATAACCTACAACACTGCCAACTCTACAAATAAGATCAAAGCAAAGATCAGGATGTCAGTCTGACTCTTATTGAACCTGCTATTCTTCAACACAAAGTGACACATTCAAAACCACAGGTCACAACAACACGACTTACTGAGCACCACTTCATTGATAAATTTTAAAAGGCAAGGTACAAACCAGACTGTAAAGTGTGTAAGGCTGCAGGGAACAGAAGCCAGACTTGCATGTACTGCCCAGATTGCAATGTACCTCTATGCCTGATACCCTGCTTCAAGTTATACCACACAGTGGAGGATTATCAACGATCCAGACAAAGACTCTTGCAGAGGCCTACAGCTACAACTTCAACCACTATGCTCCTTTTCTTCCCCGTTCCGTACTGTATTTTCAAAATATTTCCACGTTAATCATAATTTTGTTTCTTTATCTGTTGTTCTCGTTCAAAACGAAACAACGCTTTTGTAGTATGTCACAAAATTGCGACCACGCATGTCAAATCATAGCATTTGCTCTCTCACTTTTTATGCCTTCGCGTTTTCGTTCCCCGTTTTTGTCTTAAACTCTTGCTTGGAATGCTACGCCTTGTTTTTCTCAAAAGTGTTACGTAAGTGTCTCAAGGACGAAACTAGGAAAGTGTGTAATATTTGACGGCGGGATTATTGTCTAAGCATTACTACTGTATACAATTCAGCGCTCTACTGGTGTAGAAGACGACGATAGGCAAACACACACGGGCGGGTTTATTTATTATCATAGGAGTAAAATCTTACTGAATTTAGCGATTGTTTCACAGATTTTGCAACAAAGCCCAATCACTCAACTTAGTCCGCGCGCGCAGTAATTGGGTCATTAAATAACGCTCGCCTTTATTGCTCTATTAGGCACGAAAACACAAATATGGCCCACAACTATCAAATTAAACACACCACTATCAAATATAACTGATTTTTAGGCTTTATTATGGCCAGTAATAAATCTTCTACTTCGTCAGACTTTTTACATCAAAGCGATGCTTGCTCGCGCCGTCACGTGGGCTGACAGTCATTTGGGCTGCGTGCCCATCGAAAATATTACTTACTTAGTCGTTCCCCTTCTACCGTGAGGTGTAGAGGTTTGGAAGAGAGAGCGCCTGACTATCCTATCGGCTGTCTTCCTCCTGGCCTGGTTCCATTCTAGTCCTCGGTCCTTCAAAGATTGTCTAATGTTGTCCTCCCAGCGGATTCTGGGTCGTCCTGGGGGTCTGGATCCTTGGCTTTTTGTTTCCCATGCTTGTCGTGGTAGCCGGTCTTCTCCCATTCTGCAGACATGGCCAAACCTCTGGTTTTTGGCCACAATGCAACCCACGCCCCCTTTAGCTCTTTCAGATGTGGGTACACCACTGTATAACAGTGTGTTGCCATCGAGATCCATGACTCCTTGTCCCTTTTTCTTTGTTTCGGTAATAGCCAGGATTTCTAATTTTGCTTTCCTCATCTCTTCCATCAGCTCCTCTTCTTTCCCATTTATACTTCTTGTGTTCCAAGTTCCATAAGTCGTAGTCCGTAGTCCGTTCCAGTTCGTCGCCTTTAGAATCAGTCCGGTTTTCTCTCTTATATTGCTCGTAATCATAGTTTAAAGCAAACAGGTGATTGGCCTGTTGTGCCTTTGCATGGTGGAGGGGCTGCCTCCTTATGGCCTCCAAAAATATATGGGCGATAAATATGCCATGGACATGAAGGGGGAAGCCGGGGTGTCTTTACGGCCCAATCACACAACCAATCCTTAATAGCCCCTCTGGTTACTCATTCACAGGATCGCTCTTGTCCCCTGTCAGTCCAAAACGTGGGTGTGGTAATTAGCGACCAACTTTCGTTGCCTGCCTTGTTTGACAAACAGGTATGGAGATAATAGGCGTAATAGGCGGGCTAATGCAAAAGTGCTGTCACACTACTGTTACCTTACACTCTCGTTGTTTATTGTTTTCACCTGGCCAAACTTGGCGTCCAATGTGGTAACCCGACGCTTGTCTGACCAGCGGCCGACCAAAGATAACACCATTACAGCATGAGACGTTTTCACCTGGTCAATCTGGGCATCCAATATGGTGACACGTCGCTAGCCGCAAAGATAATGGTCCACAGAAATTGTATAATGCCCAGATGTCTATTTTGGATGACCAGATGTGTTTCTCACCAGATTTATCCCGATGCAATGTGGGCTTCAAACGATGGTGTCAGGTATGGGGACTCGATCAAAAGACTTTATTTTACCACCGATGAAAGAACAAATGCGGTTCTCTAGATATCGGTCGCAAGTAATCACAATGATGAAATAGCAAATGTGGGATAGCAAATGAGGGAATGAAAGGGCACAAATGTGGGGGAAAATACAATACGAGAGATGTAGGAAAAGATAGAGCTATAAGGCCTTTGTGCTCGTTTATCACAGACAGTTCTTGGAACTGCATTAGATCTTCTATAGTTCTCCACCCTGTTGAATATATATTTAAGGGGACGTCCCATTCACTTTGTTGGTTTTTGACAAATGCTTTATGTGCTGGGTGGGTCACTTCTTGTGTTACTTTACTCCAATAATTTAATCTTAGAAATTTCCATCTTAGACCAAGGGGTGATATGCCAAGAGCTACTTCTAGCGCTTCTACTGGTGTTGACATAAATGCACCTGTAATGTTTCTCATGGCTGCATTTTGAATTTTGTCTAGTTTTGCTTTGTTAGATGCTGCAGCTGAGTCATAGACTATGCTGGCATAATCCAGTTTCCCCCTGATGAAAGACTTGTAGAACATAAGCATTATTTTACTGCTGACCCCGCATCCATTACCTTTTACTACCCTTAGTATATTTAGGGGTCCCGTCAGCTTTCTACTATTATTTGTTGTTGTTGTGTGTGGTTAAAAACAAGAATTAAATTAATGTGGAATAAAAAATATATGTCACATAATATTTTACATTTAATTATAATATAAATATAATGCTCAGTGCACAGAATATACATACATTGTAAATGTCAATAGTCAAATAAACACAGATTAATGCACATTTGGAAAAACAATACCCAGATACTCAGGCGGAAGACAAAAAAATACAGATCTAGTAAAAAAAATATACCCAGCTGTGGCAACATTTTATTTAAGGCAGTTACGCCGTCAAAAAAACTTTTGTGTTCCACTAACGAATGGAACACTTCAAAATACGTTGTAAAAGTTTACTTATTCAAAGAAAATTGCAAAACGTCCTGCACTGATGTAAGATACCAGAATAGCTTTTTAATCTTATAATAAATGAATTTATTTAGATAAATGTATAGTTCTATATCCATTTGACTGTTATTTCAAAGGATACATTGTATATGGCACTCATTGTATTTCAGCGCTTACATGTAATGTATGTTCACAACATTTGTTAAAATGTTTTTTTTTTATCAGACATGTTCCTTGGAACACCCGTGTGTTACAAGGGCCCGAAAGGGGAGCAAAGAATAGTAACACTGTTCCCTGCCAGGCATGTCGTAAAAAGCGACTAAGGAGGGTTGGGCATGGGGCTGATTACCCCATCCTGTAAAAAAATTTAAACCACAAAAAACTTCAACAAATATGGACAAGTCAAATAAAGAAAATAAAACACTGCCTTCCAAGACAGGAGAAGGTCCTCTGGCAGGGAGGCGTATGACGCAACACAGAGAGAGCTGAAAGGAGTCTGTGCAACTGACTAACCTTCTTTCTTCTAGGAGAACTTCCAGATTTGGCACCTGAAATGTTCGGACATTAAACGAACAAGGGAAAGTGGCACAAGTAGCAGCAGAAATAAGGAAATATAAAATCGAGATTCTGGAAATTTGTGAAACAAAATGGAAGGGGGTAGACAGGAAGAAACTCATCACAGGTGAATTGGTGCTGTCCTGAGGACATGAAGACGAAAGTTCACAAGGAAGCAGCTCAGACTCCAACTAGAGGTACTTAACTACTCAAACATTTACAAACGCTCATTGTCAGATGCCACAGATGCAGAATACATTCAAAAAAGACAAACACAAAAATTAAAAATTTTTTTGCATTTTATTCACAATTTTTTATGTTGAAATATGTAGTTATTCGTTAAAACAATACATCAATCAAGCTTATTTTATTCATTGCCATCCATGTCCCTAACATTTTATTGCTTTGACATTGAACAAATTCACTATAAAGTGGAAAAATATCATGGTTTTAAAACATCTCCTGAAATTTCAATAAATAGCCATACAAATTCAAGATGACCGCCATGATCATTTGACCAATTTGCATAAAATATGTTTTTTCGGATGTGGCAACCATTCATAATGGTGCTGTGAAAATATCAAAGGCCTGTGTCTGTTTTTCATTTTTTTTTATGAACTTAAAAAAAAAAAACAGTTATTTTTAAAGAAATCTGCAAACACCCTTGGTATTGGGAGACAGTAATGCTCCAGACTGCTGGTCAGCAAAGAGAAAATTAGATGAGGAAAATATTAGAGTTTCCCATCCTTGAAAATCTTGTGCTTGGACCTGGAAAAGGCTGGAAAAAACCTGGAAAATGCTTGAAGAAATTTGCTACAAACCCTGTAATAATTTGCTTCCTAAAATATCTGGCATGTCTCCCATCCCCAGAAGTTGGGTCTTCCAACTAAGAACAGAATAAACCAGACTCACCAAGCACATACAATAATTGAACCTCAATACTTAAACCTAATAGCTATTACTGAACCCATCCATTGAGGTAGCCCAGATTGTGCTGCTCACTTGCTCAGGACTTTCCACAGAAAGAAGAAAGCTGTTACTTCACTCCCTAACAACCACAATTTTGATGGGGGACCTATACACAAAAATAGGAACAGACAACACCGGCTTTGAAGAAATCATGGGAAAACATGGATTAGTATCATGAACAAGAATGGGGAACTATTAATAAACATATGTGCTTCACATCAACTGACTATAGAAAAAGCATATTTCCACAAAAAAGAACGCAAAGCAACATATATATCACCAGACCATAGATAAGAATATAGGTCATGATTACTTGATGTAAAGGTATATAGAGGAGCAGATGTAGTATTGGATCACCATCTTCTGTTAGCAAAAACAAAAATAAAACTCAACAAAATTGTGTATAATGTGGAATACCTAAGAAATAAGAGACAAAGTTTCAATCATAGTATCCAACACATACTAATTACTCCAACAACTGGATGATGAAGCAGATACGGAAGACCACTGGCAACAAGTAAAAAATATATGGAATGATACATGTGGAGAGTTACTGGGAAAAAGAGAACATCAGCACAAAGTATAGATAACAACAGATAATAACATGAAGTGTACCTAGAAGAAAATAAAGAAGTAAGAAGAAACATCAAAAGAGACAAGAAAAAGTATATTAAAAAGTTGGCAGGGGAAGCAGAAAAAGCTTCAGCCAAACGGAAATATGAAGAACCTGTACAACAACACCAAGAAGCTAAGAGGGAAATATAAGCACATTATCAAGGTCAAATAATAGTATGCATTTGTAATATCCAGTCCTAATACGAGGGGCGTTTAGAAAGTAATGCACCACATCGTTTTTCTCAGGAGCTGTTTATTCAACAAGCATGAAATTTATACACAATATACATGGATATGTCATGTAAACATCGGTATAATTCAACATAATCCCCATCAACTTGTGTGGCTTTATGCCAGCGCGAAACAAGTGCATGTATTCCTAGCCCGTACAAGATTTTGTCTTGATAATGTAGCCATTTCTTCGCTGCATGAATCACTCCTTCATCATCTTCAAACCTTGTCCCACGGAGTGCATCTTTAAGTGGACCAAATAGATGAAAATCAGAGGGTACTAAATCGGGACTATAGGGTGGATGGGGTAGTACAGTCCAACCCAATTTGGTGGTTGCTTCCCGTGTTGCCAGACTTGTGTGAGGTCACGCATTGTCGTGAAGGAGAAGCAGGTATGCTGGATTCTTGTGCGGCCGAACTCTGCGAAAACGTTGAGTTTTTTCAATGTCTTAATGTAAGCTTGCGAACTGATTGTCTCTCCTCTTGGCATAACGTCCACAAGAATCACACCTGCAATGTCCGAAAAGACAGTGATCATGACCTTTCCAGCTGAAGGAATTGTCTTGAATTTTGTTCTTCTTGGTGATTGCGGATGATGCCACTCCACTGACTGTCTTTTTGTCTCAGGTTCAAAATGATGTGCCCAGGTTTTGTCACCTGTGACGATCTTAGCCAAAAAGTTCTCTCCATCAGCATTGAAACGCTTCAACAATTCAGAAGAAATTGCTTTCCTTTGCAATCGGTGGTCACTTGTGAGACTTCGAGGAACCCATCTTGCGCAAACCTTAGAAAATCAGAGAGTTTTTATAACTGCATTTGCACTACCAATGCTGACTGACAGCTGTAAGGCCATTTGTTGAGTAGTGATTCGCCTATCAGTAAGAATAATGCCCTCAGCGCATTTCAACATTTCTGCGTTGGTGGCTGTGGCAGGACGTCCACAGCGTGGCCGATCAAGCAGCTCCATATCTCCACTTTCTGATTCTTTGATTCTCTGAACCCAGCAACTGACTGTACTCCTGTCGACTGCAAAACTTTCATACACATCACATAGACGCTTGTGAATGTTCACAACAGTTTCCTTCTCTGCAACGAGAAATTCTATCACAATTCGTTGCTTATAACGCAAGTTGCTAACACGCTCCATTTCAACGGTTTAGGGCAGCCGTATTATTTGGCCGGTTGCAGTGCAATTTGGTGCACACAGTTGGCACATGCCATATTTAAAGTGTGCAAAATTTCATGCTTCTATCTTCATTATTAGCTGAGAAAAACGATGTGGTGCATTACTTTCTGAACGCCCCTCGTAAAATTTAAGTATGTTTAGAAAAAAATAATAAAAGGGGAAAAAAGACAAACAAACAAAATCACAAACCATCCATACAGTAAATTAGACAATGGCTTTGGGCTTTTAGCAGATCGCATTGTGATCTCCGTGGTCTAAAGTGCATATTTGTGTCATTAATAATAATAATAATAAATTCTTTAAGCACCAAACACGGCGCATAAGGCAGAAACCAGTGCTCTCCAGGTTGTTCGTTGTGACGCCACTCCTCTTAGCTCTTGCACATTATTTAGGCCCAACCGTTCTTCCTTCTCTTATTATTGTTCTTCTGAGTGTTTCTTTTGGTCTTCCTTTTTTCCTCTTACCCTCAGGAACCCAAGTGAGCGCCTGTAGTGGTATTCTGTTGTTTTGCATTCGTAGGACATGACCGATATATGACCATCGTCTTTTCCTTATATAGTCGGAGACATATTTCTGCCTAGAGTCTTCTCTTATTTGTCGATTAGTCTTGAATTCTTTCCAACTGATGTTCATGAGTTTTCTAAGACATTTGTTCTCGAATGTATTCAGCTTGTTCTCCAATGATTTTGTTATTTTCCAACTCTCACAGCCGTATGTTAACACTGAGATAACATTTGAATTAAACAGACGAAGCTTGGTATGTATATTCAATGATCGTAATTTCCAAATGTTAGATAATCTATTGAAGGCGCTAGCTGCCAAAGCAATTCTAGTATGGATTTCTCTTGTTGTGTCACCATCCTGAGTCATTTTACTGTCATTGCCAGTCCACAAAAACCTCTGAGGTTTGCCCAGCTGACACAGAGTGCTTTGTTTATGTCAGGAGCAGCTTGCAGCAGTGGGGAAGTTACCGCCACCTCTGCTGAGAGAAGAAATACCAGCAGAATGGAAGAACGGTTATCTAGTAAAGTTACCTAAATAAATTAGTAAATAAATAAATAAAGGTAATTAACAGGTACTCGTTGGACATAAAGGATGACCATTATGGAATTCCTATGAAGATCATTTACTTAATAAAGACTTTACATGCAGAGTTCTTCATGAAGGACAACTTACAGAACCATTTGTGATTAGAATGGGAATGCGACAGTGATGCCTCTAACCTCCATTTCTTTACTTACTAGCAATAAATGGGTGCTCAGAATGGCAAAGACAGCTGAACATTAATTTCGTTGATTTTGAAAAGGCTTTTGACAGCATACATAGGGACAGTTTATGGAAAATACTGAGGGCTTATGGCATTCCAAGCTGCATAGTGTCAATCATAAAAAGCCTCTATGCCAACTTTACGTGTAGTGTTGGGCAGAGCAACCTAACCTTTGAGGTGAAGACAGGAGTATGACAGGGATGCCCCTTATCAACAACTCTATTTTTAACAGTCATAGACTGGGTGATGCGCCAGACAACAGAGGGCAGTCCAAGAGGAATAAGATGGACTACATTTTCTACATTGGAAGATCTGGAATATGCAGATGACATTGCACTACTAGCACATTCACATCAACACATCCAGGAAAAAACGGATAGGCTTAATAAGTATAGCCAGCAGGTGGGCTTGAACATCAATTTAAAGAAGTCAGAGGTCATGACGCTCAATGTGAGCAACGTTGAGCCCATATCAGTAAGGAATCAGCAACTGGTATAGACAGACGCCTTCACATACCTAGGATGCATAATAACACCAGACAAAGACATCAACATCAGAATGAATAAAGCAGGAACAGCCTTTTTTAGCCTAAACAACATCTGGAACTCCTCTCAATACAGCACAAGCACAAAATTAAAATTATATCAGAGGTGTGTGCTTTCTGTGCTTCTCTATGGTGCAGAATGCTGGAGAGTTACAGAGAAGGAAATGTCGAAATTGTCCTCTTTTCACACAACATGCCTAAGAAAAATTCACCGCATCTTTTGGCCGAATACCATCACCAACCAAGATCTGCTTACTCTGAGCAAGCAGGAGGACATGCACACCATCATAGCTGGCAGACGCTGGAGCTGGGTTGGCCATGTCCTCAGAAGAGACCCCGATGCCATCACAAGAACAGCTATGCTTTGGACCCCTGAGGGAAAAACGAAAGAGAGCCCGACCAAAAACAACCTGGCGGAGGACTGTGGAGGCTGAGATGCAAATAATGAACCAGAGTTGGGGCGCTGTACGAAGGATGGCCACCAATCGAGCAAAGTGGAATCGATTTGTTGTTGCCCTACAAGACACCACTATGCGGGATGGCCACTGACTGCTTTGACGGTCGGTGGTTAAGGATCTAAGAAGAAGAAGAAGAAAGAATAAAATGGGGTTATGAAAACATTGCCATCGCACAACAGAAATGCAATCAAGTGTAATCTGACTAAACAGCTTGTGATCTAGATTTTGCAGATGATTAGGCTGTTCTGTCTCATAACCATAATCAGATGCAAGACAAAATGAAAATACTCGATGAGAGGTCACAACAAGTTGGTCTGAAAATACACAGGGAAAAGACAAAGATAATGAGAATAAATGCAAGAAATTATGACAAGGTTGAACATGAAGAAACACCACTAAAAGATTGTAAAATCATACACATATCTTGGCAGCAATAAAGCCAAAGCTAGGGACAGAAATAATATCAAAATAAGAATGCAAAATGTAAGAAGAGCTTTCATTGCATTAGAAAACATATGGAGGTCAAAAGAAATCAAGACTGACATGAAAAAAAAGAATCGTCAAGTCAGTCATATTGAATGGCTCTGTCAAGTCAGTCATATTGAATGGCTCTGTCAAGTCAGTCATATTGAATGGCTCTGTCAAGTCAGTCATATTGAATGGCTCTGATCGATAGAGAACAACAAAAAAAAGCAACAATAAAAAGTTACAGACTTTCATAAATGGGTGGTTGCATCAAATATAAGGTTTGAAATGGTATTACAAATATATAAGTGATGACAAGAACCAAACAAGTGCCAGTGGAAGAAGAGATGAGAAAAAGATGCTGGCGATGGATAGGACACACATTGAGGAAACCTGTTGATAGCATTACATGGTGGTCCTTGTTCTGAAATCCCCAGGGAAAGAAAGGCAGAGGTATGTTAAAACACACGTGGACAAGAGAGCCAGAGACAAATGAAACTGATGAAGAAAAGATGGAAAGAACTTGAGCTGTTGACACGTGACAGGAGGACTTGGTCTGTGTTTGTTGAATGCCTATGCTCCTTGGGGAGCTAAAGGGTATATTGATTATTGACCACCAATCACAAACACTTTAATCTGTACTATTTAGCAGCCTCAGAACACATACAAATTCTTCAACTTGGCATTGGCTGCAAAAGGGTGACAAGCTCAGCAGCCCTTGTTTATCAACGACAACAACCTCTTTTTAAAAGGAACTAGTCTAAACTTTCAAAGACTCTTCTTGTAAGAGCATTGTTATATCAGTAAGCATTTTACTGAGTTTATACAACTATAGATAAAATTGTTTTGATTTTTTTTTTCAAACATTCTTGTACTTTATAATAGCCATAACTGCTTGTCAAAATGAATTAAAGATATGGTCAGTATGTATGTAGTAATTAAAGTATATCTTGTACTGTAATCAAAATCCAGGTTCTGATGAATGTAAGCAGAAGTATAATGGAGGCTTCCAGAATCTTGATACTAATACTGAGGTGGGATGTTGTATATACCTTTGTTTAGACAAACTCTATCAGCCAGTTAATTAGCCTTATATGTTGTATGTACTGCTTTTTAGACAAACTATATCAGTTAAGTTAATTAGCCGTATATGTTGTATGTACCATTGTTTAAACAAACAATATCACACAGTTAATTAACCTTATATGTTGTACGTAATGTTGTTTAGACAAACTATATCAGACAGAAGATTAACCTTATATGTTGTATGTATAATTGTTTAGATAAACAATACCAGCCAGTTAATTAGCCTTCTATGTTGTATGTACAGTTGTTTTGACAAACTATATCAGACAGTTAATTAGCCTTTTATGTTTGTACTGTTGTTTAGATAAACAATATCAGTCAGGTAATTAGCCTTATATATTGTATGCACCATTGTTTAGGCAAACTATATCAGACAATTAATTAACTTTATGTGTTTTATGCACCATTGTTTAGACAAACTACATCAGACAGTTAATTAACCTTATATGTTGTATGTATCATTGTTTAGACAAACTATATCAGATAGTTAATTAACGTTATATATTGTATGTACCATTATTTAGACAAACTATATCAGATAGTTAATTAACCTCATATGTTGTATGTACCGATGTTTAGTCAAATTATATCAGACCATTAATTAACCTTAAATGTTGTATGTACCATTGTTTAGACAAACTATATCAGACAGTTAATTAACCTTATATGTTGTATGTACCATTGTTTAGACAAACTGTATCATGCATTAATTAACTTTATATGTTGTATGTCCCATTGTTTAGACAAATTAAATCAGACAGTTAATTAACTGTATATGTTGTATGTACCTGTTGCGAGTTGATCCTATGAAAGGGCAGTAATCCTGAATATGTTTTTTGGGCAATGTAGATTTTGAGTTACGGTGCTTGAACGCTCGATTAAGCTGAGGCTTGTTTAACTATGATGCTGGGTGAAGTATTTATATTAAGAACAGAGGTATGACCGCTACTCAAGGCGTTGAGCCCCGCCTGTGAGGAATTTATCCGTGAGTTGTAGTGAGCTGTGTTTAGCTCGCGGCTATGCTGCATGTATGGACAGTCTGTGTTTGGGCGTCGTCCGAGCGGGTCGAGCCCTGCTGAATTTTCGATGTGTATGCCTGCGCAGAGCGATGAATATGTCTAGCAATGGTTTTCGCTGTGTTTATGGGATAAGTGGATATTTGATATGTACAGGCCAGTATTCCCTAGTAGAGGATATTTTGTGAAGATATGAAGAGGCCATTATTTCCCGCGGAGGTAGAGTTTGTGGATAATGAAGTAATTTGAATTATAGGCCATGATATTATGTTAACTGCTGTGGGCAGTATTATAGCGCAGAATTGAGTCGTGAGGACTTTAGGCCATTATTTATGTAAACTGCAGTGTAGGCAGCATTTTGAGTACTAAGGCCATTATTCCACGTGATGATATTAGAGTTATTTGTAAACTGCAGTGTAGGCAGTGTTAGGAGTACTAAGGCCATATTATGTATTAACTGCAGTGTGGAGATTTGTGAAGCTGTTATGAAGCTATTATAAGTCCAGGATTAGGACAGGCCATATTTGATTAACTGCAGTGTGGAGATTTATGAAGCTGTTAAGAAGCTGTTATTTATAGCGCTGACATTATTGTTAACTGCCAAGTGGGCAGTCTGTTGAGCACTGGGGATAGTTCGTACTTTTCACTGTGAACTTTATATTTATGCCAACATGTTCGTGTTGTAATGCAAACTGTACATTAATGTAAACATGATTGTGCCGTGCCTTAATAAATTGTCATTAAGTGTCACCAGGCGTTTACACCAGTTCTATGACTATTATGTACGTGCCTTGTGGTATGAGTGTCTACCCCATCACACACCCACTTGCAACATTCTACACAGTGACAGGAGAACAGTAGCACACATATTCATTACTAACATATGTGGCTGCAGTAGAGTGTGACTTGAGAGAATATTCAACAGTTGAAAGAATAATATATTTATCAGCTGGTGGGCCAGTCATCAAGTTGGAATGAATAGATATGACATTCACGTGACAAGAGTTTGAGTGAACTTAACTTGATTATAATTAGCCCTGTGTGGGCGTGGCCTGAATCTCCTGTGCTTCAAAACCGTGACCTAATTTGGTAATCAGCCTGTGAGGTGCATTTGGGAAGCCACGCACGTTTTATCCATGGTGGTATTCAGTTTTATAGCAGTGTCAGTTGACGTCCTGTGTCGTGCCTGTGGAAAACAACAACGTCTGTAGTCTACATTTGCTATCAGATGTGCAGCGAAATTATCAAGTAGCGAGCCAGCAGTTTATGAGGGTATCCAACGTCTGAAGGATAGTGTGTACAAGTCGAGTGTATGTGCAGTAGTACCAGTCATTTTGCACATATACCTCAAGTCAAAGGTTGCGATTTGCTGTGTTCCTGTTACGATCATCATGTGCTCCTATGCAGTGTTTGAGCACATATCATACTAAAGCGAGGACCTGAAGGGAAGAGTCTAGTTCCAGTACCTTTCGGCGGTAGACTGTTTTAGTGTCAGAATTATGTGATATTTAAGGTCTTGGCGGAAGGGAATGGAATATTAACAGATAAGTGATTTTTTGTTGTGTAAATTGTGTCATTTCACGCATGTCATCAGGCCTTCTGAATTCTATGCATTTTTTATTCTGTTGTTGTTGTTGTTTATGTCTATAGTGATATATCAGTAGAATTTAATGCATAAGTAATTTATGGCTATTAACATGTGTTGACTACCATGATATGGATATGACCATATGAAGGTTCTTTGACCAGAAATTCATCTAACAGTAATTAGGAAAAGTTGTAATTTATTGTATGGTTATTTAGCTGTCAGGAGTAGAAGGTTCATTGATACATATATAGTGATCTCAATAAGTAAGTCATTATGGATGATGACGAAATGGATCCTGATAATATGTGGCCTTTATTGGAATATTTATTTCAAGAAGGTAAAGATTTTGAGAAATTACAAGGACCAGAAATGGAAGCACACGTGATAGACAGATTTATGGTCAATGCGTCGAGAGCACTAAGAGATTTTGCTGAGAATAGATTTCAGTCCATCCCTCATTTAAGAATGGCTAGGAATTTAGCCGGTTTTGCTGCGGCTCGACCTTCGTGTATTTGTGTATAAGAATATTCATGTTGAACACGACAATATATTGAAGGGTATACACAATATAATTCATTGTGACATTTCTGACAATCAGGAAAAGAAGCTAGAAGATGAGAAAGTAAGAGTCAACAGACAGGAAAGAAAAAATTGCTTAAAGGGTAAAGCTGAAGAGAGTAAACTTAAGGAAAAATTAGCTAAACTTACAAGTGATTTAAATAGATCAAATGTGGAGCTTGCTAGTGTACAAGCAAGTTTGGATTCTTCACTATTGAAGTTCAAAGAGTTGGAGGCCCAGATGAAAGTTAGGCATGTTGAGGTGGAAAACCTTACACAAGAGACCCAACGAAATAAAGAAATGTATGAAAAATTAAAAGCGGAGAGCAATGAACATGAGAAGATTTATACAGAAATGCTTCATGATGTGATGAATGATAATGCAATTCTCAGTGAGCAAATTAAGGAGATGAATACTGTACCTCCCAGGAAGAGTAATGAGGTTATCAATAATAATGTTGATATTAAAATGGAGTCACTTCAAATGGAAGTAACGCAGTTAAAAGCAAATAAGGATATCGATGAGAAAGAGAGATTAGATGAGTTGGCGGCAGAGTCAGAAAAGATTGTACAGCTTGATGAATTACTTGCAGAGGAGAGAGGCAAATTATTGATAATTGATAAACTAAACAAGAAGTTAAGTCAAGAGATTGCACATAAAGATATTGAAATTTCAGAGGCCAGGAAACGAGTAGATGGCCTACTTGACATTGTCTTGAATAAAAAAATGTGGTCTTCTGTCAATGTTGACAGTAATAGACAGAAAGTTGCGAAAAGTCAGCCCCATACACTTTTTGCTCATAGAGAGGCCATACATGGTAAACATAGATCTTTTCGTGGGAAATACAACTTTCCCAGTGCTAGTGGTACTAGTGACTCTATTGATAATTCTTGGCGTCAGGCTAATAAAGATTCTTGTGTTTCAGCCAGTTTTATTAATTACGAAGAGAAATGTAAGAAATTGCAAGTTAGAGCTCCTGAAATCAAACAGGTGTTTACTGTTGCAGATTTTGATAAACTTGTAACAGGGAATAAACATAGTACTACTTTTTCCAGGAATGAAACCCACTATGGGCAGGAAAATAAACATTCTAAAGGTCCAGTTACTTGTCAAACTCAGCACAGCCAGTTTGACGGGATTGGTAAACATATTCCTAAAGATGAAAAGGAGAACAGTTATGGTAAGAGATATAATCACAAGATTAGACAGTACCAAGGGAGTTTATCAAGTGGTAATTTTGATTCTCCAAGGAATTGTAAACAATTTAGCGGATTTAAACATTTTGATCTGAAGAATTCTGTAAGTTATAGTAAAAATAACTGTAAGAAAAACTATCAATCTAGTAATGATTTTGCTACTAGTGGACATTTTTGTCAAAGAAGATATGTTAACAACAACAATGCTAACTTGGGTTATAGACATAACATTTGTCATAATAGAGGAATTAACTATAATATAAAGAGAGATAATAGCTCTCCACATGTTTCTCTACATCACCAGAGTAACTTGGCTCAGCAAAAGACTAGAGTCATTGTTTGTAAACAAAGCAACTGTAGTAATAAATATTTTCATCATGTAACAAATAATAAGCGCAAGTATGCTAACTTTGCTCAACATGAGCCCAGAGTCAGTTGTAATAGAGATAAACAAGGTAACAATAACAGTGGTGTTTCAAATACTATTGCTGATAGTGTTATTGGTTGCGAGAGAGTGTCTCGGTGTTGTGAATGTAACACTTTGTTTCAGCCTACGGCAGTGATGACATAGGGTTGTGGTCAAGTTGTCCCCTAGTCTTCTGTGATGTCTACATGGTAAGGGGGGAAGAGCTGATGGCATTGTGAAAAGACCATTACTTTACACGGACCAAAGTGCTGGGTAATTGTCATTTTGACTTCTACGTTTTTTCTCATTAGATTTCACCATTCATTAAAATGGAAATTTTCATTCATATATTTTGACAGAAGCAACTTTACGATAACAGTCAAGGCTCCTGCGACATATTAACGGTAAGAAAAGTAGGTCAACTTTGCATCCGTGTGTTCGATCAAGCGTAACCTTTTCAGCATCTCACTAAGCATCTGATGTTTTACTTGCTCAGGGTCAGGACATGTTGACAGGAAAGCGAGAGATTTGCATCTGATTTTTTTTTTTTTTTTTAAGACAGTAAATATTTTCTTTTGTATTTGTTAGTATAGTGATGCGTGATGCCATATGATAATGGATGGCATCCGCATGTCTGGTTTTGTGTAGTGTGCAGATGTGTTCAGTCAAAACAATGTTCATACAAAAATAACAGGGCAATCCACATAGGACGTCAGTAAACTCACGACGTATAAAGTCAATGATTCTTGTAACAGCCGTTGACGTTTTTCTTCATTATTTATTGTGGACGCCACAGTGACAAAATGGTTACGCGAATATGTAGGCACATCAAACAGTCATTATCACAGCAACATTCAATACAGCAATAGACGGTAGACAGCATTACAATGATGAGTCAGATGCATGTTATATTTCATAGTGCTGTAAATGTAGTCAGGTGGAAAACTCCATCCCTTTCTATAACAGCCAGGAGATAACCAGATGTATGAGATCAGTTCACTCTCCTTAGTTTGACTTCAGCAAGACAGACACGTCTGCCGAAGTATAAATAATGTCCTCAAAAATATCCTCTAGATAATAAAGGTTTTCCAAACCTAGTTCATTTAACAAAGTAGCAAGTAATGGTCCTTGGTACCTGCATCAACCGATGCAGTACAATGCAGCGACATGTGAGCTGGGAAAAAACATCTCGTGACGACGACTTTCGAAGACAGGCTATGAATCGAATCGCTCACGACCCAAAATCGATAGAGTTAATGAAAAAGTCAATTTACCTTGCTTTCAAGAAATACAGAAATATCACGCCTCCCGGCATGTGCAAATACACTAGAGGTATTATCCCAAATAAACGAAATATCCATAAGAGGACTACACATCCCTGACAGAACAAAAAATAGCGGAGATCCCCTCTTCAACGAGGCATCTCTTTCGCCATTCCAAATCGCTCACTCCACTAGTGGTGGGCGGAAACCGATCGACCCAGAAGCAAGACAAGTCATGCGCAGTCCAGCGCAAAATGACCACAGCTCAAACTTAACTGCATTCGATACCAACGCGAGAAGACAAATGCTTACCGAGAAAAGTGACAATAAATTTCAAGCAGTTGTTGCCCTTGCGTTATAAAATAGATATTGAAATAAAACGATGTTGCGAGAATTTATCACGCAACATATCACCACCTCCTCCCGATAAAAAAAAAATGTGGAACATATTTTTTTTTTAAATATCAAAGAGCATGCGATAAGCGGCTCAAAACGCACGAATTATGCGCTGATAATTAACTAAATTGCCAAACAATAGGCTAATTATAGAGTGTCTGGTGAGGATATACCTCAACAGAAAAATAAATATGTCTCAAAAAATATTCACATCGGGGAGGTGTCACCAACACACATCACGTTAGCATGTAAACACAATATACGTATGCAAGTTACTATAATCATCATTAAACAGCATACTCTAATATTGTCTTTAAAAATGGATGTACAAATCTGATAGGAAAATTTAAATAGTACATTCTTTGACATGTAATGACATAAGTACATAGTAAAGTTAAACTACATGACGATCCAGGACATATGCTCTGGTATTCCGAGGGTAAGTACACAATCTAGAACTCGTCATGCTTGATACTAGTAAGGTAAGTCCTCAGCTCAACAATGACATTCTGAGAAAGTACAAGCAATATAATGCTAATTAATAACTAATATGCTTCATAAGGTACAATACATTATTAATAATTGTGGCTGTTTAGTAAACTAACGGCCCTTATATTAACTACTCAGTCCTCCTCTATCATCTTAAAAAACGAACAGAAGAAGATGACAACAAAGCACGATAGTGTGTACATATAAAGTAAGTACAGATGTGCTAATCTATTGTAGAAATATAGGTGTGTTATGACTCTGTAATATATGGAAATATAGGACAGAAGTATTAGTTGGAGTCATGTGGGCATCTAGACAAAATGTCAGCCATCACATTATCCGCACCACGGATAGCTCGTACCGTGAAGTGAAAAGGTTGAAGAGCTATAGCATATCGAGTGGATCTCGAACTCTTCAAATTCTTAGTCTGAATAGCTGTAAGAGCTTTCTGATCAGTCTCTAGAATGAAATGTGCGCCCAGGAGGAATCTTTGTAGCTTTAGAATTGACCAAACCATCGCTAACAACTCACGGTCTAAAACCGAGTAGTTCCTCTCTGCCGCATTTAGTTTTCTAGAAATGTACATAACAGGATGCAGAGTATTTGCATATTCTTGCATCAGTGCTGCTCCAATCCCAGTGGATGAAGCATCACTCCGAAGAACAAAAGTCCTATCAAGAGTAGGTAATCTTAAGATGGGAGGAGAAGAAAATATATTCTTGATTTGGTCTAGTGAAGATTGGCATTCTTCAGACCAACGGACCAGATTAGGCGAACCTTTCTTCAACAATGTTGATAGAGGTGCCATAATCGAAGATAAATTTGGAATAAATCTCCCATAAAATTGAATTAAACCTAAGAGACTCCTAACTTGTTTCTTCGTTTTAGGAACAGAGATGTTCAGTATTTTTGAAGTATTGTGGTCTTCTGTCTTCAAGAGACCATGACCAACACGATGACCCAGGAAAGAGATTTCACCAAAACCAACAAAAGCTTTAGAAGGTTTCGCTGTCAAATTATTCTCACGTAGAGTGGACAGTAAGTCATATAACCCTAAATAGTGATCTTCCCAGGTATCACTGAAGAGACAGATGTCATCTAAGTATGCGATGACATCCGAACGATGTGACAGAATTCGACGCATCATGCGAACGAAAGTGGCAGGGGCGTTCATGAGACCAAAAGGCATAACATTCCATTGAAATAGACCCCTAGGTGTAGAAAAAGCAGTAAGAGGTTTGGCATGCTCTGCTAAAGGCACTTGCCAATAACCTTTAGACAAGTCAAGTTTAGTGAAGAATCTAGAATTAGAAAGTCTAATCAGTAGATCTTCTAACAAAGGCATCGGTTCAGCGTCGAACTTTGTGACCTGATTCAATTTGCGATAATCAACGCAAATTCGTATGTTCTTATCCTTCTTCCGGACAATAACCATGGAAGAAGAATATGGTGAAGTCGATGGTTCAATTATATTTAATTGAATCATTTCATCCAATTCCTTTTCCACTTGCGACTGAAAGTGTATAGGAATAGGATACGGCCTAACCCTAATTGGATTATTGTCGGTAAGAATTATGTCATGTTCTATGACATCTGTGTGTCCAGGAATGTCAGTGAGAACATCCTGCAATGTTTGTAACATCGACGAGACTTGTCGATGTTCGTCACCAGAAAGATTAGGAGAAACAGAAACGTTTTTCCAAGATTCCGTGGAATGTAATGGAACCACTGGAAGGGGAAGGTTGACATCAGAGAAGGTAGCTTCCTCATCCTGAATGACAGACAGGGATGAATAATGACCGTGAGGTGCAGGAGCATCATCCGTTGCCTGGAAAATAGGCAGCAAATAGTCTGGACGTTCGTGAAATTCCGAAAGCATGTTTATGTGGAAAGTTTTATGCTTTCCATCAATATCGACCACATAGTCAACATCGGAAATCCGAGAGACTATTGCATACGGACCTTTCCATGCAATAAGAAGTCTATTTTCCCTACTGGGGAGTAGGACGAATGCTTTGTCACCTGGACAAAGTTGTCGTAGACATCTATTCTTGTTAGCAAACTGCCTTGCCTTCTCTTTAGCAATTTCTGATGAAGCAGTTGCTAGCTTACACGCCTCAATGATCTTTTGTCTAAGAGCAATGACATACTCATATGAGGATTGAGTTTCATCGCTAATATCATCGGCAGTGATGAGATCGTGTAATAAAGACATAGGGCCGCGTGGACGCGCGCCAAAGACAAGTTCGAAGGGAGAAAATCCTGTGTGTTCATTAGGGACTTCTCTATAGGCAAAGAGAGCCGCGGGTAAAACCCTGTCCCAATCTTGAGGATGATCTTCAGTTATCTTACCAAGCAAAGTCTTGAGCGTTCTATTCAGACGCTCAACTAACCCATTAGACATAGGATGGTAGATACTACTGAGAGATCGTTCAATATGTAAGGTAGACATTACCTGTGACATAGTGTCAGATATGAGTTGAGTGCCATGGTCTGACAATATTTCTCTGGGGAACCCCAAGCGAGAAAATATCAACCAAAGAGCATCTGCGATATCTGTAGTAGATATGCTCTTAAGAGGAATAGCCTCTGGCCAACGTGTGCACATATCGACACATGTAAGGATAAACTGATGTCCTCTGGCCGACTTGACCTTAAAAGGGCCAATAATATCTATGGCCATTTTCTGAAACGGCCGAATAGGAATGTCAGCAGCCTGGATAGGCGCAGCATGTCGTGGTCCTCTAGATTTGACCTCCTGACATACCTTGCATGATCGGCAGTAAATACGAATGTCCTTATTGACAAAAGGCCAAAAGAAAGCCGCAAGGACTCTCGACTTCGTACGGGCAAAACCCATATGTCCAGCACATTGCGAGTCATGAGCATGTTGTAATATTTGCACTCTCATGCTCTTGGGAACAAGAATTTGCGAATGTGCCGACGTAGTCGAATCTTGTACCATACGTACAAGTACGCCGTTTCTCATTGCAATCCAAGATTTTCTATTTGTATCCTGATTCGGATCACCTTTCTTCGCAAGAACGAAGAATTTTTTTAAAGAAGGATCTTCTTCTTGCAATTTTATGAAAGAGTCACGAGTGATTACTAAGTGACTATCTTGGCTATCAACTTCATTATCACTATTCAGTGAAGTTTCGGGTGTTTGTAGAGCTTGTGCTCTTGTAACTACTGCATTTGTAGCTTGCATGTTATTATCTTCCCAAGCAGCAATCTGCTGTGGGGTACACTCCCTAACTCCGTGAATACGACCAATAATAAGGTCCGCAATAGGATTAGGTAAGAGACAAGCATGCACATCTCCAGTAAAGAAAGGAGTGGCAATGCGAATTACAGCAGTAGGATATTTTTCTAGAGTGCCGCCAAATGTGACACATTTAATAACCCTTCCTGTAGCACAAGATGGATCTACAAGCGATTGTCTTACACCAATAGTGGTGCATCCGGAATCGAAAAGTAGTGAGACCGGAGTATCATTAACAAGACCCTTATGTAGGATTAAAGAACCCCTCCCGTCATGCGCAACAGCAGCAGGAAGAGCGGGAAGTGGGTGACCACAACTCAAAGTAGTTATGGTACCCGGTTCGAATAAAGTACTGCATTGGGGGCATTTGTTTGCTTTCTCAAAGTCAAAAGCAGAACCAGTGACAGCGTCAAAGTTTTTACTATCAACAACATGATTACAGGCTCCCTCAGTTTCCTGTTGTACAGCATTAGCCTGCTGATATCTCTTTTTTTTGTGTTGAGATCTACCCCGACTATTATTACCTCTGAAGTTATCAAAGTTATTATTATCTCTGCAGTTATTATTGTCTCTATTGTAATTGTTATCCTGGTTCGAATTCCAGTTTCCACGATTACTATCATGTTCACATTGATGCGAACATCTATTTGTTTGGTTCTGAGGTCTTCGGCAGGAATAACCTCTATTACCATATCCTCTTTTGAAATGCTTATAATTATTAGGGTGATAGTAACGAGTACTATCAGGTTGTCTCCAATTCTTCGAAGAAGAATCACTATGAAATTGGTTTCCATGATTTTGACAGAAATTACCGCTACTCTTTCTATCAAAATTTTGTTGGAATCTACGAGCAAAGTTTTGACCATACGGAGCTGCCGAAGCAACTGGTAAACCTTCTTTCACCTTAGAGTTACCCATGGTTATGTGTGGGTGCGCAGTTACGTATTGGCAACAGAAATCTTCCATTTCTTTTATTGTTTTAGGTTTACGTTCATGAAGGAAAGCAAGGAAAGACTCATTGACAGACGACATGACTTTGTCTCTAAGTATTAAGTCCATAAGTCCTTCATAAGTTTTTTCCGTCTTAGATAGTTCAACCCATCGTGAGAAAGTAATGCGTATTCTTGCAATAAACTCGGAGAATTCAACTCCATTTTCAGGTAACATGTTTTTAAATTGTAGACGATAGCCGTCTTCGTTAAGCTGATATTTCTTTAACAGAGCGGCCCTGACAACCTCATAATTGTTCTTGTCAGGTTCATCCACCATATTTAATATACTTAGAGCTTTACCTGTCAGTATCCCTGATAACTGATAAACATATTTTGCTTTGTCTATGTTATGAGCTGTACATGCTTGTTCAAATCTGTCTAGATAGAACATTATGTCATCACTGGAAGGACTAAATGTTGGTAACTTAATCTTAAAAGTATCATTATTAGCCTTCCCAGAAGATGAACCCTTGTTTGAATCATTACCATTACTCATGCTCGTCAATTTCAATTTTTCCAACTCTAAAGCTAAGACCTTTTCTTTATGTTCCATTTTTGCTTTCTCTTTCCTCTCATCAGACTCTCTCTGTAATCTTCTTTCCTCAGCCTGAGCCTCTTTTTGAAGTCTTTCATTTTCAGCTTCTTTTTCAAGTCTTTTATTTTCAGCCTCTTTTTCAAGTCTTTTATTCTCAGCTTCTAGCTGGAGTTTTCTTTCCTCAGCTTCTGATTCCCTTTTTTGTTTTTCCATTTCCATTTGGAATCTTTTTTCATCCACCTGCATCTGCAGTTTCTTTTGTTCAGCTTCCATTGCTTTATCATATCGAGCAGTTGCAAATTCTTCTAACTTATCACCAGTCTTCCCAAGCAATTTACCCTGCTCAATAAAGTGCTCAAATGTAGACATGTTGTCTAACATATGAGTCCAAAACCTGAAATAATTAACTAATTTATTTCAAACCTAAGTGTAACAAGTCTTAATTAAGCACTTGTATATTCACATCACCTTATATTATCCCAGTCTCTGTGGGAAACAAGTCTCCAATCAAAGAACTTGTATATGAAATATCAACAATCAATTCTTGATCATAAGTGCACTTCTCATTCAATAGTGCACGACACTATTCATCATTCATTTATCATCAGTGTAGTAGTAACAGTGCATTAGCATAGCCCATTAACTAATTACTATAACTGTAAACAATGACTATGTAAACACATGCAGAATGTAAACATTGAAAATGTAAACAATGCAAACAATGTAAACAATAACAATGTAAACAATAACAAAGATCAGCAACAATACAAAAACTTTCGCAGAAATCAACTAAAAATAAAGCAGAAATTAATGAAATATCACAAAAAATGTGACGATATCTGCGCTATAATTAAACAAAATACATGACACCACAGTGTATAAACAAAAATGTTGTATGAAACTAAATTATAGACAAGAGTAGGCTAACAAATACAAACAAATCAAAACAAAACTAAAGAATGTGAAATAATAACGAAAACAATATTAAAACATGTCATCACAGCTAACATAAATAGCAACAGAAGTCGCTTAGCAAATTCCAGTATTGGAAATTTGCAAACCCTACAGAAAACGCTCACAATAGACGACCTCTATGACGTGGCATAATCTAACGGAGACACCACCCAACCGAGAACCCGCTGAAATATAAACATATAAATATACGAATAACATATAAACATATAACATATAGAATGAGATGATACACAGAAGACTCAGCAGAAGTATAAGGGCACAGTTTACATACAAACAGGCCACTTAACTTATAGGCTTCCAATCGTAGAACAGCAGAAAAAAACGGATGTCAATCAACGTCCTAAAGAGCGAAGCTCCAACGATGATGGCACATCTGAACTGCTTCCACTGCTAACACGATGGTACAAGAGCTTCTGAAATACTGTGTGTTGAGTTGTTTCGGCACTTGACCTTCTAATCCAAAAGTAAGTTGATGGAAATCGGTACTTGGCCTTCTTCAGAAAACAACCCGTTTCAACCGGCACTTGACCTTCACAAAAACGACAGCACTGGAACCTTGACAGCAGCAACTTGCTTGACTTGCGTAAAAGATAACAGCAGTCCGAGTTATCCGGCAACATGTAACAACGCCGGGTACTGTCAAATTCTTGTTTCCGTCAAAAAGTTGAAATTTTGACTTTTACCGGGCAACGCCGAGTACTTTGAAAATTTTGAAGATGTTGACTGTATTGAAGAATGTTAATTTCTTGAAGGATGCTGATGAATTCTTGTTGAAAATGAAGTGGGTAAGGGACCCCGTGTTTGCTGGTACCAGAATCAAACCAGCTTATGGCCACCAAATGATGCGTGATGCCATATGATGATGGATGGCATCCGCATGTCTGGTTTTGTGTAGTGTGTAGATGTGTTCAGTCAAAACAATGTTCATACAAAAATAACAGGGCAATCCACATAGGACGTCAGTAAACTCACGACGTATAAAGTCAATGATTCTTGTAACAGCCGTTGACGTTTTTCTTCATTATTTATTGTGGACGCCACAGTGACAAAATGGTTACGCGAATATGTAGGCACATCAAACAGTCATTATCACAGCAACATTCAATACAGCAATAGACGGTAGACAGCATTACAATGATGAGTCAGATGCATGTTATATTTCATAGTGCTGTAAATGTAGTCAGGTGGAAAACTCCATCCCTTTCTATAACAGCCAGGAGATAACCAGATGTATGAGATCAGTTCACTCTCCTTAGTTTGACTTCAGCAAGACAGACACGTCTGCCGAAGTATAAATAATGTCCTCAAAAATATCCTCTAGATAATAAAGGTTTTCCAAACCTAGTTCATTTAACAAAGTAGCAAGTAATGGTCCTTGGTACCTGCATCAACCGATGCAGTACAATGCAGCGACATGTGAGCTGGGAAAAAACATCTCGTGACGACGACTTTCGAAGACAGGCTATGAATCGAATCGCTCACGACCCAAAATCGATAGAGTTAATGAAAAAGTCAATTTACCTTGCTTTCAAGAAATACAGAAATATCACGCCTCCCGGCATGTGCAAATACACTAGAGGTATTATCCCGAATAAACGAAATATCCATAAGAGGACTACACATCCCTGACAGAACAAAAAATAGCGGAGATCCCCTCTTCAACGAGGCATCTCTTTCGCCATTCCAAATCGCTCACTCCACTAGTGGTGGGCGGAAACCGATCGACCCAGAAGCAAGACAAGTCATGCGCAGTCCAGCGCAAAATAACCACAGCTCAAACTTAACTGCATTCGATACCAACGCGAGAAGACAAATGCTTACCGAGAAAAGTGACAATAAATTTCAAGCAGTTGTTGCCCTTGCGTTATAAAATAGATATTGAAATAAAACGATGTTGCGAGAATTTATCACGCAACATATAGTAAATGATATGTTCTTGTTTTGAAATAACATGTAATTATGTTGAAATATTTAATGCATCATTTGATTGCCATGATTTTTTGTTTCTATTGTTAGTTATATTCTATTGTTGAACTTGTAGTTGTTTGTTTTGTTTTTTGTTTTTGTAACAGTTTTGTTAGGATAACTTTTTGTACATGCTGAGTTTGCCAGCCCTATGCACAAACTCATTAGTTGTAATGGTGCAATAATTACTTTTAGATAATTCATGAGCACTTGAATTTTTTTTCTCATGTGTTTTATGAGATGTATATTTTTTGAAAAAAAAAAACTTACATTTGTTAATGTGTGTCTGTTTAGAGATAGATTGTTTATATGTCCTTCATTTTCTTAAAGTCGATTTCATTGTTAGTTTATTTATTATAGCTTTGAATTGGTTGTAAATGAAATAATTTTTTTATGCAACTTAGTGCTACGAAACTTTTTTGTATTTTATTTTTTGGAAAATGTATTTTTTCGAACGTTGTAATATTTTTTCTGCGCCAATGCTAGTCTGTATATTATGGTTAGTAATGTGTAGTGTCATTAGTTCCTTGAAATTGTTTTTTAATGTTTGATGTATTTTTCTGTATTTAGCGCGTGACTTTGAGTCAGTGCAAACCTTTTGATAGCGTTTTATTTGTGTGTGTGTGATATCTTGTATAATTTATTATTAGTTATGTATAAGTTTTATAATTTGGTTAAATTACTTATTATTCTTTTTGTCATAAGTTTTTTACTTTGTGTTGTTAGTATAGATATACTTTGTCATTTTGTGTTGTAATTTTTGATTATGATTGTATTAATTTAGACAATATGGTGTTTAATTTAGATAGTTATGATAACGTATCATTACTATCTTTTTCTACATGTGCATCTTTACTTTTCATCTGTCTTTGTTGACTATTCGTCACCCCTTTACATCTTTTCTGTTGTCGTTTCAGCATGATCTGTAATGTTGTTTATACTTCCGTGTTTTATCTTTGTCTCACTTTATGCTTCGTGTATACTTTTTTTTCTGTTACGCTACTTAGACTTTCATTCTTTGTATTGTTCAAGTAATGATGTAACTTTAGATCAGGGATAGTTGTATTTGCTTTACATGATTTGACATTGTGATATTATTTGTTGTTTTCATATGATGATTTCATATTTTACTTCTTTTCGAATTATACTTCGTTTGCTTGATATTGTCATTTCTATTACTATTGTTTGTTGCTTGTTTGAGTATTATTGTATATGCTTAACTTATTTCTGTAATAGATTAATTTTGAGATACTTAGTTTGGTCTTCTAATAGATGAATTTTAGTATTCTTACTTGATTACGTTGGATGATTGTTATTTACTTTACATTTACTGCTAATATTTTGTAGATATACTATTTCTGACTTATCATAAGATGAATTGTGTAAAACATATGTTAGAACTTCATTATCTTTTAATTTTTTTCGTTTTGGGAGTTAATTTTCAAAAAAAATGATAGAATCATTTTTTTCTCCCGGGTGTGTGGGAAACTGTTGCGAGTTGATCCTATGAAAGGGCAGTAATCCTGAATATGTTTTTTGGGCAATGTAGATTTTGAGTTACGGTGCTTGAACGCTCGATTAAGCTGAGGCTTGTTTAACTATGATGCTGGGTGAAATATTTATATTAAGAACAGAGGTATGTCCGCTACTCACGGCGTTGAGCCCCGCCTGTGAGGAATTTATCTGTGAGTTGTAGTGAGCTGTGTTTAGCTCGCGGCTATGCTGCATGTATGGACAGTCTGTGTTTGGGCGTCGTCTGAGCGGGTCGAGCCCTGCTGAATTTTCGATGTGTATGCCTGCGCAGAGCGATGAATATATCTAGCGATGGTTTTCGCTGTGTTTATGGGATAATTGGATATTTGATATGTACAGGCCAGTATTCTCTAGTAGAGGATATTTTGTGAAGATATGAAGAGGCCATTATTTCCCGCGGAGGTAGAGTTTGTGGATAATGAAGTCATTTGAATTATAGGCCATGATATTATGTTAACTGCTGTGGGCAGTATTATAGCGCAGAATTGAGTCGTGAGGACTTTAGGCCATTATTTATGTAAACTGCAGTGTAGGCAGCATTTTGAGTACTAAGGCCATTATTCCACGTGATGAAATTAGAGTTATTTGTAAACTGCAGTGTAGGCAGTGTTATGAGTACTAAGGCCATATTATGTATTGCTGTTATGAAGCTATTATAAGTCCAGGATTAGGACAGGCCATAATTGATTAACTGCAGTGTGGAGATTTGTGAAGCTGTTATGAAGCTATTATAAGTCCAGGATTAGGACAGGCCATATTTAATTAACTGCAGTGTGGAGATTTATGAAGCTGTTAAGAAGCTGTTATTTATAGTTATTTGTAAACTGCAGTGTAGGCAGTGTTATGAGTACTAAGGCCATATTATGTATTAACTGCAGTGTGGAGATTTGTGAAGCTGTTATGAAGCTATTATAAGTCCAGGATTAGGACAGGCCATATTTAATTAACTGCATTGTGGAGATTTGTGAAGCTGTTATGAAGCTATTATAAGTCCAGGATTAGGACAGGCCATATTTGATTAACTGCAGTGTGGAGATTTATGAAGCTGTTAAGAAGCTGTTATTTATAGCGCTGACATTATTGTTAACTGCCGAGTGTGCAGTCTGTTGAGCGCTGGGGATAGTTCGTACTTTTCACTGTGAACTTTATATTTATGCCAACGTGTTCGTGTTGTAATGCAAACTGTACATTAATGTAAACATGATTGTGCCGTGCCTTAATAAATTGTCATTAAGTGTCACCAGGCGTTTACACCAGTTCTATGACTATTATGTACGTGCCTTGTGGTATGAGTGTCTACCCCATCACACACCCACTTGCAACATTCTACACAGTGACAGGAGAACAGTAGCACACATATTCATTACTAACATATGTGGCTGCAGTAGAGTGTGACTTGAGAGAATATTCAACAGTTGAAAGAATAATATATTTATCAGTACCATTGTTTAGACACTATATCAGACATTTAATCACTCACAGCTTGACTGCCTGCGTCAGGACCAGCGAACCAGAGCTGGTCAAGACAGTGCTCCACCTCCACGTGGTGGTCCTGGAAACAGTCTGCAGCAGTGCAGACTGGCTGAGCGAGCACGGATCACAATGGGAAGGCAAACCCGGTCCTAAAAAATGCCGTGCAGAAGTCAGATATGTCGACCGAAAGGTGCAGATATCACAGCTATGTTGTAAACAGACACAACGCAACCACCCTCCTTTTCAGGGCGAATGAGGAAGAAGAAGAAGAAATTTAATTAACCTTATATGTTGTATGTACCGCTGTTTAGACAAACTATATCAGACAGTTAATTAACCTTAAATGTTGTATGTACCATTGTTTAGAGAAACTATATCAGACAGTTAATTAATCTTATATCTTGTATGTACCATTGTTTAGACAAACTTTATCAGACAGTTAATTAGCCTTATATGTTGTATGTACCATTGTTTAAACAAACTTTATCAGACAGTTAATTAACCTTAAATGTTGTAAGTACCATTGTTTGGACAAACTATATCAGGCAGTTAATTAACTTTATTTGTTGTATGTACCGTTGTTTAGACAAACTGTATCAGACAGGTCATTGACCTTATATGTCTCCATTGTCCTGGTCACTCCCTATGGAGTATGGAACCACTACTACAGGAAGCTTACACTAAACATTGACAAGCTCTTACTGTGATGGTATCTGTAGCTATTTGTTTGACATGATGATGTTGCCAGCCTCATGATCAGCCTTATAATAGTGTCTTGTACAACATATTCCCACTCTTTCTTTGTCTCATCAGTGGCCTCAGACACTACAAGGGGCCTTATAATATTGTCTTGTACAAGATCCTAAGGGAGCAATATTTCGTTTTCTCATCAGAAACCACAGAAACTACAAGAGGCCTTATTAGATATGCTTGTTTATCAGTGTTTTATTTATTTATTTGTTTTTCACACAAACAATTTAAATGATTTTTTGTGTTTGAAAGTTCACTGTGACTTTATAGAGTCTTATGTCATGTAGAAAATAATTGTGTGCTCTGTATATTTGTGTTTGTGTGTGTTTATAAATATGTACATGAGCATTTGTCCGTGCATGTATACATAAGTGTATGTGTTAGTTTGTGTATGTGCATATGAGTATGTCGTTGTATGTGTGCATGAGTGATGGCAATAATGAGAAAATGATTAAAGAAAAATGTATCTTCCCTACATTTTAATATTGTGTATTACAAGTGTCGTAAGCACAAAGAGAAATCAAGTTCAACACAAAAATCTCAATCTCAACTCCAGTGTCAAGGCAGTTCAATTATATAGCTCTAGTTTATAGTATTCTGAAATGTCCAGGGTAAAAGAGGTTTTGGGAGACTAAAAAACACACATAGTAGAGAACTGGATACAAAAGTCAAAGATATGAGTCAATCATGGAGACACCTTGAGCTGATAGTATACAACAAGAAGAGTTGGCAGACATTTGTTGAAGGCCTAGGCTGTTTAGGGAGCTAAAAGTAATAATGATGATGTGTCATAAATGCCTGGACTGATCAAAATTTGTTTCAGGCTGATTGTGGCAACAGCTGGATTAAAACTGAGATACAGTATACTGATATCTTGGACATGCCAGAATGCAAACAACAGTTATGCTTATTTGGAGATGAGATAGGTATGTATAATAGGAATGTTATTATTTTTAATTCATATTTTTTCTACACAAGTTTGCATGATATCAATATCTGCACAGTATGATATTTAATACTAAGCATCGAGTGGGCCTTTCTTAGAGAATTAAATCTATTTACAAATTTTAATTAAATTTTCTTCATTGATTCATAACTCTCCACTCCCAAAGGAGCATAGGCCTTCAACAAACACATGCCAAGTCCTCCTGTCACATGCCATCATCTCAAGTTCTTTCCACGTTCTCATCATTTTCACCTCTGTTTCCAGCTCTCTTCTCCATGTGCTTCTTAGTCTACCTCTGCCTCTCTTGCCCTGGGGGTTCCAGAACAAGGACTGCCTTGTAATGCTATCAACAGGTTTCCTCAGTGTGTATCCTATCCATTGCATCGTCTTCTTCTCATCTCTTGTTCCACTGGCACTTGTCTAGTTCTTGTCATCAGTTCCACGTTGTTAACCTTGTCATACCATTTTAATCCCTCTATTCTACGCAAGCACCCATCTGTGAGAAAGGTATGTATAATAATAGGAATGTTATTATTTTAAATTCATATTTTTTCTACACAAGTTTGCATGATATCAATATCTGCACAGTATGATATTTAATACTAAGCATCGAGTGGGCCTTTCTTAGAGAATTAAATCTATTTACAAATTTTAATTAAATTTTCTTCATTGATTCATAACTCTCCACTCCCAAAGGAGCATAGGCCTTCAACAAACACATGCCAAGTCCTCCTGTCACATGCCATCATCTCAAGTTCTTTCCACGTTCTCATCATTTTCACCTCTGTTTCCAGCTCTCTTTTCCATGTGCTTCTTAGTCTACCTCTGCCTCTCTTGCCCTGGGGGTTCCAGAACAAGGACTGCCTTGTAATGCTATCAACAGGTTTCCTCAGTGTGTATCCTATCCATTGCATCGTCTTCTTCTCATCTCTTGTTCCACTGGCACTTGTCTAGTTCTTGTCATCAGTTCCACGTTGTTAACCTTGTCATACCATTTTAATCCCTCTATTCTACGCAAGCACCCATCTGTGAGAAAGGTATGTATAATAATAGGAATGTTATTATTTTAAATTCATATTTTTTCTACACAAGTTTACATGATATCAATATCTGCACAGTATGACATTTAATACTAAGCATCGAGTGTGCCTTTCTTAGAGAATTAAATCTATGTACAAATTTTAATTAAAATTTCTTAATGTATACATAATGGAGATAGAGGCTGATCCTGCAGTAACCAAAGGCAGTTATTGTGTCACACTCTCAGTTGCTTTTGAAGGTTCAAAATGGATGTCTGTTGCTTGAATAGAAAACATGTATAGAGGCCTTGAATCTTCAGAAGCTGGTATGAATCTACCGAACAAGTCATTCAGGTGTATGACACTGCAATAAGAGTGTTGACAGACTAGCTTCGCAAACACCCATAGTGGGAACACTGGACCTGCACAAGGGAGAGATACTGAAGACAGTTAATGATCATCTGTTAGAAAACAACACTGCAGTAGATGAATCAACAAAGCTAAGATAGTTGGAATGTGGCACCAAACATAAGACTAGCAGGTATGACAAATGAGAGGATACATCCGACATGTATACAGTCATGATGCTACAGTACAGTAAGCATTCATACACTTCAACATTTGCTGAGGGAGACTTAGCACCAATGGGATTGCCTGGATTGCAATGATGTCGACCCTAAATAACAATCACATAATTATCAGGAAATTGTGCTTATGTGTTTGTTACTACATTTTGCTAAACAAAAATTTAACTCAACATACAAGACATGGATTTAATTATTTATCTTTGCTCATTATTTTTATTTTTACAGGTGTTTATTCTTGTCACCTGTGCAAAACTCATTTCTTCCAACTTGATGTCCTGTATGAGCATATTAAAACAGTGCACAGAAATGGAGGCTGGGAGTTTGATAATAAAAACAGTGATCTTCAGAATGTGTTACCACAAGACAGTGGAAATAACGTGAATGAAGCTGTTACTAAGATTAGAGATGCTACATTTACTGATGTAACAAGAGAAGATAACAACAACCTGACACTCACTGGTAATGAAGCATCAGTGAACCTCATCAACAGTCAAGAAAGGACAGCTACAATGTTTGACAACCTACACAGTAATGAATCAGGTTTAAAAAGTCAAGTCTGTAACATAAATTGTAGTAAACCATTTTCTGCCAGTAAAATAAATGTTCAGCTTTGTGTGAGTGACAGAGCTGTTGCTACTTGCAGGGTTCTAAGCATTCAGTCTCACAAGAATATAGAGGAAGACAAGTCCTACAAGTTTGATATTAATGGCGCATCATTTTCTGAGAAAGATAGCCTACACCAACATAAAATGATACATACACGAGAGAAACCTTATAAGTGTGATGTTTGTGGTGCAGCATTTACCCAGAAAGGTAACCTACAGAATCATAGAAGAATACATACAGGAGAAAAACCTTACAAGTGTGATGTCTGTGGTGCAGCATTTACTATGAGCCATCATCTACAAGATCATAACAGAATACATACAAGAGAAAAGCCTTACAAGTGTGATGTCTGTGGTGCAGCATTTACTAGGAGCAGTAATCTAAAATATCATAAAATAATTCATACAGGAGAAAAGCCTTACAAGTGTGATGTCTGTGGTGCATCATTTACTCACACTGGTAATTTTAAAAAACATAAAAGAATACATACAGGAGAAAAACCTTTTAAGTGTGATGTCTGTGGTGCAGCATTTACTCAGACTGGTAGTTTACAAACACATAGAAGAATACATACAGGAGAAAAGCCTTACAAGTGTGATGTCTGTGGTGCAGCATTTACTAAGAGCAGTCATTTACAATATCATAACAGAATACATACAGGAGAAAAGCTTTACAAGTGTGATGTCTGTGGTGCAGCATTTACTCACACTGGTGATTTGAAAAAACATAAAAGAATACATACAGGAGAAAAACCTTACAAGTGTGATGTCTGTGGTGCAGCATTTACTCAAGCTAGTAATTTGCAAACACATAAAAGAATACATACAGGAGAAAAGCCTTACAAGTGTGATGTCTGTGGTGCAGCATTTACTAAGAGCAGTCATTTACAACGTCATAACAGAATACATACAGGAGAAAAGCCTTACAAGTGTGATATCTGTGGTGCAGCATTTACTCAGACTGGTGATTTGGAAAAACATAAAAGAATACATACACAAGAAAAACCTTTTAAGTGTGATGTCTGTGGTGCAGCATTTACTAAGAGCAGTAATCTACAATATCATAAAAGAATTCATACAGGAGAAAAACCTTACAAGTGTGATGTCTGTGGTGCATCATTTACTCACACTGGTGATTTGAAAAAACATAAAAGAATACATACAGGAGAAAAACCTTTTAAGTGTGATGTCTGTGGTGCAGCATTTACTCAGACTGGTAGTTTACAAACACATAGAAGAATACATACAGGAGAAAAGCCTTACAAGTGTGATGTCTGTGGTGCAGCATTTACTAAGAGCAGTCATTTACAACGTCATAACAGAATACATACTGGAGAAAAGCCTTACAAGTGTTATGTCTGTGGTGCAGCATTTACTCACACTGGTGATTTGAAAAAACATAAAAGAATACATACAGGAGAAAAACCTTTTAATTGTGATGTCTTTGGTGCAGCATTTACTCAAACTAGTAATTTGCAAACACATAAAAGAATACATACAAAAGAAATACCTTACAAGTGTGATGTCTGTGGTGCAGCATTTACTAAGAGCAGTAATCTACAATATCATAAAAGAATTCATACAGGAGAAAAACCTTACAAGTGTGATGTCTGTGGTGCATCATTTACTCACACTGGTGATTTGAAAAAACATAAAAGAATACATACAGGAGAAAAACCTTTTAAGTGTGATGTCTGTGGTGCAGCATTTACTCAGACTGGTAATTTACAAAGACATAAAAGTATACATAGCTTAGTGTGAGTAATAGTGCTGCTGCTGCTTGCAGCAATTTAATCATTCAGTCTCACAAGATAATAGAGGAAGACAAATCCTGCAAGTTGATATTTATGGTGTATCATTTATTGAGAAATACAAAAAGCAAGGGGAGCATTCATTGCATTGGGAAAGATATGGAGAACAAGAGGATTACAACATGAAAATAAGAATCTTCAACTCAAATGTCAAGTCAGTCCTATTGTATGGCTCTGAAACATGAAGAACATGATAGGAAACTCTATACTGTCACGAGTTCCATAGCCCATTGCGGTTGTTCCACAGCCAGCATGATGCCTTTTCGGTAATTTCACTAAGCCTCTTCAGTGCCCTTGTTCTCGACTGTCCCCTCAGCCCCAACAGTTTCAATAAATCATACACTGATGCAGCCACGAGCCCTCTTGCACCCACCTCAAACGACATGACCCTTGCGGTGAATCCATCGTGTCTCAGATCCGCGGCCCGATCATTACACTTTGAACGAATGTTGCTCGTCCAAACTGGATTCAAATGGCATGGTCAGTTCGAAGAATGAAGCACTATATCTGGCCGTCTCCACGATTTTCTGATACTCTCTGGATATGCCCCTCGTCCAGATAGGTTTACTGCCATCTCTCAGTCATTTGCACAGTCAAGAACAGATGTTAAACTGCTACCTGGTTTACTCGGTTTGGGGTGTGCTGACTTTCCTGCCCTCGGAAAGTATGTATTTTCAGTGCTCGGCCTGGCTTTGCTATTCACCTTCATCCTTGCCAGGTCTATTGTCACAGCCAGCTTATTTAGCACTTTGTTGTGGTGCCAAGTGTATCGCCCTTGCCCTAATGACACCTTACATGCTGAGAGCACGTGTTCAAGTGTCTGCCTCCCCTGGCACAGGGGGCACTGCTCATCATCCAACTTTCCCCATCTCACAAGATTTGTGGCCGATGGCAGCAGGTCATACATTGATCTAACAACGAAGCTGAGCCTAAGAGGTGCCATATGCCATATACCATTCCATGTCAAGGACCTTTGCAGGGCTCCTTCCCATGTAGTCCATTGACCTTGTTGGGCCTGCTGCACTGCTTTTTGCAACCTCTTATCATTCTCAGCTCCTCATATCTCCTGAGCTACCATGTCTCTGCGCTCCCTTCTTGATGCCTTGGATCACCAGCGGATGTCTCCATGACCAAATCCCCATCTATTCATTTGTGTGTATCCGATTACCTCCCTCAGTTTGAGTGACTCTTAGGCAGCATCAACAGCTTCTTCCACTCTCCATTTCCTTCCCGTTTTCAGTGTGGGCTGAATGGACTTAACCACATCATCTGCTGACTTGTGTAGCATCATTGCAAGCCTTGCCATTCCAAATTTGTACTCTTCAACAACTGACTTGAAGGGAAGCAGAAGTTTTGACTTTTTGCAGTACAGTGCTACATCTGACAGACCTGGTGGTACCTCTAGCCATTTCCTCATGAACTTGTTGACCTTCTGCTCTATAGCTTCCACTGTACTTGTGCTTATTTCATATATAAGCAGTGGCCACAGCAACTTAGGTATCAACATGAACTGGAAGCACTACAGTTTGAATTTTCCTAGTAGTCTGCTTTGGTCTATGATCTGTAGCCCTCTGCCTGCCATTTCTGTTGTCTGTTGCACTGCCTTCGAGTCTTTTAAGTGCTTGCATAGAATAGAAGGACTGAAATGGTATGACAAAGTCACAAATGTAGAATTGATGACAAGAACCAGACAAGTGCCCATGGAACAAGAGTTGAGAAGAAGACGCTGGCGATGGATAGGACACACATTGAGGAAACCTGTTGATAGCATTACAAGGCAGTCCTTGTTCTGGAATCCCCAGGGAAAGAGAACAAATGCAGAAACAAACGAACAAACTTTATTTTCAAAGGGTTGAGAATTGGGCACGCAGGCCCGTCCAACATTCTGCCCTTCCTTTCACTCACCTTTCATACTGAATTCATGCATGTTACATATCAATTTCAAGAAATTCAACGTAAAGTAAAATAATAATATAGCACACTCATATTAACATTAATTACTTATAATCATGACATAACATATGTTGAAAAGTACAAACATCATCATTAGAACCTACAATTGATGTTATAAGAAAAGATAATCCGATTAGGGGGGAATGTAATCAGAATTCAGAAAGTATTCAAAAAGTATATCATTGTATGAATAGGGACTGAGGTTGATTCTTACAATACATATAATGAAAGAGTAATGGGGAAATAGGGCAGTGAATCAGCAAATGAGAATGGGGACAAATTAATAAGCTTCTGCAGTATTAATAACCTGGTCATTGGAGGAACACTTTTTCCACACAAGGAAGTGCACAAGTTAACATGGGAATCACCAAACGGACGAGACAGAAACCAGATAGATCACATAATGATCAATGGCAGATGGAGACATGCACTACAAGACGTGAAAGTAAGAAGAGGCGCAGATGTGGGAAGTGATCATCACCTAGTAGTAGCAAGACTGAAAGTGAAACTCAGAGCTGCTGGACCAGTTGTAGTCAAACAGAAAAGATACAACATCACGAAACTGAAGGATCCCCTCACCAGAAAAGCTTTCGTGGTCGACGTAAAGAAAAGATATGAGATTATCAAAAGCCAGGAAAGAACAGAGACTGATGATGTTAACCAGAAATTCAACACCATCTCAACAATATACAAGGAAAGCAGCAAGTCATGCTTGGGATTCCAGGAAAGAAAGAGCCAAGACTGGATAACACAAGATACGCTTAACACCATAGCAAAGAGAAAGGAAATGAAAAGAAGAAAACAGAAGCTAAGTCTCCCAGGTTAAAGGCAATATATAGTGAACAGTACAGTCAGCTGGACAAGGAAGTTAAACGTCAAACCCGTGCTAACAAAAGGACACTTCTGGATGACCTTGCAAGACAAGCAGAAGAGGCAGCACTGAGAAATGAACAAAGCACAGTATACAAAATAACTAAAATCATCAGTGGAAAACGAGGTGCAAACAATATTACATTAGTAAGAGATAAGCACGGAAATCTCATCACGACAGTAGAGGGACAGGAAACAAGATGGGCAGAGCATTTCAGAGAAACTCTGAATAAGGAACCACCAGAGAATCAATTGAATGTTCCTGAGGCTGAAAATGATCTAGATGTTAATACAGACATCCCACGAAAAGAAGAAATCATCACAGCAATCAAAGGGTTAAAGAATGGAAAAGCTTCTGGTCATGATAACTTAAATGCAGAGCTATTTAAGACAGACCCAAAGCTAGCAGCAGAACTATTAGAACCACTATTTGCACAAGTCTGGAAAACAGGGACAGCACCAACAGAGTGGAGAAAAGGAATAATTGTCAAATTGCCCAAGAAGGGAGATCTTGCAGACTGCAATAATTGGAGAGGAATAACTCTTCTCTCAGTTCCCAGCAAAATACTAGGCAGGATAATTATACAGAGAATCTCAAAAGCAGTAGACCACAAACTGAGGAAAGAACAAGCAGGATTTAGAAAGAACAGAAGATGTGTAGATCATATATTTACCCTCAGGAACATTATAGAGCAGTGCGCAGAATGGCAAAGACAGCTGTACATAAATTTTGTTGATTTTGAAAAGGCTTTTGACAGTATACATAAGAACAGTTTATGGAAAATACTGAGAGCTTATGGAATTCCAAGCTGCATAGTGTCAATTATAAAAGGCCTTTATGCCAACTTTATGTGTAGCATTGGGCAGAGCAGCCTAACCTTTGAAGTGAAGACAGGAGTACAACAGGAATGTCCCTTATCAACCACTCTATTTTTAACAGTCATAGACTGGGTGGTGCGCCAGACAACAGAAGGCAATCCAAGAGGAATAAAAAGGACTACATTTTCTACACTGGAAGATCTGGAATATGCAGATGACATTGCACTGCTAGCACATTCACATCAACACATCCAGGAAAAAACGGATAGACTTAATAAGTATAGCCAGCAGGTGGGCTTGAACATCAACCTAAAGAAGACAGAGGTCATGATGCTCAATGTGAGCAAACCTGAGCCCATATCAGTAAGGAATCAGCAACTGGAACAGACAGATGCCTTCACATACCTAGGATGCATAGTAACACCAGACAGCGGAGCAAGCAAAGACATCAACAATAGAATGAACAAAGCAAGAACAGCCTTTTTTAGCCTAAACAACATCTGGAAATCTTCTCAGTACAGCACAAGCACAAAATTAGGATTATATCAGAGCTGTGTGCTTTCTGTGCTTCTCTATGGCACGGAGAGCTGAGAGTTACAGAGAAGGAAATGTCGAAAATTGTCCTCTTTTCACACAACATGCCTAAGGAAAATTCTCCGAATCTTTTGGCCGAATACCACCACCAACCAAGATCTGCTTACTCGGAACAAGCAAGAGGACATGCACACCATCATAGATGGCAGATGCTGGAGCTGGGTTGGCCATGTCCTCAGAAGAGACCCTGATGCCATCACAAGAACAGCTATGCTATGGACCCCTGAAGGAAAACAAAAGAGAGGCCGACCAAAAACAACTTGGCGGAGGACTGTGGAGGCCGAGATGCAAAGAATGAACCAGATTTGGGGCACTGTACGAAGGATGGCCGCCGACCAAGCAAAGTGGAATCAATTTGTTGTTGCCCTACAAGACGCCACCAGGCGTAATGGCCACTGACTGCTTTGACGGTCAGCGGCTAAGGATCAAAGAAGAAGAAGTTGATTCTTAGGTTATGTGGAAGACAATTCCAAAGATAAGCAGCAGAGTACACAAAGCTGTTCTTGAATAAGTCAAGCCTAGGCTTGGGCACTTGCAATCTGTTAAAGCATAGACTGCGTCTTTTTTTGTAATTGAACATTGGCCACAGATATGCTGAAGCATTGTGTGACAGGATTTTGTGAACAAATTTAGCTTTGTTAAACAGAAGGCGCTTTCTTAAGGGCGGTATTCAGAGGTTTTTATAGAAATCTACACACTGAGTTAGGCAGTTGTCAGAGACTAGACGCACTGCACGCTTTTGTAGTGAACAGAGTCTCTTTGTGTTGGACATTGAGCAACCATCCTAGATTGTGGAGCAATAGTCAAGGTTTGCTTGTATGTGAGATATATAGAACAATTTTCGTGCATCTTCATCTAGGAAATGTTTGATTTTAGCTAACTGGTAAACTTTCTGTGCCGTTTGCTTGGTCAGTGCATTGTACATGTGAGTTCCAGTTTAGATGCTGGTCAACGATTATACCTAGAGTTTTATGTTCATTAACGTTTTCTATTAGTGAGGTACTAATGTAGATCTGAAGTGTTGTTTTCTCTGAATTTTGTAATTTTTGTCTAGTTAATATTAACATGCATTTCGTTTTAATAATATTTATTAGCATGCGATTACCGTTGCTCCACTTAATCAGATTATCTGTATCCTTTTGTAACGATAGTTCAAGTGTTTTACAACTTGTATCACTCTTGTAAACAGTACAGTCGTCCCCAAACAGATCACAGGATGAGTGCTTGATGTGAAGATGAAGGTCATTAATGCATATGGTAAAAAGTAGAGGTCCAAGTATAGAACCCTGAGGAACGCCAGTATTTATTACTGCTGGGCTAGAATATGAGTTATTGTAAGAAACTACATGTTTTCTGTCTGACAGGAATGATGTAATCATTGTCATCAGTTGAAAGTTTATTTTTGATGTTTCTAGTTTTCTAATTAAAATAGTGTGATCTATCATATCAAATGCTTTTTTAAAGTCTACAAAGACTGCCCCACACATGTTATTTAGGTGCCAGTTGTCTATCATCTTAGTTAGAGCAATGTGACATGAATGTTTAGGCCTAAACCCCAATTGACTATCAATTAGCAAGTCGTTGTTAACTAGGTGTTGTAGTGTTATTTTGTGAATGTATTTTTCCAGTGGTTCGGATAGCAATGATATTAGAGAGATTGACCTATAGTTACCAAGGATACGAGTATCAGAGGAACCAGGTTTGAAAAGAGGATATACCTTAGCAACTTTAAAGTGTAACGGGAAGTAACTCTTTGCGATACATAGATTGTATATGTATGTTAGTGAATCACTAATAACTGGCGCAGCATAGCGCAGTATTCGATTACTGATTCCATCAAGTTATAATGAGTTGTTCTTTTTAAGGCCTAGAAGATAGTTATACACTTCATTCACTGTCATGTACGGAATGTCGGATGGGACTGTTCATGCATTTGTTCTCACTGAATGCTAACAGTTGGCCTAGGTCACAAGGGGAATCTGGTATCGTAGATTTAAGACTGGTTATTTCTGCCTGAAAGTAATTGCTAAAGTCTGTACACGTAAATGATGTATTGCGGCTTAATAAGTCTAGCGAACTTCGTTTGTTTGCTAGAGTGTTGATTGCTTTCCACATATCTTTACTGTTTGTTTTGTTCTGAATTAAGTTTTTAAAGTATGTTTTCTTTTCTCTACGTATTAAATATTGTACCTTGTTTCTTTGTGCTCTGTATGTGTTAAAGTCCTTATTTCTGTGAGCTCGATCTCACTGCCTCATGGCATCATCGGGATCAGAAAGCTGGTAAACATTGGCCAGAGGTGCAGCTCGCAAATCATGTAAAATAGTCCATGGTTAAAATTTTTGAAACTTCTAAATTTAATACTTAAATGTTTATTTCTGTAGTGGTTTTTGATGTTATTGTATGGTTATTATGTTACTTAGTGTACTGGATGAGGTCAGCTGTGAAGGTTCCTGAGATAAAAGTTTATGTAAGTACAGAAGGCCTTTCTGCTACCACTTACGACCTCAAACAGACCTATTCTACTATTATGAATGTTAGCTACGTTAAAAGTCTAGGGTACTTAATGGTGATGTGTAGGTAATAAAATACACAGACACACACATGTAAATTCTAAGTCTAATAATGATAATAATAAACTCTATGATAAACTGAACTAACACTGGCTGTTATAGTTTAAGTTTGAAAATTTTTTTAATTTATTAGTCCTGAACCAATTGTTTCTTTTGGTCAGAACATATGAAATAATATGTATTTATCAATAAAATGCATATATATATATATTGCATAATCAAATGAAATTTTTGTACATAGTTATATTATTACAATGGTTAATATTAATAATATCTACAATGTCTTGGGAAAAACTAGCACTGGATATTTAGTTGGGGTGGCGTTATCATGCCCAATCTATGGTTACAAAATTCAGTCCTTGACATATGGACTGATGTTAATGTTTATATAACAAGATTTTATTTCTTTATTGATGGTGGACACAGTTGATGAATCTACAGCAGGCCAGGTTTGCACTTAACTGGCCTGTGACGATGTAGTACAGAATTCTTGTGGCCCACTCCTCTCAGTAGCTGGAGTAAAATGTTAGGCTGCACAGACATCCGCTCTTGTACTTCTACAAAAGCATCTGGCACAATCGTAGTGCCAGATCAGAAACTCTGAAACCAAAATTTGTGCCATGTGTCAACACTCTGTTTACTGCGCCACTCTTACACACAACACCACAAAACAACATTACACAGATTGGGTCAGATCTCTCTGACCAACTTAGCACATCTCACCCAGTTGTTATCAAATAGTACCAGTTTCCCAAGACTGCATTGCATCCGAAATATGTTCAATAGTTTCCTCTTCCATTCAATAAGGTGGGTGATATGTTCCCACTGATCTCAATTATAGATCCGCCTTCCATAGTCTTAGATAGGTTTTCATATATTATTAGTTGTCTCTAGGCCCTGGACTGCTGCTGGCTAGATTAGGGCATCCCACTGATTTTTATTTAATAATTCCTGGAAATCACCTCTAGCATTAACGTACTGTGTCAATGGACAGTCTTCTTTACAATGGCACAAGCGTGCGTCTCTCATTCAATAATATAAATGCTGTTGTCCAATCAGCGGACTTCCCCTCTAACTTTTTCAAATATTCAAACTAAAAGTCAAATTTCAGTCCAGTCTCAGTTTAGTATGTAGTATTTTTCCCAAAATTACACTTGTTTATTTGGACTAACTACATGAAAAAACTACATAAATTTTTGTCTCCCCCTACCTCTAAGATCCTATGCTAAGTTATTTTTAGCTACTATCCTCCGACTTTGCCCACTAGTTCATTGCAGTTTGATTTTTGCATTTTTAGGCTCAAGGACGCCAAAATGTAACTTTAGTGAAAATATGCACAAAAAACTGTTCGCTAGTCTGTATGGAACAATACGGTCTTTCGTCAATATCTTCCGTGTTATCTGTCCGTCTGTATAATTAAAAGTATATTATTTCTCTGCTCAAGATGGGCTATCAAACTAGCTAGGTTTTATTTTCATAACTTTATTATTAAAGAAAAACCTACTTTTCTCAAGGTTATTTTTTGAAATTTGTTTTTGAACCTTCGTCCACGACGTTTGCCGCTATATTCAAATAAAACAACCAATTACCGTAAAACGTCCAAGATACGACTGTTTCGAATAAGAGCTAAGGTCTTTTTTTGTCCATTTCCTTACATTGTGTCAACTAGTGGCGTGATTTTTTCCTTTAAACTACAAATTGCGTCTTTTTGCATTTTAGATTCAAACACGTGTTCAGACCGTCATAATTTTTTTCTTTTATCTCCGTTTCCCTCCCGTCTAAAAGGGTAAACCGTTTAGTTTGCATGTTCCAACTAGTTGGTTTCAATGGCGGTAGAAAGCGTTGGCGTAGGTGAAAAAGCCTCGGCATATCTTGCCTATATTTTTATCCCTACATGTTATTTTACCCGTTATCTTTATAATTGGAGATATTTTAACGTTGTATCACGGTAATTTCACCACACATCTCCCCACCTGAGAACATGCACTAATGCAAGTTCCAAAACCAGTGATACACATAGATAAAATTACTCCTCACGCCTGCCAACTACTCTAATTTTGATCACAGGGGTGCCTACTGAGGAAATCTGCACCGACATTCTGTGACCCCGGGATATATTCAATAATAAACTGATAAGGTTGCAACAATAAAGACCATCTTAACAATCTTGCATTTTCATGCTTGGCTTGAGATAAGAACACAAGTGGCTGGTGATCCGTCTGGACCACAAAAGTCCTACCATACAGATAGATTTGGAACTTTTTTATTGCCCAGATTAACGCTAAACATTCTTTTTCGCTTGTGGAATATCCTTGCTCCGCTTTATTCAACTTGCGACTTGCATAAGCGACTGGGTTCAGTTCCCCATTGGGTGAAGAGGACCTTTGCAACAGAGCCGCCCCCAGGCCTACATTACTTGCATCTGTTCTCACCACAAAGTCCTGAGTCAAATCAGGCAATTTGAGAATAGGCTTGCTAGTGAGTTTTTCCTTTAACTCTTGAAATGCCAATTCACATTGCGCGGACCAAACAATTTTATCTGGATTTCCCTTGCGAGTCAGATCAGTCAGAGGAGCACATATAGAGTTAAAATTTTTGATATATTTTTGGTAAAACCCACATAACGACACGAATGATCGCACGTCTTTTTTTGTTTGTGGTCTAGGTTCTCTCTGCAGTTTTTCCAAGTTCTTGGGATCAGGGTCATGTTACCCTGATATACAGTATGTCCCAAGAATTCCAACTCTTTGCATCCAATACAACATTTTGTTGGTCTAGCAGTTAAGTTTGCTTCTCTGAGCCTATCAAATAACATTTTCAGAGAGTTAATGTGTTCTTCAAATGTCTCTGTGGCGACGAGAATATCATCCATGAAATTCGTGATACATGGATTATTCAGGGGATCCAACAATTTGCGCATCATCCTAGAAAATACACTCAGAGCATTTTTCAATCCGAATGGTAGCATGTTGAATTCATAATGTCCTTCCGAGGTGCTAAAAGCTAAATAAGGTCTAACTTCAGGCTTCACTGGAATCTGGTAATAGCCTTTGCTAAGATCCACCTTCGAAAAGTATTTTGCCTTGTTCAATCTGGCAAACAACTGTTTTGTGTCTGGTAATGGATCCACTTGTCCTTCTGTGACAGCATTCAGTTTCCTGTAATCTATGCACAGTCTAGGTTCCCCAGACGGTTTCCTCAACAAAACTACACTGGAGCTAAAAGAAGATTCACTGTGTGAAATAATCCCTTCTTTCAACAAATAATCTATTTCCTCTTTCAATGCCTTCTCCTTAGCGAACGGAACAGAATAGGCTCTCATACAGATTGGGTTTGAGTCTACCAGCTTCATGTCATACTGTAGCAAATTTGTATGTCCTGGTTTATCTGTTAATACATCTGTATGTTCCTCCGGAACCTGTTGAACTCTCTCCCTCTGATTTTTAATCAGGTGCTTACTGACTTTTACTTGTGCGGCTGTCTCACAGGGATGTAATGGGTATTCATGTGAGGTGAGTGGTTCCTTTTTCATTTTAGTAGCGATAGCCAAGGTCAGTAAGGGGGTGCTTTCCTGGAGTGGTCTGTCCAGATACTTCTTTAAAAGGTTTACATGATATACCTTCTCCTTCCCCTTTTTGTCAATTTTATAATTTGTTCTAGACACCTTCTCTAGAACCGTATATGGACCTTGCCATCCAATTCGCAACTTATTCTGGCTGCCGGGTAGTAGAAGAAGCACCTTCTCTCCCACAGCTAATTCTCTGTCCTTTGCTTTCCTATTAAAATACGCTGCATGTTTCTTCCTGGCTTGTCTCAAATTATCATTTGCCAGTTTCCATCCAGCTTTCAGACGAGTGGTCAGCTCGTTCACATATTGATATGATGAGGTAACAGTCTCTTCTGCTTTCTCATCTGTCCAGGTCCTTAATGAAGCTTCTAATGGACCTTTTATGGGCCTCCCAAATAGCAGGGTTGCGGGAGCCATCCCGGTTGAACTATGTGGTACCTCCCGATACGCAAACAACGCGGCGGGCAGAAATTGATCCCACATATCCGGTTTTTCATGTGCCAGCTTCCTCAGGATAGAAATGAGAGTCCCATTGAACCTCTCTACCTGGCCGTTCCCTTGTGGATGGTACGGACTACAATGAAAGTGTCTGGCTTGAAATAGCTTAAAAACTTCTTACGTTAGTTTCCCCTTGAACTGGGAGCCATTATCAGTCAAGATTTGATGCGGGAATCCTAATCTTGTGAATATTGTAAGTAGTGCCTCTGCTACATGTTTCGAATCAATGGATGGCAGGGCTACCGCCTCTCCCCACATAGAACAAGTGTCCAACAGAGTAAGGATGTAACTGTTCCTCCTCTTGGTCCGAGTGAGAGGTCCCACAATATCCACTGCAACCCTCTCAAAAGGTGTTCCCACTATAGGCATTTCCCCTAAAGTTGCAGGAGCAGTCCAATGCTTTGGAGCTACCCTTTGACATTCTGGACAGGATTTGACATATCTTTTTATATCCTCCGTTATCCCTGGCCAGAAGTAATGACAAGCTATACGCTGTCCTGTGGCGCTGATCCCCATGTGACCACTGAAGGGAATCGCATGCCCTAGTTCCATCACTTTTTCCCTATATGAAGCGGGAAGAACCAGCTGGTTGTGACCATTTGTTCCAGTTCCGGCCTTCCTGTATATCAATTTGTTCTTCATAAAGTACTCTCCCTTGCTTGGAGGTGTGTGGCATTTGGGCAATTTCTTAAAACATGGCTTGAGTGTCCTATCCTCAGCCTGCGCCTTCCTCATCTCTTCTGGATGAGCATTTATAGGTTCACCTTCTTCCTCCTTTTTCTGTGACCTGGTCTGCACTGTCGCCATGATCACAGGTCTCTCGGGATTCCCCAAGAAGACGTATCTACACCCCAATATCAGAGGGTAGATTGGTTCATCTATCACTGCTGCTCTGATTTCTCCTTCCACATAGCGAGTTTTCACCGTTATCCTTGCGATGGGAAGTGTCATGAGTGGTATGTCCTTAGTCGCCCCTTGTATTTCCACTGTTTCTGTGGTATACTGACTTGGGTCCACTAGGCTAGACTTCACAACTGAATCATAATCCAAACCTGTATCATATAGGCACCTGATGGTGACCCCATTACAAATAACATCCTCACAAACTGGGGGGTGATAAGGTTCCTGCTGTCCATTAGGATTAACCTTTAATCTTTGTTTCCCCGATTTCATTGCAGCAATGTTTGAAGGTTTCCTTTTACAAAATTCGGTGTTATGGTTGTCTTTCTTACACCATTTGCACCATCTTTTTACTTGGTTAAACGGTTTTCTTTCATTATTTTTTGGGTCATTGAACTGTGAGTTTCTATCACGATAATCATTTCGTGGCCTATCAAAGTTTGTCCTGCCTTTATTACCTTGTTCTCTGGTATCAAATTTACTAAATTGCTGTGGAGCTTTAAAATTTTCTGTGCTTCTTTTTAATGCCACTTACCTCTGCCTGGGCTGCCTGATACCTCTCAGCGACATTTAAAACCTCCCCCAACCTCTCTGCACCTTGTTCCATGAGAAATTTTCTCAGGTCTGGAGCCATGGACTCTCTTAATTGCTCTATCACGATCATCACTTTAAGATCTTGGGTCTTCCCCAGAGCAGTCCATTTCTCCAAATAGGTTGCCAGTCTGGCAGAGAATTGGTGGTATGTCTCCCCAGACAACAGTTTGGCATTTCTAAACTTCTTACGATAAAATTCACCATTCTTTTCATATCTCAATAACAAAGCCTGCTTTAGCATGTCATAATTGTCTTGGTCGTCTCTATTCATCTTAGCAAAAACTTCATAAGAAGTACCTCTAAGCCCTTGGGATAACTTAAGACTCCACCTCTCTCTCTCTCTAACCCATACGTAGTAGCTAATAGTTCGAATCTACTGAGGTACCCCTCGATGTCATCGTCTTTCTCAACAAAATGGTCTAAATGAAACCCCATAGCTGAGGTTGAGGCTCCCTGACTAGGCGTGGCATCTGAGGGAAAGGGGCTGGCACCATTTTCAGGAGCATGGCCTTGTAATTCCAGCTCCCTTAGTCGTAATTCGTGCTCCCTTTGCAATCTCCTATCTTCTGCTTCCCTTTGCTGTCGTTTTTCTTCTGTCTCCCTTTGCTGTCGTTTTTCTTCTGCCTCTAATTGGAGCCTTTTAATCTCCCTATCTGCCTCCAATGCCTTAGCCTCTTTGTCAGCCTCAATCTGCAGCCTCCTAAGTTCTTTATCAGCCTCAATTTGTAACCTCTTCTCTTCAGCTAACCTCCTATCTTCCCTTTCAATATACTTGTCACATTCTGAAGTTACATACTGAATTAAAACTTGACCCTCCATGTTCATCTCCTTCGCCGTCAGCACAGCAGCCGATCTAAATTTTGCTAGATCTGCCATACTCTAACACACAAATTAACAATGACTAAGGTAAATTCCAAGTATATAATTACTAAGGTAATATATTAATTAATTAATTAATTACCACTGGCTGTGAAGATTCATCAACTTTTACTTTCCACTTTTTATTTTAAGGGACACTTTTAAATTTATTCCCTTATGCCCCCAATAGTTTAATTCCCGGACCAGGAGACCCTAATATCTTTGATAAACTTAATCCCGGACGAGCCCCCAATATTTGTAGTGGTTTTTGATGTTATTGTATGGTTGTTATGTTACCTGGTGTACTGGATGAGGTCAGCTGTGAAGGCTCCTGAGATAAAAGTTTATGTGAGTACAGAAGGCCTTTCTGCTACCACTTACGACCTCAAACAGACCTATTCTACTATTATGAATGTTAGCTACGTTAAAAGTCTAGGGTACTGAATGGTGATGTGTAGGTAATAAAATACACAGACACACACATGTAAATTCTAAGTCTAATAATGATAATAATAAACTCTATGATAAACTGAACTAACACTGGCTGTTATAGTTTAAGTTTGAAAATTTTTTTAATTTATTAGTCCTGAACCAATTGTTTCTTTTGGTCAGAACATATGAAATAATATGTATTTATCAATAAAATGCATATATATATATTGCATAATCAAATGAAATTTGTGTATATAGTTATATTATTACAATGGTTAATATTAATAATATCTACAATGTCTTGGGAAAAACTAGCACTGGATGTTTAGTTGGGGTGGCGTTATCATGCCCAATCTATGGTTACAAAATTCAGTCCTTGACATATGGACTGATGTTAATGTTTATATAACAAGATTTTATTTCTTTATTGATGGTGGACACAGTTGATGAATCTACAGCAGGCCAGGTTTGCACTTAACTGGCCTGTGACGATGTAGTACAGAATTCTTGTGGCCCACTCCTCTCAGTAGCTGGAGTAAAATGTTAGGCTGCACAGACATCCGCTCTTGTACTTCTACAAAAGCATCTGGCACAATCGTAGTGCCAGATCAGAAACTCTGAAACCAAAATTTGTGCCATGTGTCAACACTCTGTTTACTGCGCCACTCTTACACACAACACCACAAAACAACATCACACAGATTGGGTCAGATCTCTCTGACCAACTTAGCACATCTCACCCAGTTGTTATCAAATAGTACCAGTTTCCCAAGACTGCATTGCATCCGAAATATGTTCAATAGTTTCCTCTTCCATTCAATAAGGTGGGTGATATGTTCCCACTGATCTCAATTATAGATCCACCTTCCATAGTCTTAGATAGGTTTTCATATATTATTAGTTGTCTCTAGGCCCTGGACTGCTGCTGGGGATCTAGAGCAAGCACTCACTTGTCGTAATCATTTTTCATGATATGGCAGTATCAATCACTCAAAATATTAAAATAAACAAGATAAATGCTTTTTCCCTTACCACAATTCAGAATTGAGAACACAGTTACTTAGTACTAGCAAAACTCAGCTGAGCTGCTGGCTAGATTAGGGCGTCCCACTGATTTTTATTTAATAATTCCTGGAAATCACCTCTAGCATTAACGTACTGTGTCAATGGACAGTCTTCTTTACAATGGCACAAGCTGTAATATGAATACATTAAAGTACGAACCACACATTGTAATATAATGCGAATCTTAACATGTACGATATTCTGTAAATAAACATGGCTACGAATTGAACATGCTTTTACTGAGTCCCTTCTGAAACGTGTGTGCTTGTGTAGATGACGAGGTAATGATTATATACATACATCATAACATTACATGGTGGCAGCGGTCGATACCGGACTGACGCAAAACAGCTACACGATAACACGTGAGTACAGTATTCGGCTAATTTTCGTCATCGTGGTCAGCCATGGCGGTGAAACAATATCGCAACGCACCGCAAATGAGATTCGCCGGTCACGATGATAAGAGTGAAGCTTTCTTGTTATGGCGCCAACGCATAGATCTATATTCCAAGACCACTGGTCTGGAAGGACAAACCCTAACTCCATATATCCTAGAAGCATTGGACGATGAAGGTTTGAAAATCTACAACAGTTTTGCTACCGCCATGCCGGTTGAGTCGGCAACCGACCCCGTAGCCATATTGGACGAATTTGAAAAGCGTCTGATCATAAAGCACACAAACTTTAGAGCGGCAAGATTAGAGCTTCACCACCTGCGACAGAAACGTGGTGAAAGCCTAGATGATTTCTTCACTCGCATTAAGGAGAAAACAAGAGTATGTAAATTTAGCAACGAAGAAGAAAAAGAGCGAATTATTGAACAGATTCTTCTTAGCACACCAATGCCAGAATTCCAGAAATGGCTACTGAGCCAGAATGATACGCTAACTTTACAACAACTTCTGGATGAAGGCAGGAAACACGAGGCATAAGCACTAAACATTAAACAAATTCAGCAAGGTACATTAGCAGCCCAGGTGGATGCAGTGAAAAGCTATAAACCTAGACACAACAAAGCAACTGGTTCGAAACAACAAGAAAAACACAACACAAGCAGAGGTGCTATGTGTAAATGTTGTGGCCTAAACCACATACAAAACCACTGTCCAGCTAAAGACTCTACATGTCATTACTGCAGAAAGAGGGGCCACTGGATAAAATTATGTTTCAAGAGGAAACAAGACAGTGCTCAACACAAACTTCACAGCAGAAAGTCGTCAAAACAAACACACTCTATGATGACTGAGGACCTTGACTCCAGTGAAGAAAGTGATCCTTCCACTTTTGATACTGTGAAGATACTAACTTTCAGTAATGAACCAAAGAGAACGCAGGCTTTCTGCAAGGTACAATTCCGAATACCAGGAATTAAAAGGCACAAAGAAAGATATATTCGGTTCAAGATAGACACAGGTGCCCAAGGTAACACTCTACCCTTAAGAATATTCAGACAGATCATGCCTGACAAGGTGGATGAGCAAGGATTTCCCACAAGGGATGTAAAACGTAGGAGTGGCAGGACAAAGCTAAGAGCTTACAATGGAACAAGTATAGACTGTTTTGGAGCAGTAACACTTGAATGTTCATACAGAGGCTCAGAATGGACATCGTCAACATTTTACTTGGTAGATGTTGAAGGACCTGCAATTTTGGGTTTACCAATGTGCGAAAAGCTGAGTGTGGTAACTATTAACAACATTAAAGAGGATATAGGTTTTGCAGATGCTCTCAGCAAACTACCAAACCCCAACAAGATAACAGATCTTACCCCAAACATCAAAGTTGATTCTGTCAAGTTTAGCGATAATCGGCTTGAACACATCAGAGAAGACACAACGAGAGATCCTATTCTTAACTCTCTCAAAGAACTGATATACCATGGATGGCCAAGCTCTATCAGGGAAGTTCCAACACACATCCGTCCATACTTCTCTATGAGGGACGAGTTAAGCATCGAAGATGGTCTGATCCTTAAAGGAGATCGCATTTGTAGTACCAGAAACACAACGCGATATCATCCTTAAACAACTCCATAATAGTCACCTTGGTATTGTGAAGACACAACTGAGAGCAAAGAAAGATGTTTACTGGCCACAGATAAACAAGGACATAGAAACACTATGTAAAAAACTGTTCAATTTGCCAAGAACATGCAAATAGGCAGTGCAGAGAACCTCTCATACCATCAGACATACCATTGAGCCCTTGGAGCATTATAGGAACTGATATTTTCTCAATCGACAATAATGACTATCTTGTTATTGCTGATTACTACAGCAAATTTCCCATCATTGAGAAACTTCCACAACCCTCACCATCAGCTGTTATTGCAGACATTACAAAGAAGTATTGCAGCATGTTTGGCATCCCAGATGAAATTAGATCAGACAACGGTCCACATTTCTCAGGTCAAGCATACAGAAACTTCACTAAGGACTGGAAGATCAAACACACAACATCATCACCTAGATACCCTAAATCTAATGGTTTCATTGAGAGACAGATACAAACTATCAAGTCAATCATGAAGAAAACAAGAACAGAGGATGTACACCTAGCACTCTTGAGATGGAGAACAACACCGGTAGACAGTAAGATCGACAGTCCAGCAGAACTTATGTTTGATAGAAGAATTAAAGACCTCCTACCATCTAAGGTCCACTTCCGTCCACAACATAGAGACAGCACATATGATCAATTTCAGCATCGTCAGCAAGTTCAGAAATCCAACTATGACAAATGTGCTAAAGACTTACCACCATTATATCCTGGTCAGCATGTGACTACCTACAACCACAACAATGACACATGGTCAAAAGCAACACTCATTTCCAGAAACCCTGAACCCAGGAGCTATACTTTAAGACCAGACAGCAGCAGCAACCTCCTGAGGCGAAACAGAGTGGACATAAGAGAAATCCCACAGAATACAACAGAACAGAGAATTCCCATGCTTTCAACAGACAATGCAGTAACTCCAGACTTTGGTGCCCCACAAAACCAACAAGCGCCAAGGCCGAAATCACAACCAACTCAAGCTAAACCAGGGACTTCCGCAGAACCACCAGCACTTTACACCACTCGTTCTGGCCGTACAGTGACACCTCCCAGCCGATACAGACAGTGACATATATACTCACACTGAGCATTACACATACTTATCCTTTCTCACATGAAACATTTCGTTGGAAATGTTTGCACACATTTTTTTTTTCAAAAAAGGGGGGATGTAATATGAATACATTAAAGTACGAACCACACATTGTAATATAATGCGAATCTTGACATGTACGATATTCTGTAAATAAACATGGCTACGAATTGAACATGCTTTTACTGAGTCTCTTCTGAAACGTGTGTGCTTGTGTAGATGACGAGGTAATGATTATATACATACATCATAACATTACACAAGCGTGCGTCTCTCATTCAATAATATAAATGCTGTTGTCCAATCAGCGGACTTCCCCTCTAACTTTTTCAAATATTCAAACTAAAAGTCAAATTTCAGTCCAGTCTCAGTTTAGTATGTAGTATTTTTCCCAAAATTACACTTGTTTATTTGGACTAACTACATGAAAAAACTACATAAATTTTTGTCTCCCCCTACCTCTAAGATCCTATGCTAAGTTATTTTTAGCTACTATCCTCCGACTTTGCCCACTAGTTCATTGCAGTTTGATTTTTGCATTTTTAGGCTCAAGGACGCCAAAATGTAACTTTAGTGAAAATATGCACAAAAAACTGTTCGCTAGTCTGTATGGAACAATACGGTCTTTCGTCAATATCTTCCGTGTTATCTGTCCGTCTGTATAATTAAAAGTATATTATTTCTCTGCTCAAGATGGGCTATCAAACTAGCTAGGTTTTATTTTCATAACTTTATTATTAAAGAAAAACCTACTTTTCTCAAGGTTATTTTTTGAAATTTGTTTTTGAACCTTCGTCCACGGCGTGTGCCGCTATATTCAAATAAAACAACCAATTACCGTAAAAACGTCCAAGATACGACTGTTTCGAATAAGAGCTAAGGTCTTTTTTTGTCCATTTCCTTACATTGTGTCAACTAGTGGCGTGATTTTTTCCTTTAAACTACAAATTGCGTCTTTTTGCATTTTAGATTCAAACACGTGTTCAGACCATCATAATTTTTTCTTTTATCTCCGTTTCCCTCCCGTCTAAAAGGGTAAACCATTTAGTTTGCATGTTCCAACTAGTTTGTTTCAATGGCGGTAGAAAGCGCTGGCGTAGGTGAAGAAGCCTCGGCATATCTTGCCTATATTTTTATCCCTACATGTTATTTTACCCGTTATCTTTATAATTGGAGATATTTTAACGTTGTATCACGGTAATTTCACCACACATTCTGGGAGCTTTATATTTATTCTTTGACCACGTGCAACATATTGGATAGCGCTCACTCATTGCTACAATAGGAACAGAGCAGTCTAGAATGTTATCTGTACAGGTGACGTAGATGTGGTCCATTGTTGTGGATGATGTTGTTGTTACCCTGGTAGGCTGGTTGACTATTTGTTTTAAGTTGTAAGATAGTATGATGTTTTCCCACGTTTGGTTTGTGTTATGCATGTCAATGTTGAAGTCACCCAAAAGAATAATTTCTTTGGCAGTGGTAAATACTGTGTCCATCATAGTGGTGAAATTTTCATACCAGATGGTTCCTGCACTGGGATTTCTATAAAGATACCCGATTAGAAATTGTCCCTGGCTGGGTATTTTTATTTCTAACCAAATGCACTTGGTCTCTGCTGTCTCTAAATCACTTCTGCGGCGAAAACTAATGGAACTGGAAATATATACTACTTTACCTGTTTCTAGCTTACTACTTGAGTCTCGTCGAACAGTTGTAAAGCCGTGTAGTGTAATATCATCATCTGATATTTTGTCATTTAAATGACTTTCCGAAAGTCCAAAAACATGAAAATTTTGATTAAGAATTTGTGTAAGTTCAGGAAGTTTGCCTAATAGATGGTATATGTTTAGATGACCCAGTCGTAGACCATCCTTAATTAACCATTGTGTCTGATTTGTATGCATTTAACTTTAAAGAGGGGGTTAAAACTATCAATAACAAAAGCACCGTTAACACAAAAATCACGAATATTTAGACTAATTAACTTCACCAAATGAAAGTAAAAATGTTAGTTCTTAATATTGATAACAGGGCAGTTGAAAGTACAAATTTGGTAGATTAGGACGTGAAGGATGATGCATGGGGTAGAATTTTGTTGCGGGATGTTCATGTGTTCTTGTTGTGGGGTGGGAGTATGCTGAGCAGTATGATCTCCCGGCAGAAGGTAAATAGTCCAAGAGTCTTTGTTGTAGTGGGAAATTACGAAAGGTAGGGCACACATGTTGATACATAGGAAGATAGTACAAATGCGGTGACGGAGGGTAGGTTTCTTGTGTCTGTGACATTGATGGTTGGAGTGAGGATGAAGACTGAGTTTGTTGAGTTGCTTTGCACTTTTTGAGGATGGAGTCTATCACATCGTTCCTGTTGAGTAAGTGCAGAAAACATTGAAAATGGTGAGGAAAAAACATGGGAAAGACCTTGAGCGGATGGCATAGTGACCCTTGGCATTGTGTTTGTTAAAGGTCCTATGCTCCTAGGGGAGCTAAAGGGTATTGATTAGATTGATTTATTGACCTTTCTTCGTGTGGTGCCCTAGCTCTGGTTCATGCTTAGCATTTCAGCCTCCACAGTTCTCCGCCAGGTGGTTTTTGCTTTCACTTTCCGTCTGGAGCCCATAGCATGGCAGTTCTGGTGATGGTGTCAGGATCTCATCTTAGGATGTGACGAAACCAATTCCACCTTCCCATGTTAATGTTAAGAAAGTAATGCCAGCTGCATTCCTGTTGTATTGGCTTTGTGTGGTAATGTGCGATGACTGCACGAACCAGATGTTGTTAAGTGACCAGTTAAGAGCTGCACGTTTTTTCCACTGTATGGTGCTGGATGGCCATTCAGTTAGAAACATCCTTATCATGTTTTCATTCTGTACATATACATGTTGGTCAAAATATGTGTACTACTGAAGTAATAAAATTGTGGTTTATTTATACAAGGCCTTATTTATTATTTTGTGAAAGAAATACACAACACTGACGACAAGGCACACAATACTGGCGACGAGGAAATGAACTATGGTGGGAATATTTTGTCACAAAATCCTGCACCACGTAAGTGATCAAGTGAACACAACACTTGCACTATTTTATCCTTACACTAACAGTTGTCCTGCCAATGAAAGCTTCACAGTTTCAAAGTTACTGCTGGCTTTCCATTCGAAGCAATTTCACAGTATGGCTGAGCAAGCATCAGAAATGACCCAGTTGCTTAAAATGTTCATGGAACAAATGAAAAGGCAAAGTGAAAACCAAAGAGAAATATTAGATCTCCTGTTGCAGACGCAAACAACTAGCAGCATATCAGATGGTGCAATGGCACATCATTCCACACAAATCAAAGAACACATTCCTGCATTCCCTGAATTTAAAATAGATCAAGATAAATGTAAGCCATTAAATCATCATTTTGATGCCAATCAGCAAACAGATGATCTAATAAAAAGGCACTATTTCCTTTCTTGGATTGCTCATCTTTATATCAACTATTGCAGAAGATATGTGGAACAGAAGATATATCCAAATTTACATTCACAGAACTGACATCTAAGCTGACAACACACTTCCGACACTCAATACATCTGATCATAAATTTTGGCAATCCAGGAAGAAACCAGATCAGTAATATGCACAGTGGATTGCTGAACTTCGTGGACTAGATTTGTATGCCCAAAGGACAGTTGTGGACAGTCAGATGAGCACATTAGTGACATGGTTCTTCAGTTCACACAATATGAATTTATAAGAAGATCTGCATTGTTTGAAAAAAATTCATCCCTTGATAAGAAGATAGCTCAGATAGCAGCATTTTATGAAAAAACTGTGGCTGCAAGTGAAACTTTAAGAGGAGATGAGAAACCTGTATCTTTAGACATTAATGTGAACCTTTTTATAAACAAAAGCATGCCACATCATTGGGTAGAAAAGCTACAGATAGAATCACAGCTTGAAATTAAACAAACTGAAGTCTTGTCCTTCATGCTATAGCAAACACAAACGATCAGAATGTAAATAGACAGTCCCGATGCAATTTTTGTGGAAAAGTTAGGCACATTTCAACCGTGTGTGCTTCAGTGAAACCTACATGCACTACATATGTAAACAACTCACGTAGTTGGAGTTCAAGTCTAGACAAATTTATTAGTAGGTCAATGAAGGATCAATTTGAACATGTAAACACAGTCAACATTAAGGAACAGAAGGATACATTTTACATAAATGTCATGCTGGATAGCCACCCCGTGAAATTTCTGCCTTGTGGCATGGTAAGCTTGACGGGTTTATGTGCAGATAGGTATGCCAAGGTTAAAGCCCATTAACTCACACTCACAAGTCAAGGGTTATGGTGCTGTGAACATACCACTGAAAGGTTGGACAAACGTAGAGGTGAGGTTAAGCAATAAAGTTAAAATACTTTTGATTATTAGTTGCTGATAGTCCTGAAGGCACACATCTGTTTGGAGCCCCGTGGTTTAAGGCATTTAGTTTTAAAATCACAGAGGACAATAGAGTGCCATCAGAAATTGTTAATATGGTGGAACCTGTCCATGCATCAGAAGCATTATCTAAGGTGAACCATCTTTGTTCTAGATTTCCTAAAGTATTCACAGATGGACTCGGCACATGCAAGACTTTTAAGGCACATTCACACATACACCAAGAGGTAATCCCAAAGTTCCACAAGCCTAGACCAGTTCCTTTTGCTCAGAAGGATGCAGTTAAGAAAGAAATACAAAGATTGGTGGAGCTCTGTATCATTAAACCAATTCAGACAAACGATTGGGCTGCACCGATAATGGTAGTTCCAAAGTTTAATGGCAATGTTCAAATCTGTGAAGACTTTAAAGTTACCATTAATTCTTACTCAGTCGTTCTTCTTCTGCCGTGAGGTGTAGAGGTCTGCAAGAGAGAGTGGCGAACTATTCTATCGGCTGTCTTTCTCCTGGCCTGGTTCCATTTTAGTCCTCGGTCTTTCAAAGATTATCAAATGTTGTCCTCCCAGCGGACTCTGGGTTGTCCTGGAGGTCTGGATACCTGGCTCTTAGTTTCCCATCATTGTCGTGGTAGCCGTTCCTCTCCCATTCTGCAGACATGGCCAAACCATCTGAATTGGGACTGTTCTACTTGGGTATGTAGGGTTTAGGATTTTAGGCCTTGATGTATCATCTGGTTGCGGACCACGTCTCTTCTTGTTAGTTCAACCACCTTCCTCAGATACCTCATTTCTGAGGTTTGGATCTGGCTTTTGTTGGTTGTAGTAATTTTCCATGACTCACATCCATACATCAACACTGGGACATAAGTGGAGCGGTGCAGCCATCTTGGTTTTGTTACTAAATTCTCTTTTGCTGAGAAATCCTCGATTCATAGCCTGAAACAGTCTCCCAGCAGCTGCACCAGGTAGCCAACTCTTCTTTGATGCCCCCCTTCCAGTCTGTGATAACTGCGAGGTATTTAAAGTGGTCGACCTATGTTTCCTCTCACTTTGCTCACAGGTTTGTAAATCATCGCTGTGCACAACGGAACAGATCGCGAAAACGCTTCGAGTGGGAAAGCGTGCGAGTGGTGAAATGTGGGTCACACAGGTATTGAGTTTATGACGTGGACAGGGTCTGCTGCGGGGGGAACGAAGGTTATCGTTAGGGCAGTTGAGTTTGGCTTGTGTTTACACAGTGTACGGATATTTATGTGAGAGCGACAGACCAGTATTTATTGTTATAAAATATTTCAGAGTCAGGATAATTGACTCAATTCATTATGATGTGTGCCTGAGTGTATGTGGCGTAAGGAGAAGGGCAGTAAGTGATTTGAATAAATGCGGATTTGTAAAGAACGAAGGCGTCGTAGACGATACAGAGACATTATGACGTTAAACCGGCACAACGACATTATTGCTTATGTCTGCTACTGAACACATTTGTATTTCTGATGTACCGTCAGATCATCATATGCTCTCAAAAGAAGTGAAGTACACTTATGTTGTATTGTGTCATATTAAATGTGATTAAACGTACACAAACAAGCTGTTGATCAAGATTATTCAAGTTGGCCCTTCCTCACGTTACTGTTTAGACTGTTGTCTATTATATCAAAATACCTTACAAGACCAGTGCAGCACATTAATATACTCGTTACCCAATAGCCTTCAATAAGTATAAGGTAACAGTATAAAGTGGTGGCTAGTATACACGGAATTTTGTTCTACTCACAAGATTTTATCAAAACAATACTACTGTCCCTAGCCACATCGACGAATTTTACAGTATCGGAAAGCAATAGAAATTTCTGCGCAACCTATGCCAACCGGCTTTCTTCAAACTAGTGCCGGCGAGAAGAAACTCAAAGAGTAAACAGCACACTTCAGTCATAATATTTGCTGAACTTTACCAATAGAAGTTCGTATTTTCTTCATCAACGTCTTTGAGAAAGAAGTTATCATCACTCTACGTAGTTCCAGGTTGGATTCGTCAAGAAAAATTAAAGTAATCAAACAACATTTCTGCAGCCAAAACGAAGCACATTCATTCAATCAGCAAAACAAGATGGCTAGTTCTACATGTGGGAGCAATCTGCATCGATGAAATTTCGCTCTACCTGTTGCATATGTTGGAGGCAACAATACTGTCACATGTATTTATACTTCTGAGGAAGGATCACAAAAAGATAAGTGGACTAGTTTGTTGTAGCCTTAGTCTTGCACAATTCTATAGTAGAGCCTTTTTGTTTATCTGTTTTGTTTGTTGTGGTCAGAAGGGAGGACGGTGTGGGACCTTGATAAGCAGAATTACATCTCATCTTCGGACTGGTCTGCAATCAAGGGTGTCATTAGGGAAATTTATGTAATATTTTCTCAAAGAGGCCCGGCTCAAAATGCTGTGTGGAAAGCGCTCTTTGTGAATATACTATATTTACTTTATGTTATAGACGTGCTGTCCTGTTTTTTCACTGTTGTTCGTATTTGTGGATTGTTTTTTTTTTAATATTTAGTTTTCCTGCATTTTTGTACGTCTACTGTCAGTCTTCTCTATCTATCATTATGTTGATATATGGATTTTACGTTGTAGATTCGTCTTGTTTAGTCTAACCTTATAGTGGAAGCATACATTTCAAACATTATCTTTTTTTCTACACCTTAGTATTTTTTTCTGTTGCTACACTATTGTACTACGTGTTCTGTCTTATAGTGCACGACACTATTTTTTTGTTTGCATTGAATACTTGCTAAGTCCCATTTGCAGAGTACTGAATTTTAACTAATTGACATTGGTACTGTTTATCGCTCATCAGTACCCATATTCATATTCAAACTAAGTAACTTATAAATATATATATATATGTATATATGTATATACATATATACATATATACATATATATATATATATATATATATATATATATATATATATATATATATATATATATATATATATATATATCTATATAGATATATATATATACTTAAACTTACAAAATGTCTAGTCTGGAGCATTTTATCCAGCTCGGTAAAGATATGGGAATGCAAGGCCAGGAACTTAAAGAGTTTGCCTTGGAGCAACTGGAAAAAGAAGAAAAGAAACTGGAAAGGAATGAGAGAGCAAGAATTAGAGAAATCGAAAAAGATGAACGAATTCAGTTAGAAAAAAATAGCAGAAAGGAAAAGACAAGAAGAATTTGAAGAAAAGAAAAGACAAGATGAAATAGCAGAAAAGAAAAGACAAGAAGAATTTGAAGAAAAGAAAAGACAAGATAAAATGGCAGAAAAGAAAAGACAAGATGAGATAGATTTAGAGTCTAAGAAAGCCCAATTTCTGCATGAAGAAAAGATGGCTTCTCTAGAGTTGGATAGACTCACATTGGAAACTAGTAATAAACAGAGTAATCAAGAAAGTGCAGGTTCTTCTAAGAGAGAACATGCTGCATCATTTAAACTTCCCTTACCTAAATTTAATCAAAATATAGACGATATTTCGTGCTTCTTAAACCGATTCCAGACAGTGTGTGAGGAATACAAACTGGAAAAATCATCATGGGTGATACATTTAATGTCATTACTGACAGGTGAAGCGTTGACAGCTGTGTCAACAATGGATGAGGAAAACATAAAATCTTATGAGGCAGTTAAAACATTACTTTTAAGAAAGTATCAATTGGACGAGAATGGTTACATGCTAAGATTTAAAAAACTCACACCCGAAAGCAACAAGGACTTTAGTGAGTTCATTTCAACTATAAAGTTATGCTTCAATCGTTGGATTGAGTTGGCAAAAATCAAACATACATATGAGGACTTGATGGACCTTATTTTAAGAGACAAAATACTTTCCTCCATTAGTCCTGATTTGTTGGCCTATTTACATGAACGGAAGCCAGAATCGTTATAATCCCTTGATTTGTTAGGGCGCCAGTTTATGACGGCACACCCAGGGAAGAGTGTGAACAACTCTGCTATTAAAGAGGCACTACCTGTTGCATCAGCTCATTCGGTGCAGATAAACAACCATAGAGCTCGATCGCAAAGTATGGATATAAATTTTGGCAGGAATAATGACAGAAATAGTGGATCTTTCCGAGGACGGTACAATTTTGGCAATCAACCTTACCACAATCAGAGAAACTCCCAACGATATTTTGATGAAAATGGACCATCACAGGGTTACTTTCAATCTAACAGAGGATGGCGTAGATCTGATAATACATACATGAACAGAGGAGACAGATCGTATTATACAAATAACAACCAGAACTCTCCTCCATCTCAACACTGTCCAGGTTGTATGTGTCCCCAGCATTCTAATAATCCCCAGAATGGCAGAGGGAGTCGGAATTATTACCGGGGTAATAACAACTTTAATCGCTCGCGGAGCATGGATCAGAGAAACTCGAATTGGAGTCATAATAGTAACACAGGAGCAGTTAATCCCAATGGTGAAAACACAAATATTGCAAATGCGTATGCTGCTGATTTATTTAATCCATCAAATTGTTCAGAATGCAGCACTTTGTTTCAGCCGGATGTGGTCTCCAGACTTTCCTGCGGACATCTTGTGCCCGCGTTAGTACCTGCATTAGCCTCTCATGATGGGATAGGCTCGCTAATGTTTCACAGGGGTTTTTTAAATAATCAACTAGTTTCAGTCTTGCATGATACAGGTTCCACAACTGTGGGGGTATGCAAATCTTTGGTAGACCCATATTGCTGCACCGGGGAGAATGTAAAATGTGTCCTATTTGGAGGCACGGTGGAATTCTATCCTGTGGCCATTGTGCACATTGATACTCCATTTTTCTCAGGTCAAGTTAAAGCATGTTTATTACAGGAACCAATTGCTGACACAATCATGGGCAATATTGTGGGCATAAAAGCGTGTTCACCCCAAGATATAGAAGTCTGGGAACGTCATCATATACTACACGCTAATATAGTCATTACAAGAGCACAGACACAGGCTCAAGAGGAAGAAGACATGACTAACAATCATGACAAGGATGACGATCAACATTATATGCCTATGCTAACAAAGACATCATTTATTGATATGCAGAAGAATGACAATTCTTTGAAAAGATTTTTCAAATTAGTAAAATCAAATGATGTTGGGTGCTCAGAAAGGTCACAAACATGGTATACAATTAAAAATGACATATTAATTCGTAATGTTAGAGATGCTACATCGGTACAGCAGCAAATTCTGGTACCAACCAATAATCGACATTACATTCTCAGACATGCACATGATACAAACTGTGCAGGCCACATGGGCTTTGCTAGGACTAAATATAGAGTCTTACAGCATTTTTATTGGCCTGGAGTAGTCAGGGATGTCAAATTATTTTGTCGTTCATGCAAGACATGCCAACAAGTGGCTACAAAGGAGGCTTACCACAATGCACCTATAGACGCTGCTGATATTTCGGTGCGACCATTCGAAAAAATGGCCATAGACTTAATAGGTCCACTGTCAGTTCCGTCAGCCAGAGGTCATAGATATGTCCTCACCTGTATTGATATGTGCACCAGGTGGCCGGAGGCAATACCTCTTAAACATATTTCTACCACCGATGTGGCTGATGCACTGTTCCTCATTTTTACGAGAGTGGGGTTCCCTGGCAATATTTTATCAGATAGGGAAACACAGTTTGTGTCAGATGTCATGTCGCATGTCATGAAACTATGCAATATTGATAGATCTCTTATTTCCGTTTATCATGCTATGTCCAATGGCATGGTAGAACGTCTAAATAAAACGCTGAAACAACTACTGGGTAAGGTGACCACGACGTGTCCACAAGACTGGGATAGAGTGCTCCCAGCAGTGCTGTTCGCTTATCGGGAAGTCCCAAACGAACACACAGGGTTCTCGCCTTTTGAGCTCATGTATGGTGCTCCACAACGAGGACCCATGTCGATAATAAAATAATTACTTACAGGTTCGGAGATGACTCAGGAATGCCAGTCATCCTATGAGTATGTGGTGAATCTACGAAAGACGCTTATAGACGCTTGGCAAAGAGCGACTGATTCATCTGAAAAGGCAAAAGAAAAAGCTAGATCTCTTCAAAACCGTTGGAAAAAGTTAAGGAAATTACTTCCGGGAGACAAAGCTTACGTCCTACTACCAACGAGAGAGAATAGCCTTCTCATTTCGTGGAGTGGTCCATATGAATTTATTTCAAAATTGACCGATGTTGATTACATTCTTGACGTGAAAGGCAAGAATAAAACCTTTCACATCAACATGCTCAAACAATTCCATGATAGACCTGAATATCTCAAGCCTATCTTAGATGCTGTTAATGAAGTATCCACGGATCATCCTATATCTTACTCTTCTTTATCAGTGATTCAAGAAGAACCCACTTCTTTTCATGATGTACCTTTGCAACTTCCTGTCATTGATGTACCTTTGCAACTTCCTGTCTTGTCTCTTTATCTGACAGAATCATGGATAAATGTATCTATTTGTCCGGATCTATCCAGTGAACAACAATCTCAAATTCTTTCTATTCTAGAGTCATATCAGCAAGTTCTGTCTAATATTCCAGGCCGAACTTCTGTAATCACTCACGATATTAGACTCACAAATCGCAAACCTATTAAATTAAAGCCTTACCCTATCCCTATCCACTTTCAGGATCAGGTTGAAAAAGAATTAGGTCAAATATTAAAGCTTAACATTATTGCACCAGCAGAGTCTGCTTATTCTTTCCCAATGGTCATAATCAAGAAGAAGGATAACAATATCAGATTATGCATGGATTTTCGTAAACTCAATTCCATAACGGAGTCTGACGCAGAGCCAATGCCAATTCTTGACGAATTACTGTCAAAACTTTCTAAAGCAACCTACTTTAGCAAATTTGACTTAGCCAAGGGATATTGGCAAATACCTCTCACGGAAAAAGCAAAACCTTTCACTGCTTTCGCAACCCTAAGGGCCTCTTTCGGTGGAATTGCATGTGCTTTGGCTTGGTAAACGCACCAGCGACTTTCGTTCGGATGATGAGGAAACTATTTTCTCATAGGTCTGATATCATCTCTTATATAGATGACATTTGTTTGTTCCACAACTCTTGGGACGAACATGTTTCTGGATTGAAATCTCTTCTCAAAATTCTTCGCTCTAATAATCTGACAGCGAATCCTTCGAAAGTTCACATAGGTTTCAAAGAAATTTCTTTCCTATGTCACAGAGTAGGCCATGGATTTCTTAAAACTTAAAAATGTACGGTATTGGTGGCTCCTTGGTGCAAGAAGTAGATGGTATGCTTCATCCAGTGATGTACGTGTCTAGGAAGCTCACTAAGACGGAAACCAGATATCCAATTATTGAGCGCGAGCTTCTCGCGATCATATGGGCTGTCACAAGGCTTCAGCGTTACCTTCTTGGTTCTCGTTTCATCATTGAGACTGACCAGAAGGCCCTGTCGTTCCAACATGAAAAAACGCACGTATCGCACGTTATGCAATTAATTTGCAAATATACGACTATATCATTCGACCTATTGAGGGCAAGTCCAATGTGCATGCAGACGTTCTGTCTAGATGCACACAGACAGAAATGCCCGATTCTCAAGGATCTGACATTGCTGCGACCCATTGACCAAGGTACAGTGCTGATCGTCTACAGAAACCTCGCTAACTTAAAAGATCTATCTTGACAAGATCTATAACCAGATACATATTACCATCGTTATCAAGAGAAACAACTCAAGTCATTTGAAGTCATGATAAGAGACGTTTTGTGTGAATACATTCAAATCGTTTCATACTACATCAAGATCCATGAATGGTTACACAGGATATGATTTCCGGTCAGTCATGACGTATGCGGTAAAGGAACCAAATCTAACAGTATCTCATAGAATCATTATAAGGGTCATTGTCATATCTTATTGGCAATACTTCACAAATTGACGGTGATGCAGAACTTTAAAAAAAAAGCTCATATTTGCTATTTCAGCTAGCGAACTTGAACATTTTTGGGCTCAGAGACTGTGACACTCAAGAGGCAACATATGGAAAGAAATCTCACAGAAGAAACAATCGATTCGTTACGCCTATGGAGAACTTCGCCATTTGAACATGGTTTTTTTTTTTACTTAAACCAGTTCTGTGACTCTAAAGTGCTAAAATTACAAATAGTAAGCTGTCACACGAATGAAAAAAATGAACCTACCATTGAGGACACTCAATAACTTTAGTTAATCAGTTTTACACAATGCTACAGACAGCACACACACGATCATATGGACATTTACATTAACTTAATTATTATACTTACTTAATACTATTTAATTAGTTAGATCTTTCATTTCATTCATCTTTTAATTAAATGCATTCAGATATTTCATTTTCTAAAACTTAACAATTTCATTTTCATATTTCTTCACATTTTCATTGATTTTTCTCATTTTTCCATGTTGCTGACTACATTCTATAGACTGTTGATCAGGTGTGGTATCGTAGATTTAAGACTGGTTATTTCTGCCTGAAAGTAATTGCTAAAGTCTGTACACGTAAATGATGTATTGCGGCTTAATAAGTCTAGCGAACTTCGTTTGTTTACTAGAGTGTTGATTGCTTTCCACATATCTTTACTGTTTGTTATGTTTTGAATTAGGTTTTTAAAGTATGTTTTCTTTTCTCTACGTATTAAATATTGTACCTTGTTTCTTTGTGCTCTGTATGTGTTAAAGTCCTTATTTCTGTGAGCTCGATCTCACTGCCTCATGGCTTCCAGCACTACTTGTGTGATCCAAGGAGATTTGATCTGTCGTTTTACATGAACTTCTTTAGCTGGTGCATGGTTATCAAACACACAATGAAAGATACATGTCCAATGAGCTATGGCATCATCGGGATCAGAAAGATGGTAAACATTGGCCAGAGGTGCAGCTCGCAAATCATGTAAAATAGTCCATGGTTAAAATTTTTGAAACTTCTAAATTTAATACTTAAATGTTTATTTCTGGGAGCTTTATATTTATTCTTTGACCACGTGCAACATATTGGATAGTGGTCACTCATTGCTACAATAGGAACAGAGCATTCTAGAATGTTATCTATACAGGTGACGTAGATGTGGTCAATTGTTGTGGATGATGTTGTTGTTACCCTGGTAGGCTGGTTGACTATTTGTTTTAAGTTGTAAGATAGTATGATGTTTTCCCACGTTTGGTTTGTGTTATGCATGTCAATGTTGAAGTCACCCAAAAGAATAATTTCTTTGGCAGTGGTAAATACTGTGTCCATCATAGTGGTGAAATTTTCATACCAGATGGTTCCTGCACTGGGATTTCTATAAAGATACCCGATTAGAAATTGTCCCTGACTGGGTATTTTTATTTCTAACCAAATGCACTTGGTCTCTGCTGTCTCTAAATCACTTCTGCGGCGAAAACTAATGGAACTGGAAATATATACTACTATACCTGTTTCTAGCTTACTACTTGAGTCTCGTCGAACAGTTGTAAAGCCGTGTAGTGTAATATCATCATCTGATATTTGTCATTTAAATGACTTTCCGAAAGTCCAAAAACATGAAAATTTTGATTAAGAATTTGTGTAAGTTCAGGAAGTTTGCCTAATAGATGGTATATGTTTAGATGACCCAGTCGTAGACCATCCTTAATTAACCATTGTGTCTGATTTGTATGCATTTAACTTTAAAGAGGGGGTTTTAAAATATCAAGAACAAAAGCACCGTTAACACAAAAATCACGAATATTTAGACTAATTAACTTCACCAAGTAAGTGAAAGTAAAAATGTTAGTTCTTAATATTGATAACAGGGCTGTTGAAAGTACAAATTTGGTAGATTGGGACGTGAAGGATGATGCATGGGGTAGAATGTGGTTGCGGGATGTTCATGTGTTCTTGTTGTGGGATGGGAGTATGCTGAGCAGTATGATCTCCCGGCAGAAGGTAAATAGTCCAAGAGTCTTTGTTGTAGTGGGAAATTAGGAAAGGTATGTTGATACATAGGAAGATAGTACAAATGCGGTGACGGAGGGTAGGTTTCTTGTGTCTGTGACATTGATGGTTGGAGTGAGGATGAAGACTGAGTTTGTTGAGTTGCTTCATTTGTACACTTTTGAGGATGGAGTCTATCACATCGTTCCTGATAAGTAAGTGCAGAAAACATAGAGAGGCAGGGGTAGACCAAACAACATACGGAGAAGAGAACTGGAAACAGAGGTGAAAATGGTGAGGAAAACATGGAAAGACCTTGAGCGGATGGCATAGGACAGGAGGACTTGGCATGTGTTTGTTAAAGGTCTATGATCCTAGGGGAGCTAAAGGGTATTGATTGATTGATTTATTGAGAAAGATAACCTACAACAACATAAAAGAGTACATTCAGGAGAGAATCCTTACTGGCATGTTGTTTGTGATGCAGAATTTATTCAGTGACTTATTCTTTGGTCCTTGGTGCTGACTGACAAAGCAATCAGTGACCATCACGCCTGGTGGTTTTTTGTAGGGCAGCTACAAACAGTCTCTACTTTGCTCGTTCAACAGCCATCCTTCATGTGGTGCCCTAGCTCTGGTTCATGCTTAGCATTTCAGCCTCCACAGTTCTCCGCCAGGTGGTTTTTGCCGTCTTTGCTTTCACTTTCCGTCTGGAGTCCATAGCATGGCAGTTCTGGTGATGGTGTCAGGATCTCATCTTAGGATGTTACCCAACCAATTCCACCTTCCCATGTTAAAGTTCAGAAAGTAATGCCAGCTGCATTCCTGTTGTATTGGCTTTGTGTGGTAATGTGCGATGACCGCACGAACCAGATGTTGTTTAGTGACCAGTCAAGAGCTGCACGTTGTTTCCACTGTATGGTGCTGGATGGCCATTCAGTTAGAAACATCCTTATCATGTTTTCATTCTGTACATATACATGTTGGTCAAAATATGTGTACTACTGAAGTAATAAAATTGTGGTTTATTTATATAAGGCCTTATTTATTATTTTGTGAATGGAATACACAACACTGACGACGAGGTACACAATACTGGCGACGAGGAAATGAACTATGGTGGGAATATTTTGTCACAAAATCCTACACCACGTAAGTGATCAAGTGAACGCAACACTTGCACTATTTTACCCTTACACTAATAGTTGTCCTGCCAATGAAAGCTTCACAGTTTCAAAGTTACTGCTGGCTTTCCATTCGAAGCAATTTCACAGTATATTAATATTAGACAAACATAAAGGTAAGTTTTCAGGCACTCGTAAGAAATAAAGAAGTAGAACACTTAGACAACAGAAAAATAACAGACGTGAGTGGCTTACCCAGGGTTCGAACACCGTACCTTCCGCTTTGGGGATGCCTAGCTGGCCGTGAGGTTAGTGTGATTCGCTTGTATAGCTAGGCGGTGTTGTCGTACGGAAGGTACGGTGTTCGAACCCTGGGTAAGCCACTCACGTCTGTTGTTTTTCTGTTGTCTAAGTGTTCTACTTCTTTATTTCTTACGAGTGCCTGAAAACATACCTTTATGTTTGTCTAATATTAATTTACTGTTTACAGGCCTCGGGATTCCCTTCCTTATGTGTTATTAATTTCACAGTATGGCTGAGCAAGCATCAGAAATGACCCAGTTGCTTAAAATGTTCATGGAACAAATGAAACAGCAAAGTGAAAACCAAAGAGAAATATTAGATCTCCTGTTGCAGACGCAAACAACTAGCAGCATATCAGATGGTGCAATGGCACATCATTCCACACAAATCAAAGAACACATTCCTGCATTCCCTGAATTTAAAATAGATCAAGATAAATGTAAGCCATTAAATCATCATTTTGATGCCAATCAGCAAATAGATGACCTAATAAAAAGGCACTATTTCCTATCTTGGATTGCTCATCTTTATATCAACTATTGCAGAAGATATGTGGAACAGACGATATATCCAAATTTACATTCACAGAACTGACATCTAAGCTGACAACACACTTCCGACACTCAACACATCTGATCATAAATTTTGGCAATCCAGGAAGAAACCAGATCAGTAATATGCACAGTGGATTGCTGAACTTCGTGGACTAGATTTGTATGCCCAAAGGACAGCTGTGGACAGTCAGATGAGCACATTAGTGACATTGTTCTTCAGTTCACACAATATGAATTTATAAGAAGATCTGCATTGTTTGAAAAAAATTCATCCCTTGATAAGAAGATAGCTCAGATAGCAGCATTATAGGAAAAAACTGTGGCTGCAAGTGAAACTTTAAGAGGAGATGAGAAACCTGTATCTTTAGACATTAATGTGAACCTTTTTATAAGCAAAAGCATGCCACATCATTGGGTAGAAAAGCTACAGATAGAATCAAGTCACACAGCTTGAAATTAAACAAACTGAAGTCTTGTCCTTCGTGCTATAGCAAACACAAACGATCAGAATGTAAATAGACAGTCCCGATGCAATTTTTGTGGAAAAGTTAGGCACATTTCAACCGTGTGTGCTTCAGTGAAACCTACATGCACTACATATGTAAACAACTCACGTAGTTGGAGTTCAAGTCTAGACAAATTTATTAGTAGGTCAATGAAGGATCAATTTGAACATGTAAACACAGTCAACATTAAGGAACAGAAGGATACATTTTACATAATGTCATGCTGGATAGCCACCCCGTGAAATTTCTGCCTTGTGGCATGGTAAGCTTGACGGGTCTATGTGCAGATAGGTATGCCAAGGTTAAAGCCCATTAACTCACACTCACAAGTCAAGGGTTATGGTGCTGTGACCATACCACTGAAAGGTTGGACAAACGTAGAGGTGAGGTTAAGCAATAAAGTTAAAATACTTTTGATTATTAGTTGCTGATAGTCCTGAAGGCACACATTTGTTTGGAGCCCCGTGGTTTAAGGCATTTAGTTTTAAAATCACAGAGGACAATAGAGTGCCACCAGAAATTGTCAATATGGTGGAACCTGTCCATGCATCAGAAGCATTATCTAAGGTGAACCATCTTTGTTCTAGATTTCCTAAAGTATTCACAGATGGACTCGGCACATGCAAGACTTTTAAGGCACATTCACACATACACCAAGAGGTAATCCCAAAGTTCCACAAGCCTAGACCAGTTCCTTTCGCTCAGAAAGATGCGGTTAAGAAAGAAATACAAAGATTGGTGGAGCTCGGTATCATTAAACCAATTCAGACGAACGATTGGGCTGCACCGATAATGGTAGTTCCAAAGTTTAATGGCAATGTTCAAATATGTGAAGACTTTAAAGTTACCATTAACTCTTACTCAGTCGTTCTTCTTCTGCCGTGAGGTGTAGAGGTCTGCAAGAGAGAGTGGCGAACTATTCTATCGGCTGTCTTTCTCCTGGCCTGGTTCCATTCTAGTCCTCGGTCTTTCAAAGATTATCAAATGTTGTCCTCCCAGCGGACTCTGGGTTGTCCTGGAGGTCTGGATACCTGGCTCTTAGTTTCCCATCATTGTCGTGGTAGCCGTTCCTCTCCCATTCTGCAGACATGGCCAAACCATCTGAATTGGGACTGTTCTACTTGGGTATGTAGGGTTTAGGATTTTAGGCCTTGATGTATCATCTGGTTGCGGACCACGTCTCTTCTTGTTAGTTCAACCACCTTCCTCAGATACCTCATTTCTGAGGTTTGGATCTGGCTTTTGTTGGTTGTAGTAATTTTCCATGACTCACATCCATACATCAACACTGGGACATAAATGGAGCGGTGCAGCCATCTTGGTTTTCTTACTAAATTCTCTTTTGCTGAAAAATCCTCGATTCATGGCCTGAAACAGTCTCCCAGCTGCTGCACCAGGTAGCCAACTCTTCTTTGATGGCCCCCTTCCAGTCTGTGATAACTGCAAGGTATTTAAAGTGGTCGACCTGCTCCAGGACCTGTTCTCCCAGGTTAATCTGATGCCTTCTTTCCTCTCGTAATATCACCATCGTTTTTTTGCTTTAAAACTGCTTATGACCATCCCTCTCTTCTCCATCTCTTCCTTCCAGACTTGCAGTTTGGATTGAATATGTGCCTCTGATTTAGCAATTACGGCAACATCATCAGCAAATGCTAGCTCTGAAACACAGACCTGTCTCATCTTCCAGTACCCCACTGAATACTTTTTTTGTCCTTTCCTTACATGCATTGATGACATCGTCCATAAGGAGTATGAAAAGATAAGGTGACAGGATATCACCTTGTCTTACAGGTGTAGTCGTCCTGAACTTCAACCACCTTCCTCAAATATCTAATTTCTGAGGTCTGGACCTGGCTTTTGTGGGTTGTAGTCATTGCCCATACATCAAGACTGGGACATAGGTGGAGCGGTATACAGCCATCTTCGTTTTCTTACCAACTTCTCTCTTGCTGGGGAATCCTCGATTTATGGCCTAAAAAGTCTCCCAGCTGCTGCTTTTCGAGTGGCCAACTCTTCTTTGATGCACCCCTTCCGGTCAATAACAGCTGCGAGGTATTTAAAGTGGTCGACCTGCTCCAGGACCTATTCTCCCAGCTTAATCTGATACATTCTTTCTTCTCGTGATATCACTATGTTTTTTTTTGTTTTAGAGCTGCTTATGACCATCCCTCTCTTCTCTCTAGCTCTTCTGTCCAGACTTGCAGGTTGGATTGGAGATGTGCCTCTGATTTAGCAATGAGGGCAACATCGTCACCAAATGCCAGCTCTGAAATACAGACCTGTCTCATCTTCCAGTACCCCACTGAATACTTTCTTGTTCTCTCCTTACATGCCTTGATGACATCATCCATGAGGAGTATGAAAAGGTATGGTGACACGATATCACCTTGTCTTACACCAGTTGTCGCCCTGAACTCTCCTGAGTTATGGTTTGCTGTTCTCACATAATTTCTGCAAGACTTGTAGAAGTTCTGTATAGCATGAATCAGAGGTGTCGGAATGCTCTTCCTTGCCAAATATTCCCAAAGTTTGCTCCATGGGACCTTGTCAAATGCCTTTTCCAGATCCAAGAAACAAAGATGGATCGAACCCTTAAACTCAAGGGCCTTTTAACTCAGCTGTATGAGTGTAAAGATTAGGTTTTGAGTATTTTGGTTTGCTTGAAAGCCACACTGGACCTCATCAATTTGTGGCTCAGCTAGGCATCTGAGTCTCTGCTCCAGGATTCTTGAGTAGATTTTACCAAGGACACTGAGAAAGGATATGCCTCTATGGTTTCCACATTGTCAGTTGTCACCCTTTTTAAAAATCGGTGTTATGATGGCATTCTCCAAATCCTGTGGTATGGCCTTGTTGCACCAAGCTTCCTGTAGGACCCTTAGAGTAATAGGTCGCCAGCTGCTTCCATGTACTTAACCATTTCTAGTGTTATACCATCATGCCCTGCTGCTTTGTCCATCTCAATTTTTTCCAGTGCTGCCTTCTGTTCTTCTATCTTTATCCCATCTTCACCATCGTTTGTTTCCCCTTATGTGCTAGTGGTTATCATTTCTGATACTAGACCTTGCTCACAATCAAGTAGTTCTGAGACAAATTCTTTCCATCTTTCCATTACTTCTTTTGGGACAGTAAGCAATTTGCCTTGCTTGTCCTTTATAAATTTAAGAGGGCACTGTTTTTCCTTCCTCGTGTTCTTTAGGGTCTTATAGAACAATTTCTAGCTTTCTTGCACATCTTTTTCTAGCTTTTCTCCACATTCTTCCTATGACGTCTGTTTTACTGCTAGCACCTTGCTCATTGATTCTGTTCTGAGTATCACATATTCTCTATATCTTTATATATCTTCTTATCAAGGGCTGAATTTTTTTCAAACAATGAGATCTTCTTATAAATTCATATTGTGTGAACTGAAGAACAATGTCACTAATGTGCTCATCTGACTGTCCACAACTGTCCTTTAGGCATACAAATCTAGTCCACGAAGTTCAGCAATCCACAGTGCATATTACTGATCTGGTTTCTTCCTGGATTGCCAAAATTTATGATCAGATGTGTTGAGTGTCGGAAGTGTGTTGTCAGCTTAGATGTCAGTTCTGTGAGTGTAAATTTGGATATATCGTCTGTTCCACATATCTTCTGCAATAGTTGATATAAAGATGAGCAATCCAAGATAGGAAATAGTGCCTTTTTATCAGGTCATCTGTTTGCTGATTGGCATCAAAATGATGATTTAATGGCTTACATTTATCTTGATCTATTTTAAATTCAGGGAATGCAGGAATGTGTTCTTTGATTTGTGTGGAATGATGTGCCATTGCACCATCTGATATGCTGCTAGTTGTTTGCGTCTGCAACAGGAGATCTAATATTTCTCTTTGGTTTTCACTTTGCTGTTTCATTTGTTCCATGAACATTTTAAGCAACTGGGTCATTTCTGATGCTTGCTCAGCCATACTGTGAAATTTTTTTTTCAGTTTTGTGGTTAGCTCCTAAGTATTGTTTCCATGCCTTTGTTTTTCTCTTATTTTCTCTTTAACTTCCTCTGTCCACCAAGGTGTCCTCTTTCTCTTCTTCACAATTCGGACTTCACCATATGCTTCTGTTGCAGCTGTCTTTATAATGTCTTGAATTTAAGCCAGACGGTTTCCATACTGTTGTTCTTCTGTGTTTCTCACCGCTGCAACAAAAAGCCCCTGATATCTGGTCTTAACTTCTGGCTCCCTCAGCTTGTTGGTCTTAATGCCCATTTCTCCTGTGTCGTAAATTTATTTTGAGAGAAAAGAGTCGTAGAAATAGTGGTCCGGTTTAGAGTGGAACATGATGATGGAAAGCTCAGTGATAGAAAATGTAGAGATTTAATAGTTACTTCACAGCGTGCTGGAGGAGAGTAAAGACAGACTTATTTACGACAAATCGTGTCTCTCAATCTTCTCTTTCACTCTCCTGGTCAAACAATTATTTGCCAGTTTTCCAGACTCGCATCTGCGCGCTCACCGATTTGGTGTTTTCAAACACACACACGACGTTGATACAAACTATATTAAACGAATAGGGGAAAAGTTGGGCTTTGGGTATATCCAACACACAGAACTAAATGAGTTTAGGTGATTTTATTCACTTTAAACATCAATTACTAAAAATATCAGATATTACATAAATTATCATAAGTACACAAATGCAAATAACAAGTTTGGGAGGGGGTGAAGAAGATTGGTATCGACTAAGCCCTTCCCGCTCATTAGACAAAGACAAACCCAGTCCAGAGATAGATAATATCAGGAACACGGGTACGTTAACCTAACAGTAAAGTTAATTACTCTGAAAGAGGTGTTACCAAGTTAGGTATAAGTGATAGAAAAAAAAACCTGTTCTTCCCAGCTGTTCTTCCCTTTACTAAGCAAATGGAAAGGATGTGGTTTTAAACAGAGTTAACAAATTATCAACTCTCCCACTTAAAGGAACAATGTAGGGTATACAGAAAAGATATATGTTACCAGGTAAGCAAGTTAACAAAATGGTCACACAAAAGAATTAATTTCCTGTCATTCATACACGCGCTAGCAAAGGCCTTCACTCATCTTGCTCTCACTTACCGATTGTGAAAAAATCTTGCACTCCATAGAATAACACAACAGCAGTTACACCTCAACTAAATGTATGAGTGTTTGTTCAAGTTCTAGCCCCAGATTATCGGGTAAGCGGTCAGCACATAAAAGGATCCCGTAATCGCTGGAAAATGAATCTGTAGTTGTGTCTCTTTTCTTAATAACAGTTTCTATGGGAGGGCACGGTCTCTGATACCGGGGTGAGGATGGTGTGGTCTATTTGACTATGCCGCGGATAATAAAATTCTTACGCGTGCTGGTACACTTTATCCGTGAGGTATGGTTTAAGTCCAGTGAGAAAACTAGTCACATCACTGTTCAGGAAATTATGAATTATCTCTCTGTGTCAGTAAACTAACAAAGCTCGGGCCAGTGTTCTTCTTCCCGTTACGACTTAAGTTGTTTGATGGTGCGTTAAATTTGTCTTTGGGTGTGCTTTCTTTGCTATAAGTTAGATAGCGGAATTCCAAACATAGAATCGCCTCAAAGATTAAAAATTTACACAGTCTCAACAAGTTCTGCGTCAGGGGAACTCTACACACTGTTTATGCTTTGCTTTGCTTAGATTGATTTCTTTATTGCTTTCTTAATGCTGGGATCGCACAGGTTACGATCACTCTGTATGAAAGAAAAAAAAGACATGTAATATACCGAAAACAAATAACCTTCTAAAGCGCGATGAATTTCCCGTTAAGCCTATTATATATATGCTCGCATATTTAATTATGTATTTAATAAACACTGCGCGAGTTCTAGTGGTTAAAAACACACATCTATAAAACTAGGACTTAACTGAATTTATTAATTATAAATTCCTTCGCGACTTTAAAAGTTAATTTAAGCATCTATTATCTTTTGAAATAATATAATAGATAGATCATTATATTTAAAACTGGAACTCTTGAGATGGTTTAATTAAATAGATTTAAATTAACACAAAATCCCTTGAAATAGAATGACTAGACCACTGATCACTTTACACAATATATATTTCCGCTTTGCACAGAAATAGAAATCACTGCAAATATATATAAAATCCAGGGGAAAATCTATAACAGGATTTCAATAAAGCTAGTGCTTCTGTAAAGATCTGGCCAGCGAGTGATAACGTGTCTAGTTCTACATGGTCTATTTAGCTAAAATGAAATGTAAGTTGAGTGGGACATGATAAACTTGACAACTTATTTGATCTCACGAACTTTTGGGGATCTGACCGCCAAATCAAGAGAAGAAGCCGTCCCCTGGTCTTCGTATCCGCTCGCTGCTGTCCGTTTCGCTTTCCCCCGTTCGCTCGGTTGCGATTGACACCGAGACGCGAAATTAGCGGCAAGCAACTGCGTCTCGTATCAGGGAAAACTACTGTCTTTGATAGCGCCGATAGTCTCCCTTAAGATCCCTCGGTCTGTCTCTTTGATCTCGTCGCTGTATCCTACATGAGTCCCGGTGGAATGCGTTCTGGCAAACGAAAAGTTACAACAAATGTTCAGGGGTTCTAATGTTATGAAAAGCTAAAGGTCCCTTTAAATCATCCATCATATCAGGGAAAATTCACTAGTCAAACTAGACGTACGTCACATCCTGTTCGTTTAAATTAGCTTCTTGCGTGATGTTAGGCAATTCTTAGGCCGAGCAATTCATCCAGTTGTTCTTTTAATTGTTAGTAGATAGTAATTACTTCCAATCTCTGGCTCCCCCTCCAGACCATTAATTCACAGCTTCAAACTGAACAGTTTCCTTTACCAAGACTGGAAGAATTATTTCATAAACCCCAAAATGGAAAAAGGTTTTCCAAGTTAGATCTGTCTGATGCCTATCTTCAAATTGAACTGGACGAAGAATCTAAGAACCTAGCTGTTATCAATACACAGCATGGACTACCAGTACCAAAGACTTGCATTTGGTGCTCCTGCTATTTTTCAGTGCTTTATAGAACAGATAAATGCAGATGTCAATGGTTGTGCTAACTATCTGGGCAATATCATTGTAACGGGAAGATCAGACGATGAACATTTTCAAAGACTAGAACTTTTCATACAATTAGAACAGCATGGACTTTAGTGTAATCGGTCCATATGTGAATTCTTCAAATCTGAGGTTGAGTACTTAGGTAACTGTTACCTACTGCATGTGCTTATTGAAACGCCATGTTGGGTCATTCTTCTGTATGGGTAACATTCAGGGCGAAATGCAGCAACTGCAACTTTGAAAATAATGAAGATCAGACTGTCGTACAGTAGTGATGATTTAATAAGGAAGAGTTACGACAGTGAGTACTCTGCACATGCAGGATACATGATCAAATGATGCTCCATAATATACAATGATAAGTTTGTCAGCAGACATGAATGAATAGGTAAATGAGCCGTCAGTAGAGACATGTCTGCGAAATAATCTAGAGCGACATCGTCATAATATATAGCCTACATGAGTTGTAAAAATGAAAATACTTCTGCCCTTCTTGCCACACACTGAAATGCAGTCAGCGTATAATATGATAATCAAATAGCGGATGTCGAACACTTGGTCTGGAGCTTATACACACACATCCATCGGACACTGGCCAAAAGAGACTGAACGTTATCCGTTAGCCTTCAGCAGCAGACGTTGCATACGTCATATTATAATTAAATATACATCACAAATTTAATAAATGGTGCGCTTTCACAATCGGTGCGTTTTCGTGCTCTCCTCAGTTACGCAGCAGCAATGACTTAACAAGCCTGTGTGCAAAGTGAGTAGTAACAGTAACATTATTTCCAATGAACAGAAAATTTAACACAGCTCCAGTCCTTCTTGGGGAAAATAAATTATTATCACAAGTACATGATAATTATTCAGAACTTTCTGCTTCACTAAATAAGTTAAGAAAGAATGGCACGCCATCAGTTAGACTGGTACATTTTAATTAACACCTGCCCATTATACATGCTACAGACACATCTTCATATGGACTAGGAGCAGTATTAATGCATCGTTACGAAGATGGTTATGAGAGACCAATAGCTTGTGCTTCAAAGACCCTGAGCGAAACAAAAAGAAACTACATTATAGCCAAATTTAGAAGGAAGGCTTGTCAATAATTTTTGGAGTACGGAAATTTCACCAGTATCACTATGACCTGGTAAAACCTTTTGAATTGCAGACAGATCACAAGCGACTTGAGTTTATCTTCTTACCTGATCACAAATTGTCTGTGCTATCCTTGCAACGAGTGCTGCGATGGACCGTTCTTTTGATGTCATACAACTTTGTCATCAAACATTGTTCAACAACAAAACACGCTAATGCTGATGCACTGTCAAGATCCTGCATTTGACAAGTCTGAAGCATCATGCTATAATGTCAGCATGGACAATGATAATGCCATTGCTGATATATCACTGGACTCTGCTTTGGTAGAATCTGAAACTATTAAACATAAGACACTTAATAAAGTCAAACATTTTGTGATCACTTAATGGCCAGAATCACTGTCACGAAATAACAGCGACATAAAACCATATTTTGATAGGCACCTTTATTCTTTGATTCACAAAGGCATTATGTTATGGCAGGCTGTCTAACTGAGTGATTGTACCCACTTATCTCCGTGAAAAGTCCTTCACTTACTGCACCAAGGACACTTCGGCACAATCCGAATGAAACAACTGGCTTGACGACATTGTCTGTGGCCCACCATTAACAAGGACATAAAATCTGTATCAGTAAACTGTAATAAATGCAGAGCAAACCAGAGTAATCTTCATCAACATTATCAGTCATGGCCTATTGTTGAACGTCCATGGGAGAGAATTCACATCGATTTTGCAGGTCCTTTTATGGATGAACAATGGCTGGTAGCTGTCGATGCATATTCTAAATATCCATATATTGTTGCGATGAATTCCTTGACAACTGAGGCAACAATAAAAGCTCTAAGATCTTCCTTCACGAAGATTTTCCTGACACAATTGCTTCAGATCATTGAACACAGTTTACGTCGGTCAAGTTTCAACAATTCTGTTCACTACACGGAATTGAACATCTAATGATGGCTCCATTTCATCCAGCATCAAATGGGGAAGCAGAACGCTTCGTCCGCACCTTCATAACGTCAATGGCGAAGATGTGCTGGGTAGGAAAGACACGACATCGAGCTCTGGATGAACTACTATTCACCTACCGAACAACACCAAATTCTATCACTGGCAAGTCCCCTGCCGAGTTGTTACATGACCGTCAGCCAAGGACACAATTGTCAGTGCCTCGGCAAGAACGAAGAAGTACTATGGTTGGAGGTAAAGTCTCAAGATTTAGAACTGGAGATCCTTTGTGGATGAGGAACAATTCCTCAAAAGGTGGTCCTTGGACACATGGTCATATTATAAGAACTATCGGTCGCATGATATATACAGTTCATCACAGTAACAACGTGAATGTATGGAAGCATCAAAACCAGTTACGACCGGGAAGTCTCTTGAAGACCAGACCACCCACCGACAATAGCTATGATGGCGTTTTACTCAGCAGAGCCATTATGGATCAAAATACCAAGGCAGCACCTGATCTACAGCTTTATGGACCAGAGCCTATTACAGAAGACATAAGTGTTGTTGTTGTTGCAGTGCCTCCACGAAGATCTCAAAGACAATGAAGACCAGTTATCAGATTCAATCCTAGCTCTTAATTGCTGGGGAGGAACTGCTAAAGTTTATAACGGAATGCCAGCTGCGTTCCTGTTGTATCGCCTTTGTGCGGTAATGTGCAATGACCGCACGAACCGGATGTTGTTTGGTAACCAGCAAAGAGCTTCACTTTGTTTACACTGTATGGTGCTGGATGAACGAACGAACGAACGAACTTTATTTTCAAAGGGAAACGTTCCTCATCGTGTTTTCATTGTGTACATATTCATCTTTGTCAACATGTGTGTTATACTGAAGTGATTAAATTGTGTTTTATTTATACAAGGTCGTATTTATTATTTTGTGAATGGAATACATAACCCTGACGACAAGGTACCGTACACAACAACCCACTATTATGGTGTGCATGTCATCTAGGTGGCTCCACGTTAGCAGTTCTTGGTTGGTGATGGTGTTCAGCCGGAAAATTTGAAAACATTTTCCTTAGGCAAATTACTGAGAGTAGTGGCCTACAAATATATGAAAGGATACATGCAGGGGAAGTGTAATGTTTGTGGTGCAGCATTTACTGTGAGAGGTAGTCTACAAAACCATAAAAGAATGCATACAGAAGAGATACCTTACAAGTGTGATGTTTGTGGTGGAGCATTTACTGTGAGAGGTAGTCTACAAAAACATAAAAGAATGCATACAGATGAGATGCCTTACAAGTGTGATGTCTGTGGTGCTGCATTTACTGAAACAGGTAACTTACAAAAATATTAGAGAATACATAAACGTAATAAGCCTTACACGTGTGATGTCTGTGATGCAGCATTTGCTCAATGAGGTTGCCTTTAACATAATGTTGAACATTATATATGAACACACACAGGAGACAGCCTTACAGTTGTGACGTTTTTTGGTTCAGCATTTACTTACTTACTCAGTCGTTCCCCTTCTACTGTGAGGTGTAGAGGTTTAGAAGAGAGCCCCAGACTATCCTATCAGCTGTCTTAATCCTGGCCTGGTTCCATTCTAGTCCTCGGTCCTTCAAAGATTGTCTAATGTTGTCCTCCTAGCTGACTCTGGGTCGTATTGGAGGTCTGGATCCTTGGCTCTTAGTTTCCCATGCTTGTCGTGGTAGCCGATCTTCTCCCATTTTGCAGACATGGCCAAACCATCTTAGTTGGGACTGTTCTACTTGGGTCTGCAGGGGGTGGGATTTTAGGCATTGACGTATTGTCTGGTTGCGGACCACGTCTCTTCTTGTGAATGGAAAACAAATACGTAAGAGTCAATCATAAGATAAAATATGTGCGACAATATTATCCATGCCCGCATCTCTCGCTCTTCAGTGGTGTGCATGGTGTCGATTGTGAATATCTTATGACGAACAGAAACACGGACGTATGATAGATAGATAGATAGATAGATAGATAGATAGATAGATAGATAGATAGATAGATAGATAGATAGATAGATAGATAGATAGATAGATAGATAGATAGAAACGACAAGACAAGAGAAGGCCAGCCAGGCAAGCAGCAAGCCAGCCAGCCAACAAACCAGTCAGCCAGCAAGCTAGCCCAACAGCGATGAAAATTCTATGGGATATTATTGAATTTATGCCGCTGTCTAAGAAAGCAGCTGTTCCGCGAATAGTGCTAAGTATTGCACTAACTATCTGCCTATTTCACTTTGTTGTTGTTGTTTTGAAGAGGTGATGGGTGGAGAACGGGCACTTAACAGCTGACCGTTATTGCCTCTTCTCGTTCCATCATGGTCTACCCTGTTCAACCTGAAAATTGGTTATAATTGGGGTATTTAGTGTCATTTTATTTACTAATTTTGTATTCAATTTAAATAACTATTGTCTTTTGCAGTGGCTGATTTTTATTTATATTAGTATTTGTTCATTTTATTTTCTGTTTTGTATTTTTTTATAGATAACTATTGTCCTTTACACTTGGTTTTAATTTGTATTAGTATTTGCTCTTTTTGAGTTGTTCTGACCTGGCACATCCTGGTTGGTTCTTTCAGCAGTTTGAACGCGTGTCTGTCTTTTCTACTGTTCTTCCATGTTGTCTTCCATTCCTCGTTTATAGTTAGCTTCACGTGGCTCTTGATCTCCAACCTTCCAATTCCTGCTCTTATATTGTTTTTACTTATTCTTCCATTCTTGGCGTTCTGGTCTGTGAACTCTTTACCAGCTATACATATGTGTGCTGGAACCCACACTAGCCTCACACTACATCCTCTGTTCCCTAGTGATGTATTAATTGCTAGAATTTCTTCCTTTATGTCTGGCCGGCTACATTTACCTGGGTATTCTAGTGCTTGTAGTGATGATAGTGAGTCTGTAAATATCGTAACAGCTTCTGGTGGGTTATCTTCGACTATTTCTAAACTTTTTAAGAATTGCTACCATCTCTGCGGTAAAAATCGAAGCCCCTTCAGTTACACTGTAGCTCTTTTTAATTCTCCACTGTGGTATTACTACTCCTGCACCTAGCTGCCCACTATCACCCTTGGATTCATCAGTGTAGACGGTCCAGACTTTGTTTTGTTAGTTGATCTATGAACTTTCTACTTATTATTTTGGCTTCCTTATCTTCTTTTTTTTGTTTGATCTTTTCAGTAAGTGAGTAGTCTATGATTGGTATTTTTAGTTCCCAGGGTGGTATTTTGCTTCTATATTTATTACTATTTTTAATTGTGTTTGACAGTTCTTTGAACTGCGTTAGATCTTCTATAGTTCTCCACCGTGTTGGATATCTATCTTTATTTAAGGGGACGTCCCATATACTTGGTTGGTTTTTGACAAAGGTTTTATGTGCTGGGTGGGTCACTTCTTGTGCTACTTTACTCCAATAATTTAATCTTAGTTCTTTCCGTTTTAGACCAAGGGGCGGTATGCCAAGAGCTTCTTCTAGTGCTTCTACTGGGTGTTGATATAAATGCACATGTAATGGTTCTCATGGCTACATTTTGAATTCTTTCTAGTTTTGCTTTGTTAGAAGCTGCAGCTGAGTCATAGACTGTGCTGACATAATCCAGTTTCCCCTGATGAAAGACTTGTAGAACATAAGCATTATTTTATTGCTGCCTCCCCCCCACCCACCCCATCGATTACCTTTTATTATCCTTAGTATATTTAGGGGTCCCCTACAGATTTCTACTAAATTCTCTATATGTTTATTCCAATTTAGTTGTTTATCTGAAGTTATGCCCAGAAATCTTGTTGTTGAGGAGGTACATATTTTCTGTCCTTTAATGGTTATATAGATTTTGTTATTCCTTTGCTGAATATCATACCTACTGTTTTGTTTACATTAATTTGGAAGCCCCAACTTTTCATCAACTCTGAAACTTTGTCTATTTGTTTTTGAAGTTTTTGGTAAACATGGTCCAAGTTTTTTCCAGATCGCCAAATGGCACAGTCATCTGCAAATTGTGATACTGCATTCTTAATGTCGTTAAATTCATTTGCTAAATCATTTACAGCTATAGTGAAAACTGAAGTTGAAATCACTGATCCCCGGGGAATCCCATTATGTTGTTCATATATTTCTGACTTATCATTGTTCACCTGTACAGCAAAATACCTGTCCTGTAAACAGTTCTCTAGGTACCTATAGGTTTTACCAGTAATGCCAATATTTTTCATTTTGTAAAGAGCTCCATCTCTCCAGCATTCATCATATGCTCTTGCGACATCTAGAAAGACTGCCACTGTTTTCTCTTTCCTCTTAAACTCTAGCTTTACATCGGTTTTCTCTTTCCTCTTGAACTCTAGCTTTACATCGTGTTCTAATCTTACAAGTTGTAGCGAGATTTGGTAAACACTTGCTTGGTTGTAGCGCGACACGCCCACGCGACACCCACACACACCAGCGCAAGGTCAGCGCTGCGGTCTTTCTTTGAAGTTGGTAGACAGCGGAAATGTGACTTACGGTTAAAAGCCATACAGTATTACTGAAGAATGAGGAAATAGCTATATAGGAATGTATGGCCGACTTTAAAAGTTTGCATTTACTGGACATTAAATTATTCACTACAGGAGAACGCATGGTTGGAATAATATTAAATAAATATAACTCAACAAAGGAGATAGGCTAGGAATTATATCCAAAAGGATATTATTCAAATATAAATAGTTTTAAAGATAATTAATATTTTTTCACCTTCATCACATCGGCTAAAAGTTAGCTAATAATCTTTAAAAATTTATTACACTAACAAGCCTCAACGGAATTGTATAAAACTTATATGTAATGAAAGCCCCATATGGGGAAAAGGAAATGATATATAGGAAGGAAGGAAGGAGATAAGTGTGTGAGTGACAGAAGAGAAAAACGAGTACAGGAAAAGCACAGATTGTTTCAAATAGCTTCAAAACAGGAGATGAAACTAAAATCTTTGGGGAATTTGGGAGCTGCTTTCTCGTACGCGCGAGAGACTGAAATATAAGGACAGAGCGGCGCATTGTAAATCACACACCAAATCCAGAAGCCAGAGTGAGAAACTGGAGGACAGCCTCTGCAAGAAAAGTTCTATTTTCACGCTGCATGCAGGGCAGATTAAGTTAAGCCAATACAGTCTCACCGTGAGCTATTAATCCTAAGAGGGTATGTAAGTTTATTAAAAATATATGTATTACTAATATCATTTTATTTCAGATTTTATTTCTGATTGATTGTAGCAGATATAATAAAAAAGGGAATGACGCTAACCAGAGATAACCTTCACCGGCATTGTCAGGAAGCATAACCATTAATTGGTTAGCCAAATATATTATGGCTAATTCTTGCCTGGAAGCTTACGACATACCAGCAAGTACATAAGTGACTTGACATCCATAAGTGGAAGGCAAAGGTTATATCGTACCCATGTATCATAACATGTGATTTATTCATGTATATTGTTAATTCTGCACCTTATACATTATCTTATCATGCTATCTCTGTAATATACTACCATGATTCATTCATTTACATACAAACACTGAAGACATGGTCGCATCATGAACAGCAGAGGGTGGTGAGATTGTTAGAACAATGGCCACCTATTACTTCTTGTCCAGGTTTTTATGATCAATGTTTATGATCATTCCTGATCGAGAAACTAAAGACTTGAAGAAGTTGATCCAGCTCACTGAAGCCTAGAGGTCAACCAAACTTCAACACCTTAGTCCCCCGTAGTTATAGGGCGGGCTGAAGGAAAGTCTTCCGTACTCCAGTGTGTCGGAGGAACCTCGAGCAGACGTGGATAAAGTTGAGTTTATATATTTCCATCCAACAAATCCTGTGAGCAGTTCTAAAACGACTTTCTAATGATGAAAACTAGATGGCAAGAGATAATGTGACAAACTTGTTTTATAAATTCAGTGGAAGATAAATCCAAGACTTTTTCTATTAGTTATTTTAATTTGTAACTGTAAATAATCATACATTTTACCATCTTCCAACACCCATTATCATTACAAGAATATATAGATGTACATAATAAATTGGATAATTGTACTCATTTGACTTGTTAAATTTTTAACTGTTAAATTTTGAGTTACTTTTTCTAATTTAATTATAATATCACATAGGGTTACGATAGCGAAGTAGCATCTTATACTTCTGAAGCCTAAATCTATTGTCCAGCTCAGAGTATTCACAGCTGTAACTCACTTGTGATACCAGTGTACTTCTCGGGCACTGGAACTTCATACTTTCTGGAGAGAGATTCTACTTCTGCTCTACCACTACTATCATACTAGGAAAACCTTTCGCTACATTGGGGGCTCTTTCGCGGGATATTATTTTGTATCCTGGGCCACTATCTATGTATTCTTCTATCTTGAGCCACAAATAGTTTGTAAAAATAAATTTTTTTTTTTGGAAAAAATTTCTAACAACTGAGAAAATTTGTTTGTAATAGTAGTACCATTGAGTACGAAGTAAATAGGAAACGCTCACAAGGTTTTAAGGATGTGTCTTGTTCAAAGTAATTAATTGATTTTAATTAAGTTAGTTTGTTAGTGAAGATAAAATTATATACCCTCTGGTAAGTAAGCATCATGGCTGAATTGGTGAAGTTTAGAGCTGCGATTATGCAGGAAGGAAAAGACTTGGGTATGACAGGAGATGCTCTAATTCGATATATCACAACTGAAGGGGATAAATATTTAGATAGAGAGACCAAAAGAATGGAAGTTGAGGCTGAAGCTAAGAAATTAGAGGCAGAAAGAGAGACCAAAAGAATGGAAGTTGAGGCTGAAGCTAAGAAATTAGAGGCAGAAAGAGAGACTAAAAGAATGGAAGTTGAGACTGAAGCTAAGAAATTAGAAGCAGAGAGAGAAGCCAAAAGACTGGAAAGAGAAGAAAAGAGACTAATTTTGGAAGCTGAAGAAAGAAGGTTACAAAGAGCGCATGAGTTAAGTTTAAAGGAACTTGAACTCCAGGGAGCAGCTAGCAATCATGGTGCTAGCTCACCTCACTCTGAGAGTAGCTCCAACCATAGCGGCAAATGGAGCCATGAGTTTCCACCTGGATCCATTTATTGAAAAAGAGGACGCCATTGAGTCGTACCTGGATAGATATGAGAGACTGGCCTCTACCTATGGATTGGAAAAGGAAAAATGGAGCCTTAAGCTATCTCAGGGGTTGAGGGGAGTTTCATACGATGTTTATTTAAAACTCTCAAAAGAAGACCAGGAAGATTATGAAATCTTAAAACAAGCTTTACTGGTCAGGTACGAAAAGAATTCTGAATCTTATAGAAAGAGATTCCGAACTGCTAAGCTACTTCCAGGAGAAAACTATCACCAGTTTTCTGCCAGATTGGAAACTTATCTGACAAAATGGATTAGCTTAGGAAAGTGTCAAGATATAAAAGAAATGGTCATGATGGAGCAACTGAGAGAATCCATGCCTCAAGAAATGAGAAAATTTCTTATGGAACAAGGAGCTGAGAGATTGGAAGATATTTTAACCATGGCTGAAAGATATCAAGCAGCTCAGTCAGAAGTATCAGGAAATAAGAAGAAGCAGGGTGAGAACTTCAAACCTTCACAAAACTTTACCAACTATGAACACAGGGACAATTCCAACAAGAACAAACACAGAACTGATTATAAAGACAAAAACCCTCTAGGATCAGAAAAGAAACCTCCAAGAAAGGAAGGAAAGTGGTGTAAATCTTGCCAAATGAGTAACCACAATACTGCGGAATGCAGACGGAAAAACCCTCCTCATCACGCTGCATGCCTTACAACAGAGAACAAGGGAAGGAAGGACCTGGCAGATAGTCAGAATGACCTCCATCATCCCCCTGTCTGTGAGGAAGTGACCTTGAATGGCACCCAAGTACTGTGCTTATATGATACAGGCTTGGACTTTGACTCAGTAGTGTGCTCTTCTCTGGTGAGTCCGGAACAGATAACCACAGAAACAGTGGAAATCAGAGGACCAGTCAAGGGAGCAGGAACCATGACACTGCCCATAGCCCGAATCAACATAAGATCTCGCTATGTGAAGGAGAGATCAAAGCAGCAGTGATGGACAACCCTATCTACCCATTAATACTGGGATGTAGATATGTCTTTCTAGGAGAACCTATAAGACCCATAGTGATGGCAACAGTCCAGACCAGGGCAAGCTCTAAGAAGAGGAGGACACTATCATCAATACTCATCCAGAAGAGATGAGAAAGGCTCAAACTGCTGACAGTACATTGAAGCCTTGCTTTGGCAAATTACCTAAAAGCCATAACCCTCCAGAGAAAGGAGACTTATATATGAAAAAAAGGCCTACTATATAGAAAAGCTGGAACAGGACCAAAAGGACATGGACAGCTTGTAGTGCCAAAATCATACAGGGAGCAGGTTATGAAGCTAGGACATGCTATACCCTTCAGTGGACATATGGGAATAGGGGCCACTGGACAACGGATAGCCTGTCACTACTTTTGGCCAGGGATCACAGAGGACATAAAGAGGTATGTGAGATCCTGTCCAGAATGCCAAAGAGTAGCTCCTAAACATAGGACTGCACCAGCAACACTGGGAGAAATGCCCATCATGGGAACGCCCTTCGAACGTGTTGCCGTGGATATTGTTGGACCCCTCAGTAGGACCAAGAAGAGAAATGCATATATCTTAACCTTGGTCGATACTTGCTCTATGTGGGGAGAGGCAGTAGCAATGTCATCGATAGATTCGAAACATGTGGCAGAGGCACTGTTAACAATATTCACCCGATTAGGTTTCCCACATCAAATATTGACTGACAATGTTTCTCAGTTTAGGGGAAAGCTAACACAAGAAGTATTCAGGTTATTTCAAGCTAGACATTATCACTGTAGCCCGTACCACGCCCAAGGGAATGGTCAAGTAGAGCAGTTCAATGGCACGCTCATTTCAATCCTTAGAAAGTTGGCTAGTGAGAAACCTGAAACTTGGGACACATACTTACCCTCAGCACTATTTGCCTATAGGGAAGTCCCACATAACTCCACAGGATTGGCTCCAGCTACATTGTTGTTTGGACGACCAATCAAAGGTCCACTGGAAGCATTGTTGCGGACATGGACTGATGAAAAAGCAGAAGAAACCGTGACTTCTTCATACCAATACGTCAACGAGTTGACATCTCGATTGAAAAACAAGTTGGAAACTGGCAAATGATAACTTGAGACAGGCCAGGAGGAAGCAGGCTGCTTACTACAATAAAACAGCAAAAGATAGGGAACTTGAGGTGGGAGAAAAGGTTCTGTTACTGTTGCCCAGCAGCAATAATAAATTGCAAATTGGATGGCAGGGACCCTACGTCATATTGGAAAAACTTTCCCGGACCAACTATAAGATTGACAAGAAAGGAAAGGAGAAGGTGTATCATGTCAACCTTCTTAAAAAGTATTATGACAGGGAAGCATCAGAAGTTGCCCATATCATGACCCTGGCCATTGCAACAGAAATGCAGGATGAACCAATTTCCTCCATGGAATACCCCCTATCAACTACGGAAAGCTATGCTCAGGTTAATGTGAGTGAACATTTAACTCTTGAGCAGAGGAAAAAGGTTCAGGAGGTGTTAGAAATCCATGCTGATGTACTCACAGATAAGCCGGGGTGTACTAATCTGTTAGAGTATGACATGACGATTACTGACCCTACACCAGTTTGTATGCGGACATACCCTATACCTTATGCTAAAGGACAGGCACTCAAGGATGGGATGGATTATCTCTAAAAGAGAAAATTATTTCAAAGTCTGAATCTCCCTACAGCTCAAGTGTGGTGCTATTAAGGAAGACTAGTGGTGAACACAGGTTATGCATTGATTATAGGAAACTAAATGCTATCACTGAATCTCAGGTAGACCCATTACCTGACACCAATCAGTTGTTTGCTACATTGAGTAAGGCTCGGTAATTTTCAAAAGTAGATCTAAGCAAGGGATACTACCAAATACCAGTGAAACCAGAAGTTAGGAAACTGTTAGCCTTTAGTACACCGGATGGACATTACGAGTTCAATGTACTCCCATTTGGTTTAAAGAATGCTCCAAGTATCTTCACCAGAATGATGAGGAAATTGTTGGAACCATTACAAAATCCTCATATCACCAACTTCATGGATGATATTCTGATTGCTACCACTACATTCGAGGAACACGTAGTAGCACTCTCCATGTTGTTAGGTAGATTAAGAGAAACGGGATTGACAGCACGCCCAACTAAGTGTCATATTGGATGTGAGACATTGGAATTTTTAGGTCACACTATCTCTACAGGGCAAATGTCTCCGGACCCAAAGAATGTAGAGAAAAATGAGAAAAGCACCAAGACCACAAACTAAGAAGGATGTAAGATCCTTTGTGTCACTGTGCGGGTTTTATCAGAAATATATACCCCATTTTAACTCATTGTGCGCGCCATTAACCGACTTAACCAAAAAAAGGTCAGCCGGATAAAAATACAATGGACTGTGGAGTGTGAACAGGCTTATACAGAGTTGAAAAATAAGCTGACAAATAAACCTATCCTTGCCCCTTCCCGATCTCACACAAGAATTCGTACTAAGAACGGATGCTAGCAATGTAGGCATCGGAGCAACATTACTACAGCGGGCAGACACACCGCCACATATGCTATTACCAGTAGCTTTTGCCAGTAGAAAGTTAAATACAGCTGAGAGAAATTATTCTACCGTTGAACGTGAATGCCTCGCTTTGGTCTGGTCGATCAACAAATTCGCCCCTTTTCTTTACGGGAAACACTTCATTGTGGAAAGTGATCACCAGCCTTTGATGTTTTTAGCAGTGTCTAAAAAATTAAATTCACGACTTTTAAGGTGGAGTTTACTGTTATCTCCATATTCGTTCAATGTGAGATACATACCAGGACGGGACAATCTTGGACCCGATTTTTTAAGTAGGCATCCTATCAAAGGAGATATAGAGAAACAGAAAATTAAGGAGGAACTGCAGCATGTGTTACCAAAAAGTTAACCGTGCAGGCACTGTTTTAAAGAAGAGGGCTCTGTAGCGAGATTTGGTAAACACTTGCTTGGTTGTAGCGCGACACGCCCACGCGACACCCACACACACCAGCGCAAGGTCAGCGCTGCGGTCTTTCTTTGAAGTTGGTAGACAGCGGAAATGTGACTTACGGTTAAAAGCCATACAGTATTACTGAAGAATGAGGAAATAGCTATATAGGAATGTATGGCCGACTTTAAAAGTTTGCATTTACTGGACATTAAATTATTCACTACAGGAGAACGCATGGTTGGAATAATATTAAATAAATATAACTCAACAAAGGAGATAGGCTAGGAATTATATCCAAAAGGATATTATTCAAATATAAATAGTTTTAAAGATAATTAATATTTTTCACCTTCATCACATCGGCTAAAAGTTAGCTAATAATCTTTAAAAATTTATTACACTAACAAGCCTCAACGGAATTGTATAAAACTTATATGTAATGAAAGCCCCATATGGGGAAAAGGAAATGATATATAGGAAGGAAGGAAGGAGATAAGTGTGTGAGTGACAGAAGAGAAAAACGAGTACAGGAAAAGCACAGATTGTTTCAAATAGCTTCAAAACAGGAGATGAAACTAAAATCTTTTGGGGAATTTGGGAGCTGCTTTCTCGTACGCGCGAGAGACTGAAATAAAAGGACAGAGCGGCGCATTGTAAATCACACACCAAATCCAGAAGCCAGAGTGAGAAACTGGAGGACAGCCTCTGCAAGAAAAGTTCTATTTTCACGCTGCATGCAGGGCAGATTAAGTTAAGCCAATACAGTCTCACCGTGAGCTTATTAATCCTAAGAGGGTATGTAAGTTTATTAAAAATATATGTATTACTAATATCATTTTATTTCAGATTTTATTTCTGATTGATTGTAGCAGATATAATAAAAAAAGGGAATGACGCTAACCAGAGATAACCTTCACCGGCATTGTCAGGAAGCATAACCATTAATTGGTTAGCCAAATATATATTATGGCTAATTCTTGCCTGGAAGCTTACGACATACCAGCAAGTACATAAGTGACTTGACATCCATAAGTGGAAGGCAAAGGTTATATCGTACCCATGTATCATAACATGTGATTTATTCATGTATATTGTTAATTCTGCACCTTATACATTATCTTATCATGCTATCTCTGTAATATACTACCATGATTCATTCATTTACATACAAACACTGAAGACATGGTCGCATCATGAACAGCAGAGGGTGGTGAGATTGTTAGAACAATGGCCACCTATTACTTCTTGTTCCAGGTTTTTATGATCAATGTTTATGATCATTCCTGATCGAGAAACTAAAGACTTGAAGAAGTTGATCCAGCTCACTGAAGCCTAGAGGTCAACCAAACTTCAACACCTTAGTCCCCCGTAGTTATAGGGCGGGCTGAAGGAAAGTCTTCCGTACTCCAGTGTGTCGGAGGAACCGCGAGCAGACGTGGATAAAGTTGAGTTTATATATTTCCATCCAACAAATCCTGTGAGCAGTTCTAAAACGACTTTCTAATGATGAAAACTAGATGGCAAGAGATAATGTGACAAACTTGTTTTATAAATTCAGTGGAAGATAAATCCAAGACTTTTTCTATTAGTTATTTTAATTTGTAACTGTAAATAATCATACATTTTACCATCTTCCAACACCCATTTATCATTACAAGAATATATAGATGTACATAATAAATTGGATAATTGTACTCATTTGACTTGTTAAATTTTTAACTGTTAAATTTTGAGTTACTTTTTCTAATTTAATTATAATATCACATAGGGTTACGATAGCGAAGTAGCATCTTATACTTCTGAAGCCTAAATCTATTGTCCAGCTCAGAGTATTCACAGCTGTAACTCACTTGTGATACCAGTGTACTTCTCGGGCACTGGAACTTCATACTTTCTGGAGAGAGATTCTACTTCTGCTCTACCACTACTATCATACTAGGAAAACCTTTCGCTACACAAGTTGGTCTACTGTACTTCTGTCTGCTCGAAACCTTGACTGGTTTGGGCTATATAACTGATTTTTTCCAATAACAGTTTCCAGTATTTTATCTAGTTGTGATGTTAAGGAGACAGGCCTATATGAACTTACATCATGGGCTTCCTTATTGGGTTTTAGGATGGGTACTATCATATCTTTTTTTTTTTTTCGTACGCCCGCTAATACTCGAGGCGAAATCTCAGGTTATTATTTATGTCTAACCTGACATTGATTTTACGTGAGTATCCCTTTATTTCTTGTACAGAGACAGGTGTCCCTCGCCATTCAGGCAAATACTCGCCGATTTCGGAGGTACCCATTGCAGCTGGGTCGGCTCAGGAGCCGCCAGTCCCTGGTCGACGACACTCCTTCAAATGTCCTCGCCAGGTCTCGAGTTAATCCAGTCAAAATCCCGGTCGACGAAAAATCCTCAAATGCCGTCTCCCGGGTTTGATCCTGTATCACCCGGTCGCCAGAGCGGTGTTGTAACCACTACGCTAGCGCGGCTCCTATTATCATATCTAATTTCCATGCTTTTGGTATCTTTACTAAGCTCCAGATTTTGTTATAAAGGGAAGTTATTATGTTTCTAGTTTTTTTTTTTGGGTTCTTTCTTAAGGATTTCATAACTAAGTATATCATGCCCTGAGGCAGTATTAGATTTCTCTTTTATTGCACTAGTTACTTCTTCCTCTGTTATATCAGCATCTAAATAGTTTATTTCATCTATCTGGTCTGGTAGTTCTTTTGAAAACTGTATTCTAAGTCTTTCTCTTCTCTCATTTTCTTCCTGCCCAAGACTACTTTTTGCACTGACTTTATAGAAATACTCGGCAAGGGCATTAGCTTTTTCTTTATCTGTTTCTGCTCTCTTTGGTAGTTTGATTGTTGGCGTTATTGTTTTCTTATTGGTCCCTTTGATTGCCTTAAGCTTTTTCCATACTTCTTTAATTTGAGTGCTAGGTTTAAGTGACTGACAAAACTTCTTCTAGTTAGTTTCTTTGGCTTTAAATATTATTCTGTTAGATTCATTGCTGGGACCTAAGACGTGTCAACAGTGAGGAATGCAGTTAGCTACCCATAGCGAGACTGCTTGTGTCATGGTCAGTGAACCAGAGCTGACCAAGACCCTACTCCACCTCCAAGTGGTGGTTCTGGAAACAGGCTGCATCACTGCAGTCTGGCTGAGTGAGTAGGGATCGAAGAGGGAAGGCTAACCCGGTCCCGAAAATGCCGTGCTGAAGTCGGGTGTGTCGACAAAAGGCGCGAATGTCACAGCTTCGCTGTAAACGGACACAACTCAACTAACGTCCTTTTCAGGACGAACGAAGAAGAAGAAGATTCATTGCTAATATGTTTATACTCATCATAGTTTTCTTCTGTTATTTCTATATTTTTGTAAGGCCCTTTTTCTTCTCTCATGAATTTCTGCACAGCTTTTATTCCACCAGGCAACTGGTTCTTTATTCCACTGAGTTTTTCTTTTCTTGTTAATGTTATTTATTGGTTTAAGGTGCTGTGGCATATTTTTATTTGGTATATATTTTATTGCTATTTTCAGAATTTCATTGGTCACTTTTTCTGCCCACAAATCAGTATAATCTGATTCCATGTTTTTATATTCCATCACCTCCAGCTCTAATTGGAAGGCTTCCCAGTTTGCTTTTTTATAGTTGAAAGTCGGTTTCTGTGGTTCTGGGTTTGGAATGACGTTTTCATGCATGGTTATTACAATGAGCAGATGATCAGAGTTTGTGTCTTGTAACACTTTCCAGTTTACATTCGCTAGGTTGTTAGTTGCTTTACTTATGTCTATTGCTGTTAGCTTGTGGATTAATTCTAGTTGCAGTTCCATTATTTAGTATTAGCAGGACACTGTTTTCTATAAAGTCAAGTAGGCGCTTTCCTGCATTGTCTGCATGTTGTCCCCCCCCCCTCCCCCAAGCATAAGGATGGGAATTAAAATTGCCTACTATTACTGTTTTGGGGCCTAGTCTGGTGCTTATGGTTAGAATTTTCATACAGTTGGAGCACTGCAAAACTTGGCGAATGAAGGCTTCTGTGTTCTTTTTAGCTTTTCCAAATAGTACTGTTTGGGGGGGGGGGGAGGTCCCCTCCCTTCTGTCATTATTACTACCACTGGGGTTACTACACTCCCTTTTATTGTTCTTCGTTCCATATGTACCAGCTTTAAATCTGGGTTTTGCTTGGCCAGGTTGTTTAAAACGTCATCACCTCACAGGGTTGGGTTTATATCTTTTACAACACATCTTCTGGTTTCTTTTGAAATTTATATTTGTATTTTGATGTTGTGGGCCAGTTGGATCAATTTTTGTTTTTCCTGCAGTTCTTGTAGTAAAGTTTTGGTATTTTCTGTTTCATTTAGTTTTAGCATTTTCCACTGTTTTGTTTTTTATATTTTGGCAATGGCTTTTTTATCAATTACTTTTTCCAGGATGACCGGGATTTTGTCGTCCAGGAGAGATCGAAGCGTGGCTTCTGTTCCAGCTATTTGTGTAATTTTAACTTTTAGGGGGGTTTCCTTTCGGTTGGAGTCTTTGTTTTCTCCTCTGGTGTCCTGCCTTCTTTTGGTTGTGTTTTTCTGGTTGTCCTAATTTTCATCTTCCCTGAGTCCTATCTTTTTGTTAGCTGTCCTGGTTCCTGAGTTTTCGCCTTTATTGTTTATGCTTATTGTTGTTTTTATTTCTGAGCCTCCTTCCAGTTTTTCCCTTATTGTCTCTATCCTGTCCTTTATTTCTGTGTCTCTGACTTCAGGGTTCGTGGTCCTGTTTTTTTCTGTCAGGTTTGGTGTTTTGTCCTTTTCATGTGTCTTGGCCCACGCTTTGCCTTCCCCGGACTGTGCCCTGGTTATTGGTGGCATTGTTCCTGTCTTTTTATTTGCTACTACTCTTTTAATTATGTGCTTGGTTTTGTATGAACTTTAATGTTTATCCTTAGCCTCGCTGCTTTTATCTTAAGTTATGTATATCCTTGCTTTTTCCTTTCTATTTTTTTTTTAAATTTTATACTATTATTTTTTAAGAAACACTTTTAAACATGTCTAGTAGACCTTGTTGAGCAGTTAAATCTAGTTTGAATTTTGCCAGATACCTTTAATATATTTGTTTTACTTAAATTATATTTTGATAGTTGATTATTACTAGTAGTCTATGGGTTTTGGCTTATTTTAATTTATTTCTTTTCCTCACTACAATTCCTAAATTATACAAATATTTAAAGCAATAGTTAAATAGTCCCCTAATACCTAATATTAACTGCAATAATCTATTACTTACATCAAACAACAAGGGAAATCCCCACTTAAATTATATCTATCAAGTTATGCATATCCTTGATTTCTCCTTTCTTTTTAAAAAATAAATAAAATTGTATAATATTATTATTTAAGAAACACTTTTAAACCTGTCTAGTAGACGCTGAACAGTAATATATATTCGAATTTTGCTAGGTAACTTTAATATATTTGTTTTACTTAAATTATATTTTGACGGTTGATTATTTTTACTAGTAAACTATGGTTTTTTGTTTATTTTATTTTATATTTTTCATCACTACAATTCTTAAATTATACAAATATAGCAATAGTTAAATAGTCCCATAATACTTAATATTAACTGCAATAATCTAATACTTACATCAAACTACAAAGGAAATCACCACTTAAATTATGTCTATCAAGATGGCTGCCAGATCTCACACGTGCCAAGTGGCTCTTGGATCTATTTAATATCTATTTTTTTCCCCTAAAATTCCGGAGTTATATTACTATTCCAAGCGATACTTAACTAGTCACCAATTACTTGATATTAAATGTAATAAGCTAATAAGCTAATACTTAAATCAAACTAAAAAGGAATCGCCACTTATATTTATAATGTCTATCGAGCGTATTTTAATAGAATTCCTAAGTTATAATAATACTTCTAGCTACTAATTACACAAAATTAACTGCAATAAGCTAATACTAAAGATAGATAAAAAATTTAACAATTTATCTGAAAACTTGAGTAGTTTGATGAGTTTCTCCACTGTGTCTCGTACTGAGAAGGACGTATCTGCCTTGTGTATTTTGAGTTTAGCAAAAATACGTCTGTCCGCTTCAGAAGTCGGAAGTCGAATGATCCTTCTTTGCCTATTTTACTTTCCAACTAATCTTACTTACTTATATAACTACATACAGACATGACTGCCTACCTGCCTGCCTGACTACTTTCGTATCTACCTACCTGTAATGGCATGATAACTAGCCGGCATTTGTATTTACCAGAGAGATTACAGAATTTGGTGTATTAGATTAGTGAAATACCAGGCGGCCAGTTTCATGTGACACCTTGCAATAACCACGAACCAGTCAATACTGTCCTGTAATTAACAGTCGGGCGTAAGACATTGTCGGACTTGCGCTGTAACGAAGACGACAACTGGGGTGAAAACTAAATAAGATATTGCAAACTTTGCAGCGATATCTCAGATTAGATAAATAGCTAGATAGATAGATAGATAGATAGATAGATAGATAGATAGATAGATAGATAGATAGATAGATAGATAGATAGATAGATAGATAGATAGATAGATAGATAGATAGATAGATAGATAGATAGATAGATAGATAGATAGATAGATAGATAGATAGATAGATAGATAGATAGATAGATAGATAGATAGATAGATAGATAGATAGATAGATAGATAGATAGATAGATAGATAGATAGATAGATAGATAGATAGATAGATAGATAGATAGATAGATAGATAGATAGATAGATAGATAGATAGATAGATAGATAGATAGATAGATAGATAGATAGATAGATAGATAGATAGATAGATAGATCAATTGATCTATCTATCTTCCCTCTCAGTCATTACTGACCATAGGAGCGTACCTCCCGAAATAACTTTTGGTTGCACAAGGTTGGGCAATTGTAGATCGAGCAGTTGCCCATGCAGCAAGACCCGGCCTGGACGTCAGAGAAACGGACTAGCCGATACAGTCTGACACCAGTAGCAACCGCCTGTCACTAGTAGGATACGGAACTTGCCCTCGGTAAGCATGTATTAACTCTAGAATTGCCACAGTTCTAGAATTGTATTAGCTCTAGAATTGCCACAGTTATCCAAGTAGGATAGATAGATAGACAGTAAATAAATAAAAATAAATAAATTCTGTATACCGACACTCACTCATGCGGTCAAACCGTCTACAATCAATCTGTATTTTTGAATGTGTCATCATTACATCATCAATACAAAAATGACATAAACACATTCTCGCTTATATCTATACATTCTTGGTGGAAGATGAAATAATAATAATGACACTTTCTTACTCACTTCTGTGGCAGGTAAAGTCTTTGAGCAGTTAAAAATACAACAAAAAAAAAGCTCTGTAATATCTCCTTATTCTCATATACTTGAGAGATTGTAGGCTACCTTTTTGAAAAAAAATTATTCTCGGCCCCATGATGTGGTGCGAGGATGCTTTCTATCACAAAAGTAAGATCATCTCTGCAAGTTTTTAAGCATACCTTACAAAGACTCAATATGTAGAAAACTATGATGCGTATAAACATATTAGGAATGAATCTAACAGAATAATATTTAAAGCCAAAGAAACTAACTGGAAGGAGTTCTGCCAGTCACTTAAACCTAGCACTCAAATTAAAGAAGTATGGGAAAAGCTTAAGGCAATCAAAGGGAGCAATAAGAAAACAATAATGCCAACAATCAAACTACCAAAGAGAGCAGAAACAGATAAGCTAATGCCCTTGCTGAGTATTTATATAGTCAGTGCAAAAAGTAGTCTTAGACAGGAAGAAATTAGAGAAGAGAGAGACTTAGGATACAGTTTTCAAAAGAACTACCAGACCAGATAGATGAAACAAACTATTTAGATGCTGATATAACAGAGGAAGAAGTAACTAGTGCAATAAAAGAGAAATCTAATACTGCCTCAGGGCATGATATACTTAGTTATGAAATCCTTAAGAAAGTACCTGATGCGTGATGCCATATGATGATGGATGGTATCCGCATGTCTGGTTTTGTGTAGTGTGCAGATGTGTTCAGTCAAACAATGTTCATACAAAATAACAGGGCAATCCACATAGGACGTCAGTAAACTCACGACGTATAAAGTCAATGATGCTTGTAACAGCTAGACGTTTTTCTGTATCATTTATTGTGGACGCCACAGTGACAAAATATATACGCGAATATGTAGGTACATCAGACAGCCATTATCACAGCAACAATGTCAGTATAGCAATGGACGGTAGACAGCATCATAACAAAGGTGATTCACAGACATGTCAATACATTATAAGGCTGTAATGTAGTCGGGAAAATTCTCCATCCCTTTCTATCTTAGCCAGAAGGTAACCAGATGTATGAGATCAGTTCACTCTCCTTAATCTGACTTCAGCAAGACAGACACGTCTGCCGAAGTATAAATAATGTCCTCAAAAATATCCTCTAGTTAACAAAGGTTTTCCAAGCCTAGTTCATTTAACAAAGTAGCAAGTAATGGTCCTTGGGACATGCATCAACCGATGCAGTACAATACAGCGACATGTGAGCTGGGAAAACATCTCGTGACGACGACTTTCGAAGACAGGCTATGAATCGAAATCGCTCACGACCAAAAATCGATAGAGTTAATGGAAAGTCAATTTACCTTGCCTTCAGGAAATACACAGAAATATTATGCCTCCCGGCATGTGCAAATAGACTAGAGGTATTATCTCGAATAAACGAAATATCCATAAGAGGACTTTCACATTCCTGACAGAACAAAAAATAGCGGAGATCCTCTTTCAGCGAGGCATCTTTCTCGCCATTCAAATCGCTCACTCCACTGGTGGGCGGAAATCGATCGACCAAGAAGCAAGACCAGTCATGCGCAGTCCAGCGCAAAATGACCACAGCTCAAAACTTAACTGCATTCAATACCAACGCGAGAAGACAAATGCTTACCGAGAAAAGTGACTATAAATTTCAAGCAGTTGTTGCCCTTGCGTTATAAAATAGATATTGTAATAAAACGATGTTGCGAGAATTTCTCACGCAACATATCACCACCTCCTCCCGATAAAAAAAATGTGGAACATTTTTTTTTTAAATATCAAAGAGCATGCGATAAGCGGCTCAAAACGCACGAATTATGCGCTGATAATTAATTAAATTGCCTAACATGAGGCTAAATATAGAGTGTCTGGTGAGGATATACCTCAACAGAAAAATAAATATGTCTCAAAAAATATTCAGATCGGGGAGGTGTCACCAACACACATCACGTTAGCATGTAAACACAATATACGTATGCAAGTTACCATAATCATCATTAAACAGCATACTCTAATATTGTCTTTAAAAATGGATGTACAAATCTGATAGGAAAATTTAATTAGTACATTATTTGGCATGTAATGACATAAGTACATAGTAAAGTTAAACTACATGACGATCCAGGACATATGCTCTGGCATTCCGAGGGTAAGTACACAATCTAGAACTCGTCATGCTTGATACTAGTAAGGTAAGTCCTCAGCTCATCAATGACATTCTGAGAAAGTACAAGCATTATAATGCTAATTAATAACTAATATGCTTCATAAGGTACAATACATTATTAATAATTGTGGCTGTTTAGTAAACTAACGGCCCTTATATTAACCACTCAGTCCTCCTCTATCATCTTAAAAAACGAACAGAAGAAGATGATAACAAAGCACGATAGTGTGTACATATAAAGTGAGTACAGATGTGCTAATCTATTGTAGTAATATAGGTGTGTTATGACTCTGTAATATATAGGAATATAGGACAGAAGTATTAGTTGGAGTCATGTGGGCATCTAGACAAAATGTCAGCCATCACATTATCCGCACCACGGATAGCTCGTACCGTGAAGTGAAAAGGTTGAAGAGCTATAGCATATCGAGTGGATCTCGAACTCTTCAAATTCTTAGTCTGAATAGCTGTAAGAGCTTTCTGATCAGTCTCTAGAATGAAATGTGCGCCCAGGAGGAATCTTTGTAGTTTTAGAATTGACCAAACCATCGCTAACAACTCACGGTCTAAAACCGAGTAGTTCCTCTCTGCCGCATTTAGTTTTCTAGAAATGTACATAACAGGATGCAGAGTATTTGCATATTCTTGCATCAGTGCTGCTCCAATCCCAGTGGATGAAGCATCACTCCGAAGAACAAAAGTCCTATCAAGAGTAGGTAATCTTAAGATGGGAGGAGAAGAAAATATATTCTTGATTTGGTCTAGTGAAGATTGGCATTCTTCAGACCAACGGACCAGATTAGGCGAACCTTTCTTCAACAATGTTGAGAGAGGTGCCATGATCGAAGATAAATTTGGAATAAATCTCCCATAAAATTGAATTAAACCTAAGAGACTCCTAACTTGTTTCTTCGTTTTAGGAACAGAGATGTTCAGTATTTTGGAAGTATTGTGGTCTTCTGTCTTCAAGAGACCATGACCAACACGATGACCCAGGAAAGAGATTTCACCAAAACCAACAAAAGCTTTAGAAGGTTTTGCTGTCAAATTATTCTCACGTAGAGTGGACAGTAAGTCATATAACCCTAAATAGTGATCTTCCCAGGTATCACTGAAGAGACAGATGTCATCTAAGTATGCGATGACATCCGAACGATGTGACAGAATTCGACGCATCATGCGAACGAAAGTGGCAGGGGCGTTCATGAGACCAAAAGGCATAACATTCCATTGAAATAGACCCCTAGGTGTAGAAAAAGCAGTAAGAGGTTTGGCATGCTCTGCTAAAGGCACTTGCCAATAACCTTTAGACAAGTCAAGTTTAGTGAAGAATCTAGAATTAGAAAGTCTAATCAGTAGATCTTCTAACAAAGGCATCGGTTCAGCATCGAACTTTGTGACCTGATTCAATTTGCGATAATCAACGCAAATTCGTATGTTCTTATCCTTCTTCCGGACAATAACCATGGAAGAAGAATATGGTGAAGTCGATGGTTCAATTATATTTAATTGAATCATTTCATCCAATTCCTTTTCCACCTGCGACTGAAAGTGTATAGGAATAGGATACGGCCTAACCCTAATTGGATTATTGTCGGTAAGAATTATGTCATGTTCTATGACATCTGTGTGTCCAGGAATGTCAGTGAGAACATCCTGAAATGTTTGTAACATCGACAAGTCTCGTCGATGTTCGTCACCAGAAAGATTAGGAGAAACAGAAACGTTTTTCCAAGATTCCGTGGAATGTAATGGAACCACTGGAAGGGGAAGGTTGACATCAGAGAAGGTAGCTTCCTCATCCTGTATGACAGACAGGGATGAATAATGACCGTGAGGTGCAGGAGCATCATCCGTTGCCTGGAAAATAGGCAGCAAATAGTCCGGACGTTCGTGAAATTCCGAAAGCATGTTTATGTGGAAAGTTTTATGCTTTCCATCAATATCGACCACATAGTCAACATCGGAAACCCGAGAGACTATTGCATACGGACCTTTCCATGCAATAAGAAGTCTATTTTCCCTACTGGGGAGTAGGACGAATGCTTTGTCACCTGGACAAAGTTGTCGTAGACATCTATTCTTGTTAGCAAACTGCCTTGCCTTCTCTTTAGCAATTTCTGATGAAGCAGTTGCTAGCTTACATGCCTCAATGATCTTTTGTCTAAGAGCAATGACATACTCATATGAGGATTGAGTTTCATCGCTAATATCATCGGCAGTGATGAGATCGTGTAATAAAGACATAGGGCCGCGTGGACGCGCGCCAAAGACAAGTTCGAAGGGAGAAAATCCTGTGTGTTCATTAGGGACTTCTCTATAGGCAAAGAGAGCCGCGGGTAAAACCCTGTCCCAATCTTGAGGATGATCTTCAGTTATCTTACCAAGCAAAGTCTTGAGCGTTCTATTCAGACGCTCAACTAACCCATTAGACATAGGATGGTAGATACTACTGAGAGATCGTTCAATATGTAAGGTAGACATTACCTGTGACATAGTGTCAGATATGAGTTGAGTGCCATGGTCTGACAATATTTCTCTGGGGAACCCCAAGCGAGAAAATATCAACCAAAGAGCATCTGCGATATCTGTAGTAGATATGCTCTTAAGAGGAATAGCCTCTGGCCAACGTGTGCACATATCGACACATGTAAGGATAAACTGATGTCCTCTGGCCGACTTGACCTTAAAAGGGCCAATAATATCTATGGCCATTTTCTGGAACGGCCGAATAGGAATGTCAGCAGCCTGGATAGGCGCAGCATGTCGTGGTCCTCTAGATTTGACCTCCTGACATACCTTGCATGATCGGCAGTAAATACGAATGTCCTTATTGACAAAAGGCCAAAAGAAAGCCGCAAGGACTCTCGACTTCGTACGGGCAAAACCCATATGTCCAGCACATTGCGAGTCATGAGCATGTTGCAATATTTGCACTCTCATGCTCTTGGGAACAAGAATTTGCGAATGTGCCGACGTAGTCGAATCTTGTACCATACGTACAAGTACGCCGTTTCTCATTGCAATCCAAGATTTTCTATTTGTATCCTGATTCGGATCACCTTTCTTCGCAAGAATGAAGAATTTTTTTAAAGAAGGATCTTCTTCTTGCAATTTTATGAAAGAGTCACGAGTAATCACTAAGTGACTATCTTGGCTATCAACTCCATTATCACTATTCAGTGAAGTTTCGGGTGTTTGTAGAGCTTGTGCTCTTGTAACCACTGCATTTGTAGCTTGCATGTTATTATCTTCCCAAGCAGCAATCTGCTGTGGGGTACACTCCCTAACTCCGTGAATACGACCAATAATAAGGTCCGCAATAGGATTAGGTAAGAGACAAGCATGCACATCTCCAGTAAAGAAAGGAGTGGCAATGCGAATTACAGCAGTAGGATATTTTTCTAGAGTGCCGCCAAATGTGACACATTTAATAACCCTTCCTGTAGCACAAGATGGATCTACAAGCGATTGTCTAACACCAATAGTGGTGCATCCGGAATCGAAAAGTAGTGAGACCGGAGTATCATTAACAAGACCCTTATGTAGGATTAAAGAACCCCTCCCGTCATGCGCAACAGCAGCAGGAAGAGCGGGAAGTGGGTGACCACAACTCAAAGTAGTTATGGTACCCGGTTCGAATAAAGTACTGCATTGGGGGCATTTGTTTGCTCTCTCAAAGTCAAAAGCAGAACTAGTGACAGCGTCAAAGTTTTTATTATCAACAACATGATTACAGGCTCCCTCAGTTTCCTGTTGTACAGAATTAGCCTGCTGATATCTTTTTTTTTTGTGTTGAGATCTACCCCGACTATTATTACCTCTGAAGTTATCAGAGTTATTATTATCTCTGCAGTTATTATTGTCTCTATTGTAATTGTTATCATGATTCGAATTCCAGTTTCCACGATTACTATCATGTTCACATTGATGCGAACATCTATTTGTTTGGTTTTGAGGTCTTCGGCAGGAATAACCTCTATTACCATATCCTCTTTTGAAATGCCTATAATTATTAGGGTGATAGTAACGACCACTATCAGGTTGTCTCCAATTCTTCGAAGAAGAATCACCATGAAATTGGTTTCCATGATTTTGACAGAAATTACCGCTACTCTTTCTATCAAAATTTTGTTGGGATCTACGAGCAAAGTTTTGGCCATACGGAGCTGCCGAAGCAACTGGTAAACCTTCTTTCACCTTAGAGTTACCCATGGTTATGTGTGGGTGCGCAGTTACGTATTGGCAACAGAAATCTTCCATTTCTTTTATTGTTTTAGGTTTACGTTCATGAAGGAAAGCAAGGAAAGACTCATTGACAGACGACATGACTTTGTCTCTAAGTATTAAGTCCATAAGTCCTTCATAAGTTTTTTCCGTCTTAGATAGTTCAACCCATCGTGAGAAAGTAATGCGTATTCTTGCAATAAACTCGGAGAATTCAACTCCATTTTCAGGTAACATGTTTTTAAATTGTAGACGATAGCCGTCTTCGTTAAGCTGATATTTCTTTAACAGAGCGGCCCTGACAACCTCATAATTGTTCTTGTCAGGTTCATCCACCATATTTAATATACTTAGAGCTTTACCTGTCAGTATCCCTGATAACTGATAAACATATTTTGCTTTGTCTATGTTATGAGCTGTACATGCTTGTTCAAATCTGTCCAGATAGAACATTATGTCATCACTGGAAGGACTAAAAGTTGGCAACTTAATCTTAAAAGTATCATTATTAGCCTTACCAGAAGATGAACCCTTGTTTGAATCATTACCATTACTCATGTTCATCAATTTCAATTTTTCCAACTCTAAAGCTAAGACCTTTTCTTCATGTTCCATTTTTGCTTTCTCTTTCCTCTCATCAGACTCTCTCTGTAATCTTCTCTCCTCAGCCTGAGCCTCTATTTGAAGTCTTTCAGCTTCTTTCTCAAGTCTTTTATTCTCAGCTTCTTTTTCAAGTCTTTTATTCCAGCTTCTTTTTCAAGTCTTTTATTCTCAGCTTCTTTTTCAAGTCTTTTATTCTCAGCTTCTTTTTCAAGTCTTTTATTCTCAGCCTCTTTTTGAAATCTTTCAGCTTCTAGCTGGAGTTTTCTTTCCTCAGCTTCTGATTCCCTTTTTTGTTTTTCCATTTCCATTTGGAATCTTTTTTCATCCACCTGCATCTGCAGTTTCTTTTGTTCAGCTTCCATATGCAGTTTCTTTTGTTCAGCTTCCATTGCTTTATCATATCGAGCAGTTGCAAATTCTTCTAACTTATCACCAGTCTTCCCAAGCAATTTACCCTGCTCAATAAAGTGCTCAAATGTAGACATGTTGTCTAACATATGAGTCCAAAACCTGAAATAATTAACTAATTTATTTCAAACCTAAGTGTAACAAGTCTTAATTAAGCACTTGTATATTCACATCACCTTATATTATCCCAGTCTCTGTGGGAAACAAGTCTCCAATCAAAGAACTTGTATATGAAATATCAACAATCAATTCTTGATCATAAGTGCACTTCTCATTCAATAGTGCACGACACTATTCATCATTCATTTATCATCAGTGTAGTAGTAACAGTGCATTAGCATAGCCCATTAACTAATTACTATAACTGTAAACAATGACTATGTAAACACATGCAGAATGTAAACATTGAAAATGTAAACAATGCAAACAATGTAAACAATAACAATGTAAACAATAACAAAGATCAGCAACAATACAAAAACGTTCGCAGAAATCAACTAAAAATAAAGCAGAAATTAATGAAATATCACAAAAAAATGTGACGATATCTGCGATATAATTAAACAAAATACATGACACCACAGTGTATAAACAAAAATGTAGTATGAAACTAAACTGTAGTCAAGAGTAGGCTAACAAATACAAACAAATCAAAACAAAACTAAAGAATGCGAAATAATAACGAAAACAATATTAAAACATGTCATCACAGCTAACATAAATAGCAACAGAAGTCGCTTAGCAAATTCCAGTATCGGAAATTTGCTCACCCTACAGAAAACGCTCACAATAGACGACCTCTATGACGTGGCATAATCTAAGGGAGACACCACCCAACCGAGAACCCGCTGAAATATAAACATATAAATATACGAATAACATATAAACATATAACATATAGAATGAGATGATACACAGAAGACTCAGCAGAAGTATAAGGGCACAGTTTACATACAAACAGGCCACTTAACTTATAGGCTTCCAATCGTAGAACAGCAGAAAAAACGGATGTCAATCAACGTCCTAAAGAGCGAAGCTCCAACGATGATGGCACATCTGAACTGCTTCCACTGCTAACACGATGGTACTTGAGCTTCTGACATACTGTATGTTGAGTTGTTTCGGCACTTGACCTTCTAATCCAAAAGTAAGTTGATGGAAATCGGTACTTGGCCTTCTTCAGAAAACAACCCGTTTCAACCGGCACTTGACCTTCACAAAAAACGACAGCACTGGAACCTTGACAGCAGCAACTTGCTTGACTTACGTAAAAGATAACAGCAGTCCGAGTTATCCGGCAACATGTAACAACGCCGGGTACTGTCAAATTCTTGTTTCCGTCAAAAAGTTGAAATTTTGACTTTTACCGGGCAACGCCGAGTACTTTGAAAATTTTGAAGATGTTGACTGTCTTGAAGAATGTTAATTTCTTGAAGGATGCTGATGAATTCTTGTTGAAAATGAAGTGGGTAAGGGACCCCGTGTTTGCTGGTACCAGAATCAAACCAGCTTATGGCCACCAAATGATGCGTGATGCCATATGATGATGGATGGTATCCGCATGTCTGGTTTTGTGTAGTGTGCAGATGTGTTCAGTCAAACAATGTTCATACAAAATAACAGGGCAATCCACATAGGACGTCAGTAAACTCACGACGTATAAAGTCAATGATGCTTGTAACAGCTAGACGTTTTTCTGTATCATTTATTGTGGACGCCACAGTGACAAAATATATACGCGAATATGTAGGTACATCAGACAGCCATTATCACAGCAACAATGTCAGTATAGCAATGGACGGTAGACAGCATCATAACAAAGGTGATTCACAGACATGTCAATACATTATAAGGCTGTAATGTAGTCGGGAAAATTCTCCATCCCTTTCTATCTTAGCCAGAAGGTAACCAGATGTATGAGATCAGTTCACTCTCCTTAATCTGACTTCAGCAAGACAGACACGTCTGCCGAAGTATAAATAATGTCCTCAAAAATATCCTCTAGTTAACAAAGGTTTTCCAAGCCTAGTTCATTTAACAAAGTAGCAAGTAATGGTCCTTGGGACATGCATCAACCGATGCAGTACAATACAGCGACATGTGAGCTGGGAAAACATCTCGTGACGACGACTTTCGAAGACAGGCTATGAATCGAAATCGCTCACGACCAAAAATCGATAGAGTTAATGGAAAGTCAATTTACCTTGCCTTCAGGAAATACACAGAAATATTATGCCTCCCGGCATGTGCAAATAGACTAGAGGTATTATCTCGAATAAACGAAATATCCATAAGAGGACTTTCACATTCCTGACAGAACAAAAAATAGCGGAGATCCTCTTTCAGCGAGGCATCTTTCTCGCCATTCAAATCGCTCACTCCACTGGTGGGCGGAAATCGATCGACCAAGAAGCAAGACCAGTCATGCGCAGTCCAGCGCAAAATGACCACAGCTCAAAACTTAACTGCATTCAATACCAACGCGAGAAGACAAATGCTTACCGAGAAAAGTGACTATAAATTTCAAGCAGTTGTTGCCCTTGCGTTATAAAATAGATATTGTAATAAAACGATGTTGCGAGAATTTCTCACGCAACAGTACCCAAAAAAACTAGAAACATAATAACATTACATTTGTCAAATCATTGTAAATAGGGAAAATCACAATTACCAATTATGCTTGTATTTTTAAAAAACAAACAAATAAAAACGAACAAAATCAAGAAGACACTCTGAAAAAGAATAATATTATAGTGGAGGGGTGTAAAGGCCGGGTGGCTCCAGTTATGTAACTGACTTTAACAGATATTTAATTGACCTTCATATGTTAAAAGTCATATGCACTGTAAGAACAGCATCAGACCTTCACATTCCAAACCACTATATATTAACATTTGTTCGTGTTAAATATTGTTTGACTATATTATGCAGCTCCCTAGGTCTATCTATTCTTAACACCTATTCTATATTTGTATAAACCAAATAAAGGCCGAAATACTTGTGTTAATGTTAATAGTGAGTATTTTACAGTGTGTCGAAGAGATACTGTTACATGTGCGGTATCGATAGCGTTCTAGCAAAATGGCTGACCTTGTTTCACTATTCTTCTCCTTTACCCAAAATTGAAATCGTTGTTTTTGTCTCTCATTAAACCAGTTCGCTGAACACTGAGGAGGGTACGGCGGACAGCGTTGGCGTAGCTGGCAGTATTTTTCAAGGCTTCATGACGCTAGCAGATAGATAATGTTAATCCTTTTTAGGACCTAGTGTCTATCAACCCTAGTCGGACTACCAGTCCTTTTCCAATACTATTTCACGCTAGCTGATGGGTGCTAGTAGCTCTTTTCCGGGCTTATATTTCATCAACACAGCGCTTCAGTTAACAGAGTTCACTTATTTTTCAATGGCGAATTGCGCTCGCATATAACCAACAGACTTTAGGCTAGGTTGAAAGTAACATGCCTTGCTCTTAGAAGGCAAAACCTTAAACAACAACCAGCCTACATTATTTCAGTAAGTGCATATGTTATACATAACGTGAGAAATTGGCTGGGGAATCTTTTGAAATGCTATAAATTATTATTTGGTGCGAAAAAGTAGGCACTATCTGTCAAGTCTTGTGGAGTGTAGACAGGACTACCAAAAAAAATAGAAAAAAAACAAAAACCTCAACAACAAAAAAAGAAAAACAAACAAACACAAACAACAAGTGAAATTGCGAACTTAACACTTATATAATTGCAATAAAATGTTCAGAATATCAGTGCACATTTAGTTTAAAACTTATCTACACATTGTTATCAAAGTCAGTTCAAAGATGTAATTTTTTTTTTTTTTTTTTCAAAACAACATATTTCTGTATAAACAGCCACCCAAAATTGGTTCAGAGTTTCTCTTCAGGTGATGTGTTAAAAACAGGCAGTAGATACATATATTATTTCAGTAGGTACTTTTGTTGTATATTTTTTTTTTTTTAATAGGAAAATGAATGAAAAATCGTGTGAAATGCTTTAAATCATTCTTTGGTATGAAAGGTGTGTTATTCCTTGTGAAGTGCAGATGTGATGAAACGATTGCCTAAATTGGGTGCATTTTTTTTTCTTATAAATGTTGTTTTCAAAACCGGTAGTAAAAATATAGAACCTACATTGAATCAGCAGTTGCATGTGCTATGAATAAAAATATGGGAAAAGGGCTTAGCAGTCTTGTGAAATGTTTTTAAACTATTATGTTATGTGAAAAAGTATCTGTGTTTTGTGAAGTTTAGACCTGATTGAAAATAACCGTTAAAAAACAAATTTTAGTAAATGTGCATCTATTTTAAAACACATCAACCCTTTATTGCCACAATCACTTCACAGATATAATTTTTATTATTATTTTTCCAAAACCACATATTTCTGTAAAAACAAAAGATGAGGACTATTTTATGTGTCCCAGAAGAATAATATTCATAATGGGTCTTAAATAGTGCTGGTTTTGACAGCAAGTGCAAGCAGGGGTGTGCTGCGGAGGACAGAGTTCCTATCTCTTTTTGTATAACATATAAAATGCCTTGTGTCACAAAAGTTTTTCAAAGCTGAGGCTGCTTGAGGTGTAACAATATCAGTAGCTAGATTTTCTTGGACATTTAGTGGACTCAGAACAGCAGAAGCTTCAGTTAGTTGGTGAAGCAGATTTCTCTGTAACTGTGGCATGATGAAAACAGTATAACATTGAAGCACTGACCTCTTCTACTTCAAGCAACCAGAAGAGAATTTTTTTTCCAATTATTTAAAAAATGTTCTATTATGTACACTATAATAGCCAACTCTTTGGTGCAGAAGGTCATACCCATTAATTGAATTGTTGTATTCATCTATAATTTTCAGCTTTGCAATGTGCTTCCATGTGTTTTTGGTCTCTATTGAGGCCTGAGAAAACCCAAGAAAAACTGATTTCTTGGCCTTTTTAATCTCTAAAGGCTGTACACAACACCTTGCTTGTTTGTGTCATGTACCATCTGTATTCAAGATAATTAAGGTGCAGAGTCTTCAGTTTCAAGGGAAAATTTCTTAAGATAATGTTGGGAGTGCTGGTGTAGTATTGCTTCTTCTCCAGTAAGAAGTCAGTGAGTTCTCTTGAGGTGTAATTTCTGTCAGCAAATAAATGATGGCCTGTACTCAAAGGCTGTATTGGGGTCTGAAATATCTTTAGAGCTTCTCCACTGTTTGAATCCACTTCAAGATCATATAATGTATCTTAACAAAAATATGTGAACATGTTCACCACATATCCAGTTGCTGAATCACATAAACCAAAGACTTTTTTGTGATATCTGCTTGGTTTATGTGGATTATATTTCTTGTATTCTCATCTGCTTTTGTACTCTATTCCCATTTCATCCAAAACTGACATTTTGGAATGAGTGAAAGACTATCTGAAATTTTTTGTAACAAAATGTTCATAATTGGTTCAGTCTTTTCTTTTCCTTGTTAATATCATCAGACACATGAAGCATAATATGATATAATGCCTCATTTCTATTTCTTGAAAACATATGACTAAATCAAGGTGTATGCCATTCTGCAGATGTAGACAGTAGTCATGAATGAATGGTTTCTTCTGAATCATAATATTTATTAGAACAGCAGTAAAGTTGTCCAGTTCAGGGCACGTGACGTGGTCAATCGCGCATAAATTAAATATTGTTTCAAAGGATTATTCTGAAAACATTTGAGTTTGGCATTATAACTGAGGCACTGATACATGTAATCTTTAATTTCATCAGTAAATAAAACACTATATTACTTCAATGGGGTTGGCAGGTCAAGCCCCTTAGTCACACCTTTTGATAAAACTGAAATGCATTCTGTGTCATGCCTTCAGCAATTTCTGTCCACTCTGGGCCATCTTGTGAGACTTTCCTTGCCTCTCAGCTTGTAGCTGTACTGTTAACTTTACTGGTTTTTTTAAATGGCTTTTTCCCCTTTACTGGCAGAAAGTTCAGCATCTTAGCAAAGTCCTCATCTGAATCACTAACAGAAAAACTGCTTTTGCTTTAATTCTCTTCTATTCACTGAGAAATAAGCAGCCTTCCTTGATCAGCTTATAGCCAGTGTTTGCTTATAAACAAACGATTAGCAGCACTAGTAATGGATATAAAGAAGTCTACAATTTCAGCTTTATAAATTTGTTTTCCCCACTTCAAAATGTTCACACACGTGTACCAAACGTATTGAAATGATTTCAACCAGCAATCTCCATATCCAAACTTCTATTATTTTTTTAAATTTTAAATGTATAGTAAAAATATTCAGTTTAACCTCATTTATAATTAATGATATAGGTCCTATGGTGCCTCTAAGTCCAGATAATTTCTTCCTTTGCCAAAACCTGATGTGGCTTCACTTTTCCTGTCCAATTGTTGTTAATAATGTCAGTTTAAATTTCTAAATTTTGTGAGTGTTTGTATGTGTGTGTTTTTCCATTTCCTAAAAGTAGTCTGTTCAAACCTGTAACAACAACAACAACAAAAATTAAAAAACAAATGTTTGGGAAGGGAGTAATAATAATAATAATAATAGCCCCTTCAGTCATAACTGACTATGGGAATGCGCCCCTGAGGTGACAGCCCTCAACTGCTTATTTTCCTGGTGCTCCTTTTGACGTTTTTTTCTCACCTCTGCTTCTTGTGTGAGCCTCTCTTTGCCCAATCTGAGGTGGTGCCGTAAATAGCATCGCCACTTAGTGCGATCGGCAGCTTCATCCTCCCATGTTGCTGGATCCATGTCCAGTGCCCTCATATCTCTCTTGCACACATCTTTGAACCTCAGCTGTGGTCGCCCAACTGTTCTCTTGCCATCTGCTAATTGTCCGTAGAAGATATCTTTTGGGATGCGACCATCTTCCATGCGGCGAACATGGCCAAGCCAGCGAAGTCTGCGCTGTCTAAGCAGCGTATACATACTTTGAAGGCCAGCACGTGACAACACCTCGACATTTGTCACTTTATCTTTCCACGAGATGCCGAGGATGCGGCGTAGACACCGCAAATGGAAGGTATTGAGCCTTCTTTCTTGCTTAGCATAGGTCGTCCAGGTCTCGCTGCCATATAGGAGTGTGCTGGTGACGCAGGCATTATATACCGCAGCTTTGGTCTTCATTGTGAGTTTAGAGTTTCCCCAAACACGCGATGTGAGGCAGGCAAAGGTAGCTGCAGCTTTGCCAATGCGGCTGTCGATTTCTGTATCCAGTGAGAGTTTGTCATTGATGGTAGACCCTAGGTATGTGAAGTGGTGCACCACTGCCAATTCATAGTTATCGATAGTGATAACTGGTGCAGCACCCACATCCTGACTCAGCACATTCGTTTTCTTTAGACTTATTGTGAGGCCAAAGTCCTTGCATGCTTTAGTGAAGCGATTCATCAAGCTCTGAAGCTCCTGTTGGCTTTGAGTGACGACTGCAGCATCATCAGCGAACAACAAGTCTCTTATAGTGACCCTTCTGATTTTTGTTTTTGCCTTCAGCCTTGAAAGATTAAACAGACGGCCATCTGACCTAGTGTGAAGGCATATTCCTTCAGTTGCATCTCTGAATGCATGTTTCAAGAGTAAGGCAAAGAAGATTCCGAAGAGAGTTGGAGCCAGAACACAGCCTTGTTTAACGCCACTTCGTATATCAAAGGGCTGTGACGTGCTTCCAGCATATTGGACTGTTCCCTTCATGTCGTCATGGAATGACTTTATCATTTCCAGCATTTTAGAAGGGCAGCCTATTTTCAGGAGGATTTTAAAGAGTCCATCCCTACTAACGAGGTCGAATGCTTTTGTGAGGTCTATAAAGGCGATATATAATGGTCTTTTCTGCTCTCTTGATTTTTCCTGAAGCTGGCGGAGAGAGAAGATCATGTCTGTTGTTGATCTGCCAGCTCGGAATCCACACTGTGCCTCTGGATATAAGCGCTCAGCTAACTAAGTGGGAAGGGAGTAGAGTAATGTGAAGGCTTGAAGTGTTTGGATTGATTTTTTAATATGCTTTTAATTTTTCATCAGCAATATGTAGCACTTGTACCTCACAAGATCTTCATTTTCCCCTGCCATGCATCACTAATCATTATATACTTGTTTTCATTCTTGCTATAATCATTTATTAGTTGATTAATTTCCAGCTCTACTTTTCCATTACCTCAAGCTCTGCACTCCCTACCAAGGCTGTTGATGACTTGCTGATGCTTTATTTAGTTCTCACCTTACTTACTCCACTCTTCCCCTTTGAATATATTTTTAACCGAGATCACCTGCCCAATTGTTCCATCTGCCTTTCATGATGTCTCTCTTTATTCTTACTCCTTTTATGCCAGCTATGTTTCTATGGGGGGGATGTCTTCTGCCTGTGGTTATCAGCATATAGGCTTTTTGCCTGGGCAATCACATATCTGGATCTAATCAAAACCGATCCAAGCATGTACTTCATAGTCACAGTGGGTTTATCTCATGCCCAGCCCATGATGATATGCATCCCTTCATTTTGATTGTGTTCCCAGCCATTTACATTGTAATATTGACAGCATGAGTATTCCTAGCTCATATTCAATTACTGACATGACTAGCTGATGATGTAGGGGAAACAATAATCTCTGCTCCAGGTGTGTAGCAGTCATTGTTTGTAATGTTAACTAGCACTGTTGTAGGATCAGCTCTACTTGGTACTTGTAAGATCGCCTACATTTGTTCTGTGATTATTTTATGAAACTGTAATAAAAGGGAAAGATGATTAATCAGTGAAATAGTCATGCTTAAAAGCAAAAAAAAAATTATACAGTAGCTGGAAATTTATGCATCTGAGAACACACCCCCTACATTTATTCATGTGAGAACGCACCCCCTAATTTACATTTATTCCTGTGAGAACACACCTCATACTTTACATTTGTTCCTGTGAGAAAACAAACCCCTGCATTTATTCGTGTGACAATACACACTCTACTTTACATTTACTCCGGTGAGAACACACCCCCTACTTTACATTTATTCCTGTGAGAACACACCCCTTACTTTACTTTTATTCCTGTGAGAACACACACCTTACTTTTATTCCTGTGAGAACACATACCCTACTTTACATTTATTCCTGTGAGAACACTCCGCTTTCTTTCATGAATATTCTAACATGAAGTCTTAGCAAAGTCCTCATCTGAATCACTAACAGAAAAACTACTGTTGCTTTAATTCTCTTCTATTCACTAAGAAATAAGCAGCCTTCCTTGATCAGCTTATAGCCAGTGTTAAGAAGATGAATCTCTTGCCATTGCTTATAAACAAACGATTAGCAGCACTAGTAATGGATATAAAGAAGTCTACAATTTCAGCTTTATAAATTTGTTTTCCCCACATCAAAATGTTCACAAACGTATACCAAACGTATTGAAATGATTTCAACCAGCAATCTCCATATCCAAACTGTGAGAACACACCCCTTAATAATAATAATAATAAATTCTTTAAGCACCAAACACGGCGCATAAGGCAGAAACCAGTGCTCTCCAGGTTGTTCATTGTGACGCCACTCCTCTTAGCTCTTGCACATTATTTAGGCCCAACGTTCTTCCTTCTCTTATTATTGTTCTTCTGAGTGTTTCTTTTGGTCTTCCTTTTTTCCTCTTACCCTCAGGAACCCAAGTAAGCGCCTGTAGTGGTATTCTGTTGTTTTGCATTCGTAGGACATGACCGATATATGACCATCGTCTTTTCCTTATATAGTCGGAGACATATTTCTGCCTAGAGTCTTCTCTTATTTGTCGATTAGTCTTGAATTCTTTCCAACTGATGTTCATGAGTTTTCTAAGACATTTGTTCTCGAATGTATTCAGCTTGTTCTCCAATGATTTTGTTATTTTCCAACTCTCACAGCCGTATGTTAACACTGAGATAACATTTGAATTAAACAGACGAAGCTTGGTATGTATATTCAATGATCGTAATTTCCAAATGTTAGATAATCTATTGAAGGCGCTAGCTGCCAAAGCAATTCTAGTATGGATTTCTCTTGTTGTGTCACCATCCTGAGTCCTTACTTTACTTTTATTCCTGTGAGAACACACACCTTACTTTTATTCCTGTGAGAACACACACCTTACTTTACATTTATTCCTGTGAGAACACTCCGCCTCCTTTACATTTATTCCTGTGAAAACACACCCCCTACTTTACTTTTATTCCTGTGAGAACACATTCCTTACTTTTATTCCTGTGAGAACACACCTCCTACTTTGCATTTATTCCTGTGAAAACACACCCACTACTTTATATTTATTGTTGTGAGAACACACCCCCTACTTTACATTTATTCCTGTGAGAACACACCCCCTACTTTACATTTATTCCTGTGAGAACACACCCCATACTTTACATTTATTCCTGTGAGAATACTAGTTTTGAATTATGTGAGGTCCTCATTGGGACTTTTCTAGCATAAAATGTGACCACAGTTGAAGTTTTTTGAAGTTGAAGTTTGTTGAAGTATTTTGCACCTGTAACTTCAACTTACCCGTCTATTCTTTGTTATTCGTCTTCCACTACACATTACTAGACACAAGTATTTCGGCCTTTATTTGGTCTATACTTGCTGATAGGAAAGTTATATTAGTGATTGCATCTTTAAAACTATTTGGGTCATCCACGGGTCCTATACCATAGTTGTGTGAGTGTCATGAGAATGAGCTCAGCCAATAATGCACTTCTTTTGGGGTGCAAAATTGGCTCAGTGTCCATTCATGATGTACTGTCACAGGTCCTAGGTTCGATTCCCAGTAAGCCTATCACTCATATTTTCTTGTCTGTTGTCTAGTTCCACCCTTTATGTCCAACGAGTACCTGTTAATTACCTTTATTTATTTATTTACCTATTTATTTACTATCCACAGGACTCAGGTTTCCTTCATTTATATTTTTTCACCATTATTAATTTAAAAAAAAAAAACTTTGAGTGAAATTTCTTGTGATATCAATATCTCAAAAAACCAGCATGTAACTAATTGTCTATGATTTTGTTACATATAATTCATTTTTCTTTTCAGATTGCAAAAAAATATGGAACAGAAGATCCCATTCTTGGATCAAAAAATAAAACAGGACATCAGTACAGATTTTAAAGTGAGTATTCTTTTTAATTCTTGATAACAAATTTGTATACAGCCAAAGTGAGTTAAACTGAGAAATGTGTTAAAATATTGTCCATTTAAACATTTTATTACTTATTGCTAGGTTCTTTGTGTTTTTTCTTTCTGTAACAGTGTATTATATGTAAATGAAATGTAAGGTTTTCATGATGGACGGAGGTGTAAAACAGTTGAGAAAAGAAAGCAACTTTTAAATACATAAAAATTTATCATGTAGTTGTCAAACTGGGGCAGTGTTTAAGACTGAAACGGTTTGTTTCAAACTTGAATAATGTTCAATATTTTGTTTTCAGGGACACACCGTGAAGATAGAAAGTGAAGACAACGAAGATGGTCATGTTTCTGCAGGGCGAGAGAGTATGAGGACCAGTTCCACATCTGTATATCCTGCTGGGGACAATTTACTCAGTAATGCTTTACAACTTTTTAACATAAATGTAACCTGTGCTCAATATGTTAGCACTATCAACAAATATGTAACGTAATAAGTGTTATTTATACACATCCACCGCAAACATCACAATTTCTTTAAGGTTTCTACCCTATATGCACACGTGTTTTTCTTTTTTAATTTCAATTATTTTTTTTAAATTTCGGGTATTTTTAGTCCAGACAGAAAATCCCTTATGGCAAATTTTACTTGTTTGGGGCAGTGGTGTTGGAGGGTTGTTAGTGTCCGAGGCGAGAAAGGAAAAAATGCACCCATGGTCACCGCCAGATAAAGTACATGTTCATTTTGTAGACAAATCAAAAGAAAGTTTAAAGGAATATATCAAGCACTGTCGTGACTTTTAAATTCTATTAAGAACACCAGGATGAATTCTTGGGAAAATATGAAATTTTAGAATTAATTAAACACAAAAGAAAAGAAATAAACCTCTCTTTCTCATCAGATTTTTATTAACAGCATAAACTGTACACCACAGATATCAATTTTTTTTATTTATTACTACATATTGATCTTTAGCACCTTTATTCCTGCAAATTGATCAATCTTACCGAAATGAATGTTATTAAGAGTTTCTCTTTCAATACTAAGAAGCGCCAGATTACTCAGACGTTCCTGTCCCATAGATACTCATTAATATGAAAGAATTAGCTTTAGTGTACTAAACAAACGCTCACAACTGGCTACTGAAGTAGAAATCATTAGCAGAGTTTACAGTGATATGCGTAACTTTGGGAAGACATCATTTTCATAAGACTATACGAATGAAAGCAAACCCAAAGCAGTTGTTGAAACAAAATCAATTCGTGATTGCAGTAGCATCCTGCAATCGCTTATTTCCGAAAGCAGGACCTTGCCATCAGCGTCTGTGACATAAAAGCTTGCCAGGTCAGTGCACTTCTGACAAATCTCTTAAGCATTATCTGTCTTGATAAGAGTATCAGTGTTGAGGAGGAATTCAAATTCCATGTTTATATTCTTCAGTTGACTGAAAAGTGTTGACATTTCGTGCTATAGTCTGCCTAGGATGCACCTTATCACTCGCATAATCTCATCTTCTGTCATAAATGTAATGTCTTTTTCTAGTTCACTGGGCATCACACATTGACCATCAACTTTGACTTGTTGCACCTCTTTTTGCACACCACAAAGCATCCATTCTAATTTCTTGTTTTGCTGTCAGGTCATCCGTTTGCATGCCAATGGCTTCCTTTTAGCTTTCACCACTGACAGTCATACGAGTCTGAGACTCCAGATGTCCATTTCTTGCTGTTTCCATAACTGTACAGATTTTTTACATAGACAGGGGTGTTGGCCCTGCGCTAAAACACCCAACCTGGAGGAACAGGGTACCAGCTTTTGTCTGTCCCCTACCTGCGCAGATCTGTCCAGCTTGGTTGATCCTAGCAGGAGTAAAACTCCTGCTGGCATAGCTCTGGGGGTTGTCAGGGTACACAAGCTGCCATACCACTACAAGGTATAGGAACCATTGATGGCAGAATCTGACAATGTAGTGAAGAGTTATACATGTTTGCTGAATGATATCTGTGATGTCATTTTCAACAAGACACAGAAAACATGATTGCTTTTATGCTTAATGTCTAGCATTATTTCATACAGCTGTCAACATATTAAAATTAATTTTAAAATATAATTTGCACCAATATTCAAGGTTAATGTGTGAAGTACAATATATACACTCAATTCAAACTGTTAGTGTTATTTTTCATACAAATACATTTGAGTTATGTGCATTATACTGGGTTTATAATATAACTAATTTGCTTCCTAAAATATCTGGCATGTCTCCCATCCCCAGAACTTCCAACTAAGAACAGAATACACCAGACTCGCCAAGCACATACAATAATTGAACCTTAATACTTAAACCTAATTCCTACCACTGTATCCATCCACTGAGGTAGCCCAGATTGTGCTGCTCACTTACCCAGGACTTTCCACAGAAAGAAGAAAGCTATTACTTGGCTCCTTAACTCTTTAAGTCCCAAGCAAAAAGCAGGGTTTGGACCAAACAAAAACGGCCACCACAGTGCTTTTTTATTGTTGTTATTGTTTGGAAAAAAATATTTTCTAATGTTCATATGCATAAATACGAGTTATTTAAAATGAAAGTACTTCAGTACTTCCTGTTGGAAATGACGTTTTGGGTTGCTAACATTGGAACAGAGCTCTAGACAGGAGCAAAAAATCCGAAGCCACTTAAATGGCTCCTGGGCCAAATAGGTCTAAACCCTGAGCCATTATAGTGGCTCTTGGGGCTTAAAGAGTTAACAACCACAATTTTGATGGGGGACCTAAATGTAAAAATAGGAACAGATAACACTGGCTTTGAAGAAATCATGGGAAAACATGGATTATTATGTTAACAAGAATGGGGAACTATTAATAAACATCTGTGCTTCAAATCAACTGACTATAGGAAAAGCATATTTCCACAAAAAATAACACATAAAGCAACATAGATATCACCAGACCATAGATAAGAATATAGGTAATGATTATTTGATGTAAAGATATATAGAGTAGCAGATGTAGTATTCGATCACCATCTTCCGTTAGCAAAAACAAAAATATAACTCAACAAAATTGTGTATAATGTGGAATACCTAAGAAATCAAGAAATAAGAGACAAAGTTTCAATCACAATATCCAACACATACTAATTACTCCAACAACTGGATGATGAAACAGATACGGAAGACCACTGGCAACAAGTAAAAAATATATGGAACGATACATGTAGAGAGTTACTTGGAAAAAGAGAACATCAGCACAAAGCATAGATAACAACAGAAACCATAAACCAAATAGAAGATAGGAAAAACAAGAAGGCAGATAAAACCAGAAGCTACAAAGCCAAGGCTCATGAAGTGTACCTAGAAGAAAATAAAGAAGTAAGAAGAAACATCAAAAGAGACAAGAAAAAGTATATCAAAAAGTTGGCAAGGGAAGCAGAAAAAGCTTCAGCCAAATGGAAATATGAAGAACCTGTACAACAACACCAAGAAGCTAAGAGGGAAATATAAGCAAGAAAATAGCCTCATCAAAGATGAGTGGCAAATGTTTTAGTAATATACAACAACAAATGTAGAGATGGACAGAACATTTTGATGAACTTCGCAATAGACCGGCTCCAACAAAGCCGCCCCCCCCCTCCCCCCGCCCCCCTTCCCCCCCCCCCTCTCTCCCCCCCCCTCCCCCCCCTCCTCCCCCCCCCCCCCGACCCCCCCCCCCCCCCCCCCCCCCCCCCCCCCCCCCCCCCCCCACCCCACCCCCCCCCCCCCCCCCCCCTACAATTTCCCCCCCCCCCCCCCAGACATCCAGCCAGCAGTAGAGGGGCTACAATTTAACTGTGAATGACCAATAGAGAAGAAATAAAGAAGGCCATAAAGCTTCTGAAAAATGGAAAAGCAGCTGGTCCAGGTGGCATTCCAGCAGAGACCATCAAAACATATATTGATACCTTTACAGAGATATTATATAAACTACATGGCAAAGTCTAGGAGAGAGAACAAACAAACTTTATTTTCAAAGGGTTAAGAATTGGACACACAGGCCCATCTAACATTCTGCCCTTCCTTTCTCTCTCAACTTGCAATCTGTATCCTTTCATTCATACATATACTTTGGTCATTATTTAGGCATGCAACATTATTAAGGTCAAATAATAATAAGCATTTGTAATATCCAGTCTTAACAAAATTTAAGTTTGTTTAGAAAAAAAACATAAAAGTAAAAAACAATAAAAGGGGGAAAAAGACAAACAAAATCCAAAACCATCCATACAGTAAATTAGACAATGGCTTTGGGCTTTTAGCAGATTGCATTGTGATATCTGAGGTCTAAATTGCATGCTGTGTCATCGCCAGTCCACAAAAACCTCAGAGGTTTACCCAGCCAACACAGAGTGCTTTGTTTATGTCAGGAGTGGCTTGCAGCAGTGGGGAAATTACCGCCACCTCTGCTGAGAGAAGAAATACCAACAGAATGGAAGAACGGTTATCTAGTAAAGTTACCTAAATAAATTAGTAAATAAATAAATAAAGGTAATTAACAGGTACTCGTTGGACATAAAGGATGACCATTATGGAATTCCTATGAAGATCATTTCATTTCATTCATAACCCTCCACTCCCAAAGGAGCATAGGCCTTCAACAAACACATGCCAAGTCCTCCTGTCACGTGCCATCATCTCATGTTCCTTCCATGCTCTCCTTATCATTTTCATCTCTGTTTCCAGCTCTCTTCTCCATGTGCTTCTTGGTCTACCTCTGCCTCTCTTTCCCTGGGGGTTCCAGAACAAGGACTGCCTTGTAATGCAATCAACAGGTTTCCTCAGTGTGTGTCCTATCCATCACCATCGTCTTCTTCTCATCTCTTGTTGAAGATCAGTTACTTAATAAAAAAGACTTTACATGCAGAGTTCTTCATGAAGGACAACTTACAGAACCATTTGTGATTATAATGGGAATGTGACAGTGATGCCTCTTGCCTCCATTTCTTTACTTACTAGCAATAAATGGGGTTATGAAAACATTCCCATCACTCAACAGAAATGCAATCCAGTGTAATCTGACTAAACTGCTTATGATCTAGGTTTTGCTGTTCTGTCTCAAAACCATAATCAGATGCAAGACAAAATGAAAATACTCAATGAGAGGTCACAACAAGTGGGTCTGAAGATACACAGGGAAAAGACAAAGATAATGAGTATAAATGCAAGAAATGATGACAATGTTGAACATGAAGAAACACCACTAAAAGATTGTAGAATTGTACACATATCTTGGCAGCAGTAAAGCCAAAGTTGGAGGGACAGAAATAATATCAAAATAAGAATGCAAAATGTATGAAGAGCTTTCATTGCATTAGAAAACATATGGAGGTCAAAAGAAATCAAGGCTGACATGAAAAAAAAAAGAATCGTTAAGTCAGTCATATTGAATGGCTCTGTCAAGTCAGTCATATTGAATGGCTCTGTCAAGTCAGTCATATTGAATGGCTCTGACCGGTGAAGACCAAAAAAAAAACAACAATAAAAAGTTACAGACTTTCATAAATGGGTGGTTGCATCGAATATAAGGTTTGAAATGGTATTACAAATATATAAGTGATGACAAGAACCAAACAAGTGCCAGTGGAAGAAGTGATGAGAAAAAGATGCTGGCAATGGATAGGACACATATTGAGGAAACCTGTTGATAGCATTACATGATGGTCCTTTTTCTGAAATCCCCAGGGAAAGAAAGGCAGAGGTATGTTAAAACACATGTGGACAAGAGAGCTAGAGACAAATGAAACTGATGAAGAAAACATGGAAAGAACTTGAGCTGTTGACACGTGACAGGAGGACTTGGTCTGTGTTTGTTGAATGCCTATGTTCCTTGGGGAGCTAAAGGGTATATTGATTATTGACCACCAATCACAAACACTTTAATCTGTACTATTTAGCAGCCTCAGAACACATACAAATTCTTCAACTTGGCATTGGCTGCAAAAGGGTGACAAGCTCAGCAACCCTTGTTTATCAACAACAACAACCTCTTTTTAAAAAGAACTAGTCTAAACTTTCAAAGACTCTTCTTGTAAGAGCATTGTTATATCAGTAAGCATTTTACTGAGTTTATACAACTACAGATAAAATTGTTTTTATTTTTTTTTTCAAACATTCTTGTACTTTATAATAGCCATAACTGCTTGTCAAAATGCATTAAAGAATTGGTCAGAATGTGTGTAGTAATTAAAGTATATCATGTATTGTAATCAAAATCCAGGTTCTGATGAATGTAAGCAGAAGTATAATGGAGGCTTCCAGAATCTTGATACCAATACTGAGGTGGGATGTTGTATATACCTTTGTTTAGACAAACTATATCAGCCAGTTAATTAGCCTTATATGTTGTACGTACTGCTGTTTAGACAAACTATATCAGTTAAGTTAATTAGCCGTATATGTTGTATGTACCATTGTTTAAACAAACAATATCAGACAGTTAATTAACCTTATATGTTGTATGTAATGTTGCTTAGACAAACTATATCAGACAGAAGATTAACCTTATATGTTGTATGTATAATTGTTTAGATAAACAATACCAGCCAGTTAATTAGCCTTCTATGTTGTATGTACAGTTGTTTAGACAAACTATATCAGACAGTTAATTAGCCTTTTATGTTGTTTGTACTGTTTTTTAGATAAACAATATCAGTCAGGTAATTAGCCTTATATATTGTATGCACCATTGTTTACGCAAACTATATCAGACAATTAATTAACTTTATGTGTTTTATGCACCATTGTTTAGACAAACTACATCAGACAGTTAATTAACCTTATATGTTGTACGTATCATTGTTTAGACAAACTATATCAGACAGTTAATTAACCTCATATGTTGTATGTACCGTTGTTTAGTCAAATTATATCAGACCATTAATTAACTTTATATGTTGTATGTCCCATTGTTTATACAAACTAAATCAGACAGTTAATTAACTGTATATGTTGTATGTACCATTGTTTAGACACTATATCAGACATTTAATTAACCTTATATGTTGTACGTACCGTTGTTTAGACAAACTATATCAGACAGTTAATTAACCTTAAATGTTGTATGTACCATTGTTTAGAGAAACTATATCAGACAGTTAATTAATCTTATATCTTGTATGTACCATTGTTTAGACAAACTTTATCAAACATTTAATTAACCTTATATGTTGTATGTACCATTATTTAGACAAACTTTATCAGACAGTTAATTAACCTTATATGTTGTATGTACCATTGTTTAGACAAACTTTATCAGACAGTTAATTAACCTTAAATCTTGTAAATACCATTGTTTAAACAAACTATATCAGGCAGTTAATTAACTTTATTTGTTGTATGTACCATTGTTTCGACAAACTATATCAGATATGTCATCGACCTTCTATGTCTCAATTGTCCTGGTCAGTCCCTATGAAGGATGGAACCACTACTACAGGAAGCTTACACTAAACATTGACAAGCTCTTACTGTGATGGTATCTGTAGCTATTTGTTTGACATGATGATGTTGCCAGCCTCATGATCAGCCTTATAATAGTGCCTTGCACAACATATTCCCACTCTTTCTTTGTCTCATCAGTGGCCCCAGACACTACAAGGGGCCTTATAATAATGTCTTGTACAAGATCCTAAGGGAGCAATATTTCGTTTTCTCATCAGAGATCACAGAAACTACAAGAGGCCTTATTAGACATGCTAGTTTGTTATTTCAGTGTTTTATTTACTTATTTGTTTTTTACACAAACAATTCAAATGGTTTTTTGTGTTTGAAAGTTCACTGTGACCTTATAGAGTCTAATGTCATGTAGAAAATAATTGTGTGCTCTGTATATTTGTGTTTGTGTGTATTTATAAATATGTACATGAGCATTTGTCCGTGCATGTATACATAAGTGTATGTGTTAGTTTGTGTATGTGCATGTGAGTATGTCATTGTATGTGTGCATGAGTGATGGCAATAATGAGAAAATGATTAAAGAAAATTGTATCTTTCCTACATTTTAATATTGTGTATTACAAGTGTCGTAAACACAAAGAGAAATCAAGTTCAACACAAAAATCTCAATCTCAACTCCAGTGTCAAGGCAGTTCAATTATATAGCTCTAGTTTATAGTATTCTGAAATGTCCAGGGTAAAAGAAGTTTTGGGAGACTCATAAACACACATAGTAGAGAACTGGATACAAAAGTCAAAGATATGAGTCAATCATTGAGACACCTTGAGCTGATAGTATACAACAAGAAGAGTTGGCAGACATTTGTTGAAGGCCTAGGCTGTTTAGGGAGCTATACTGTTCAAAAATAGAAATGCATAGCTATCCGAGGGCGCGTTTTTATGAGTTTGTAAGTAAAATTTGGTGCTAGGGTATATAAAGACCAGCCTCAGATGTTCTTTACAGTGTCAAATGCACGTGTTGACCTGAATTGCGTTCGTTTTTGTAATCGTTACAACACAGTGGTCAATAGTGTTTATGACGCAATTTTTGACCACAGCTCATGTTGCGCACACGTGAAAGCAACAAAATTTGGGGTGAACACTATTCACTGACTACGCAACTGAAACCCTATAAAAGGATAAAGCTACACAAAAAAAATTCAGTTCATTTTCAAGCAGACATTTATTGCATCTCTATCGATAAATTTAAGGAACATTGCTATTGGCCGACTGCATGCAGGCGAAAGTCAAAGTCAGGTTGCCAGGCATCTAAACGTGCATCAGAGTACCATCAGTCGACTTTGGCACTGGTTACAAGCCACTGGCTCAGTTGAAAACTGGCATCACAGTGGACGACCCAGAGTGACAACAGCAGCGGAGGATCACTTTATTCGGCTTTGTCACCTCAGAGACAGGTTTACAACAGCTTCCTCAACTGCCCAGTCATTGCCTGCAGGACGTCATGTGTCTGATCAAACTGTCCGGAATAGACTGCATGATGCTGGACTTTGGGCACAACGACCTCACCAAGGACCTGTCCTTACAAGCCACCATCGCCAAAATCGACTTCTTTGGGCCAACCAGCATCATCCCTGGGCAGCTGACAATCAATGGAGACGTGTCTGGTTTAGTGACGAATCTTTCTTTTTGTTGCAGCGTCATGATAGACAGCATAGGGTCTACTGTAGGCGAAATGAATGTTTTGCCCAAAATTGCGTTGATGAAGCTCCGCCGCATGGTGGTGGAGGTGCAATGGTGTGGGGAATGATCAGTTACAACGGAAGGAGTCAATTGGTGCACATTGAAGGAGGCTTGAATGCGCAACGATATGTCAATGAAATTCTTCGACCCCATGTCATTCCACTTTTGGCTGCCTAAAGGTCTGTGTTTCAACAGGACAATTCCAGACCCCATTGTGCACGGTTGACCACGCAGTTCCTGACTGCCAACAACATTCTCACCCTTCCCTGGCCATCCCTGTCTCCAGACATGAGTCCGATTGAGCACCTGTGGGATGAGCTGCATAGATGTGTTTGTCGCCGAGACGTTGCTCCAGCCAATTATCGTGATCTGTTCCATGCACTCCAGGAAGAGTGGGCAGCCATCCCACAGGCCCACATCAGACGTCTGATCGCATCCATGCCCAGGCGATGCCAGTCGCTGATCGATGCAAGAGGAGGCCACACACCATACTAACGGGAAAGCCTGTACGCCAAAAAACTCTCATGACCCAGATGCAAAACAACTGTCAATTGATTGGTTGAACCCTAAGGTATTCTTGTGTGCAATTTGAACAATTAACTCATTAAACTAAAAAAGTTATTGAATGTCAAAATTATGGCTATGTGTGTACCTTCAGTAGCTATGCGTTTCTTTTTTTTGAACAGTATAAAAGTGATAATGATGATGTGTCATAAATGCCTCGACTGATCAAAATTTGTTTCAGGCTGATTGTGGCAACAGCTGTACTAAAACTCAGATACATTATACTGAAGTCTTGGACATGCCAGAATGTAAACAACAGTTATGCTTATTTGGAGATGAGAAAGGTATGTATAATAAGAATGTTATTATTTTTAATTCATATTTTTTCTACACAAGTTTACATGATATCATTATCTGCACAGTATGACATTTAATACTAAGCATCAAGTGGGCCTTTCTTAGAGAATTAAATCTATTTACAAATTTTAATTAAACTTTCTTAATGTATACATGGAAACCCATCAACAACAGACTGATAAGATTAAGATTGAGAGGTAGATTCACCAATACTACAATAATAAAATGCTACGCACCAACGAATGACAGCGATGAAGAGGTCAAGGATGAATTCTATCAACAACTGCAGAAAGAAATGGAAGACACACCTAGATGTGATCTTATTATAGTAATGGGAGACCTCAATGCGAAAGCTGGTACACACAATACATATAATGAAAGAGAAATGGGGAAATGCGGCAGCGGAACAGCAAACGAAAATGGGGATAAATTAATAAGTTTCTGTAGTATTAACAACCTGGTCATTGGAGGAACACTTTTCCCACATAAAGAAATTCACAAATTAACATGGGAATCACCAAATGGTCGGGACAGAAACCAGATAGATCACATCATGATTAACGGTAGATGGAGACATGCATTACAAGATGTGAAGGTAAGAAGAGGTGCAGATGTGGAAAGTGATCACCATTTAGTAGTAGCAAAACTGAAAGTGAAACTAAGAAGGGCTGGACCAACTGTAACTACATAGAAAAGGTTTGACATCAGCAAATTGAAGGACCCCCTTACCAGAAAAGCTTTTGCGGCTGACATAAAGAAACGATATCAATTTGCCAAAAGTCAGGAAAAGACATTGACTGATGATATAGACCAGAAATTCAACACCATTTCAACAATATATAAGGAAAGCAGCAAATCATGCTTGGGATTCCAGGAAAGGAAGAAGCAAGACTGGATAACACCAGAAACATTAAACACCATAACACTGAGAAAGGAAATGAAAAGAAAGAAAACAGAAGCAAAGTCCCCCAGGTTAAAGCAACTATATAGCGAACAGTACAGTCAGCTGGACAAGGAAGTTAAACGCCAAACCCGAGCCAACAAAAGGAATTTCCTAGATGATCTTGCAAGACAGGCAGAAGAGGCAGCACTGAGAAATGAACAAAGCACAGTATACAAAATAACTAAATTCATCATTGGAAAACGAGGTGCAAACAATATTACATTAGTAAGAGGGGAGCCGCGCTAGCGTAGTGGTTACAACACCGCTCTGGCGACCGGGTGATACAGGATCAAACCCGGGCGACGGCATTTGAGGATTTTTCGTCGACCGGGATTTGGACTGGATTAACTCGAGACCTGGCGAGAACATTTGAAGGAGTGTCGTCGACCAGGGACTAACGGCTCCTGAGCCGACCCAGCTGCAATGGGTACCTCCGAAATCGGCGAGTATTTGCCTGAATGGCGAGGGACACCTGTCTCTGTACAAGAAATAAAGGGATACTCACGTAAAATCAATGTCAGGTTAGACATAAAATAATAACCTGAGATTTCGCCTCGAGTATTAGCGGGCGAACGAAAAAAAAAAAAAAAAAAAACATTAGTAAGAGATAAGCAAGGAAATCTCATCACGACAGCAGAGGGACAGGAAACAAGATGGGCAGAGCACTTCAGAAAAACTCTGAACAAGAAACCACCAGAGACACAACTGAATGTTCCAGAGGCTGAAAACGATCTAGATGTAAATACAGACATTCCACGAAAAGAAGAAATCATCACAGCAATCAAAGGGTTAAAGAACAGAAAAGCTCCTGGCCATGATAACTTAAATGCAGAGCTATTTAAGACAGACCCTGAGCTAGCAGCAGAACTTTTAGAACCACTATTTGCACATGTCTGTAAAACGGGGACAACACCATCAGAGTGGAACAAAGGAATAATTGTCAAATTGCCCAAGAAGGGAGATCTTGCAGACTGCAATAATTGGAGAGGAATCACTCTTCTCTCAGTTCCCAGCAAAATACTAAGCAGGATAATTATACAGAGAATTTCAAAAGCACTAGACCACAAACTGAGGAAAGAACAAGCAGGATTTAGAAAGAACAGAAGATGTGTAGATCATATATTCACTCTCAGGAACATTATAGAGCAGTGCTCAGAATGGCAAAGACAACTGTACATTAATTTCGTTGATTTTGAAAACGCTTTTGACAGCATACATAGGGACAGTTTATGGAAAATACTGAGGGCTTATGGAATTCCAAGCTGCATAGTGTCAATCATAAAAAGCCTCTATGCCAACTTTACGTGTAGTGTTCGGCAGAGCAACCTAACCTTTGAGGTGAAGACAGGAGTACGACAGGGATGCCCCTTATCAACCACTCTATTTTTAACAGTCATAGATTTGGCGATGTGCCAGACAACAGAGGGCAGTCCAAGAGGAATAATATGGACTACATTTTCTACTTTGGAAGATCTGGAATATGCAGATGATATTGCGCTACTAGCACATTCACATCAACACATCCAGGAAAAAACGAATAGACTTAATAAGTTTAGCCAACAGGTGGGCTTGAACATCAATTTAAAGAAGTCAGAGGTCATGACGCTCAATGTGAGCAACCCTTAGCCCATATCAGTAAGGAATCAGCAACTGGTACAGACAGACACCTTCACATACCTAGGATGCATAGTAACACCAGACGGCGGGGCAGGCAAAGATATCAACATCAGAACAAATAAGACAAGAACAGCCTTTTTTTAGCCTAAACAACATCTGGAAGTCCTCTCAATACAGCACAAGCACAAAATTAAGATTATATCAGAGCTGTGTGCTTTCTGTGCTTCTCTATGGTGCGGAATACTGGAGAGTTACAGAGAAGGAAATGTCGAAATTGTCCTCTTTTCACACAACATGCCTAAGAAAAATTCACCGAATCTTTTGGCCGAATACCATCACCAACCAAGATCTGCTTACTCGGAGCAAGCAAGAGGACATGCACACCATCATAGCTGGCAGACGCTGGAGCTGGGTTGGCCATGTCCTCAGAAGAGACCCTGATGCCATCACAAGAACAGCTATGCTTTGGACCCCTGAAGGAAAATGAAAGAGTGGCCAACCAAAAACAACCTGGCGGAGGACTGTGGAGGCTGAGATGCAAAGAATGAACCAGAGTTGGGGCACTGTATGAAGGATGGCCGCTGACCGAGCAAAGTGGAATCAGTTTGTTGTTGCCCTACAAGACGCCACTAGGCGTGATGGCCACTGACTGCTTTGACGGTCAGCGGCTAAGGATCAAAGAAGAAGAATGTATACATAATGGAGATAGAGGCTGATACTGCAGTAACCAGGGCAGTTATTGTGTCACACTCTCAGTCCATGCTATTAAAGGTTCAAAATGGATGTCTGTTGCATGAATAGAAAACATATATAGAGGCCTTGAATCTTCAGAAGCTGGTATGAATCTACTGTACAAGTCATTCAGGTGTATGACATGGCAATAAGAGTGTTGACAGACTAGCTTCGCAAACACCCATAGTGGGGACACTGGTCCTGCACAAGGGAGAGATACTGAAGACAGTTAATGATCATCTGTTAGAAAACAACACTGCAGTAGATGAATCAACAAAGCTAAGATAGTTGGAATGTGGCACCAAACATAAGACTAGCAGGTATGACAAATGAGAGGATGCATCCGACATGTATACAGTCAGGATGCTACAGTACAGTAAGCATTCATACACTTCAACATTTGCTGAGGGAGACTTAGCACCAATGGGATTGCCTAGATTGCAATGATGTCGATTCTAAATAACAATCACATAATTATCAGGAAATTGTGCTTATGTGTTTGTTACTACATTTTGCTAAACAAAAATTTAACTAAACATACAAGACATGGATTTAATTATTTATCTTTGCTCATTATTTTTATTACTACAGGTGTTTATTCTTGTCACCTGTGCAACACTCATTTCTTCCAACTTGATGTCCTGGATGAGCATATTAAAACAGTACACAGAAATGGAGGCTGGGAGTTTGATAATAAAAACAGTGATCTTCAGAATGTGTTACCACAAGACAGTGGAAATAACGTGAATAAAGTAGTTACTAAGATTAGAGCTGCCACTTTTACTGATGTAGCAAGAGAAGATAACAACAACCTGACACTCACTGGTAATGAAGCATCAGTGAACTTCATCAACAGTCAGGAAAGGACAGCTACAATGTTTGACAACCTACACAGTAATGAATCAGGTTTAAAAAATCAAGTCTGTAACATAAATTGTAGTAAACCATTTTCTGCCAGTAAAATAAATGTTCAGCTTTGTGTGAGTGACAGAACTGTTGCTACTTGCAGGGATCTAAGCATTCAGTCTCACAAGAATATAGAGGAAGACAAGTCCTACAAGTTTGATATTAATGGCACATCATTTTCTGAGAAAGATAGCCTACACCAACATAAAATGATACATACACGAGAGAAACCTTATAAGTGTGATGTTTGTGGTGCAGCATTTACCCAGATACGTAACCTACAGAAACACAGAAGAATACAGATGGGAAATAAACCTTACAAGTGTGATGTTTGCGGTGCAGCATATACTCAGAGCAGTAATCTACAAGATTATAACAGAATACATACAGGAGAAAAGCCTTACAAGTGTGATGTCTGTGGTGCAGCATTTACTCAGAGCAGTAATCTACAGGATCATAACAGAATACATACAGGAGAAAAGCCTTACAAGTGTGATGTCTGTGGTGCAGCATTTACTAAGAGCAGTAATCTACAGGATCATAAAAGAATTCATACAGGAGAAAAACATTATAAGTGTGATGTCTGTGGTGCAGCATTTACTCACACTGGTAATTTGCAAATACATAAAAGAATACATACAAGAGAAAAACCTTACAAGTGTGATTTTTGTGGTGCGGCATTTACTCACACTAGTAATTTACAAATACATAAAAGAATACATACAGGAGAAAAACCTTACAAGTGTGATGTCTGTGGTGCAGGATTTAGGCACACTGGAAATTTGCAAAAACATAAAAGAATGTGATGCCTGTGGTGCAGCATTTACTCTCAATAGTAATTTACAAAGACATAAAAGAATGCATACAGGAAATAAGCCGTACAAGTGTGATGTTTGTGGTGCTTCATTTACTCAGAGTGGTAGTCTACAAAGACATAAAAGAATGCATACTGGAAATAAGCCGTACAAGTGTGATGTTTGTGGTGCTGCATTTACTCAGAGTGGTAGTCTACAAAGACATAAAAGTATACATAGCTTAGTGTGAGTAATAGTGCTGCTGTTGCTGCTTGCAGTAATTTAATCATTTAGTCTCACAAGATAATAGAGGAAGACAAATCCTGCAAGTGTGATATTTATGGTGTATCATTCAGTCTCACAAGATAATAGAGGAAGACAAATCCTGCAAGTTGATATTTATGGTGTATCATTTATTGAGAAATACAAAAAGCAAGAGGAGCATTCATTGCATTGGGAAAGATATGGAGAACAAGAGAATTACAACATGAAAATAAGAATCTTCAACTCAAATGTCAAGTCAGTCCTATTGTATGGCTCTGAAACATGAAGAACATGATAGGAAACTCTTTACAGAGTGATACAACAGGAGGTAATATGATCATCAGAAGCGATCCCCCCTATCGAACAAGTGTTTCGACCTTTACACTCTAAGGGGGGCAGGCCCACTTGGGTCATGACTCCCAAGTGTCTCAGCCTCATATTGTCTTGTATCGAAAATGAACCATTCACTTTGGTTGCAACTTTAAAATCCACAACTCTGCCAGGCGTGGATGCAATTGTGAAAGTAACAAAGAGAAGACAAATTATTCCGTTCATTCCGTCGCACGCCATGACTAGGGACAGACACTGATACACCTGCGCGAAGCCAATGAGGCTAGCCACTGCACGCTAGCAACTGAAATTCTGTGCCTAACACCTCTTAAAATATACGCCGCATGTTGCCCGTCAGTCCCAGCCCTTTCACCAGTACACCGAAAAACTCAACGTATTGTGGACTTAGAAAAATTCCTGGTGTTTTCTGTACCGCAGAATTTACTGTCATGAGTTCCATAGCCCATTGCGGTTGTTCCACAGCCAGCATGATGCCTTTTCAGCAGTTTCACTAAGCCTTTTCAGTGCCTTTGTTCTCGACTGTCCTTACAGCCCCCAACAGTTTCAATAAATCATACACTGATGCAGCCACGAGCCCTCTTACGCCCACCTCAATAGCCATGACCCTTGCAGTGAACCCATCGTGTCTCAGATCCACGGCCAGATCATTATACTTGGCCACTTTGAACGAATGTTGCTCGTCCAATCTGGATTCAAATGGTATGGTCAGTTCAATCAGCATAACCCGAAGCAATGCTGAAGAATGAAGCACTATATCCGGCCATCTCTGCGATTTTCTGATACTCTCTGGATATGCCCCCTCGTCCAGGCAGGTTTACCCCCATCTCCCAGTTGTTTGCACAGTCAAGAAGAGATGGTAAACTGCTACCTGGTTTACTCGGTTTGGGGTGTGCTGACTTTCCTGCCCTCAGAAAGTATGTATTTGCGATGCTCGGCCTGGCTTTGCTATTCGCCTTCATCCTTGCCAGGTCTATTGCTGCAGCCAGCTCATTTAGCACTCTGTTGTGGCACCAAGTGTATCACCCTTGCCCTAATGACACCTTACACGCTGAGAGCACGTGTTCAAGTGTCTGCCTCCCCTGGCACAGGGGGCACTGCTCATCATCCAACTTTCCCCATCTCACAAGGTTTGCGGCCGATGGCAGCAGGTCATACATTGATCTAACAATGAAGCTGAGCCTAAGAGGTGCCATATGCCATATATCATTCCATGCAAAGGACCTTCCCATGTAGTGCATTGGCCTTGTTGGGCCTGCTGCACTGCTTTTTGCAACCTCTTATCATTCTCAGCTCCTCGTATCTCCTGAACTACCATGTCTCTGCGCTCCCTGCTTAATGCCTTGGACCACCAGCGGATGTCTCCATGACCAAATCCCCGTCTATTCGTTTGTATGTATCCAATTACCTCCCTCAGTTTGAGCGACTCTTGGGCAGCATCAACAGCTTCTTCCACTCTCCACTTCCTTTCCGTTTTCAGTGTGGGCTGAATGAACTTAACCTTGGTCATCTGCTGACTTGCGTAGCATCATTGCATGCCTTGCCTTTCCAACTTTGTACTCTTCAACAACTGACTTGAAGGGAAGCAGAAGTTTTGACTTTTTGCAGTACAGTGCTACATCTGACAGACCTGGTGATACCCCTAGCCATTTCCTCATGAACTGTTGACCTTCTGCTCTATAGCTTCCACTGTACTTGTGCTTATTTCATATATAAGCAGAGGCCACAGCAACTTAGGTATCAACATGAACTGGAAGCACCACAGTTTGAATTTTCCTAGGAGTCTGCTTTGGTCTATGGTCTGTGTGGTGGGTTTAGATGTTAAAAAAAGAAATCAATGCGTGTCTACAGAGTGAGGTCAGCTATGCAAGTCCCTGAGTCTAATAGTTGATGATGATGTTCTCAGGGTACCTGACTGCTACCACCCTACGATCTCACTCTGCGATTTATTTTTGGTATCTAGTGTTTGTGATGTTATTTATATGGCTTAGTGTCTAGAGTAATGAAAAATGTAGTGATAAATGCGTTTGACAACCACAATTTTAACTCACTAAAATTGAATAAAACAAGACTGGTTTTAAAGTTATGATATTAATGTACAATTTTAATTTCCTGTCCCTCAAATTTTTTAGGACAGGAATGTTTAAAACTTAAAAGTGGAAATGTGGTTTTATACCACATTAAATACACATGAAGGACATCTGTCCAATAAATCTTAATATTTTAATGTTTATAAACTTTTATTCCCTGTTGAAAAATACTGTTCTATGAAGAGTCACTATTGGGAAAGACTGGTGGTCTCATCATGTCACAAACTGTTTCTGAATATGGTGGAGATTAAACACATTTGATTTTGCATATAAGCCCACAAGATTTTGGCTTATCTGTTAATTCTTGTTGACACTTGAATGACTCGCTCGAGAAAAACTGCACACTGCTTCACTACAGTGAATACTGGAAACTGCTAATACAATTAGGCTTCACTATAGAAACAACCGTTAGGTTGCCTCAAATTCTGCAGCTCCGGCTTCTGACCAACTTGATACTGGGTGATGTAACCCTGAAACAAGAGGAACAAGCCTCCCTAAGTCTCTAGTTAATTATCTCCACCACTATCAATTTAACATCATTAAACATGTATTGTGATCAGATAAAAGAGCTAACTAAATTAGCTACAGCCCTTAACTTTAATGTGACTGCTTCATAATCAGGGAGTATCTCTTTTCCACCTAGACTCTACGCCCCTTTCACTATACATCATCTTCATCTTCAGCTGGAATACAATCTTTTCTTTTCTCCAGAGTTAATATAACAATAGGCCTGCCAGTGACTTTCTGGTCTTACAGTCAACATAATGTATGATATTATTCAAACTCAAGTGTACTCTGATTTGCTTCCTAAATCTGCTTAGACATGCCTGTGTTCCTAGTATGTCACAATCTTCCACAAAGGCAAATGTCGTACACACACAATGTTATGGTGCCCTTATCTGGGTTGGCCTCTACATTCTTATAATGTATAAAAAAAAAGTTATTCATCTTACAGCAATCAATGAAATAAATCACACAATTTGTTAAAAGGTTAACAGGCTATCAATGGTTCAACTTTAGATAGCTGCTGCTTCAGACGCAAAGGCAATTCGGTCACTATTTGCTCTGCTTTGAACCTTGCTTGTAGGAATTTATTTTTCAAGTGGTACCCCGCGTAGCAAAAGCGTTGGTTTTATTCTCTTTATGTTTCAACTAACATTAACCAATCAATTTAAACTGCGCCGATTTTACTTGCTTCCTTCGAGCGGTTACCAGTGCGTCTGTCAGTCTGTAGTCAATTATTATTTTATGCGATAACTCAGTCAATTTTGAAGCTATTTAAAAGATGGAAAGTGATTAGTAATCAGGCTAGTGTCCTTTATCTAGCCAGTATGTTTTCATCTACGTCTTTATCTAAGTTTGCATCTTTGTACTTTTCTCTTTATTTATTCTGAACAAAATACTTTTACTCTAAGTCCAGATACGTTTTTATAGGGAATAGTAGAGTATTTAATAAGCAACATTATCGTTTATAATTCCATTCTGTCCTTTCCGTTTTATTCATCCTTCTATAGAATGCAATACATTATCTACGTTTTCTGTCTTTCTTTTGCTCCTTCCGTTCTCCTGCACTCAATTGGTTCAATAGTTTCAGTTTGACAATAACCAAGTGGGTTTAGACTTTGGCCATGCTAACCCCCCCCCCCTCTTTCTCTCTCTCTGCCATCTTTTAGAAATGAAACACGTGTTGGCCGACTGCCAAGACGGTTTTATGTTATATTTTAAAAATTGGTATGGAGTAACGAAAAAGCCTGTAGTAATGGGGTGGGTACCATCGCGTGGCATTAATATATTCAAAACGCAAGCAGCTCGCTGGCTTTTTTGAAAATGCGACGTTCTTGAAAAGAAAAAAATATAACTAAAAACGACGTCTAACGCCAACTATCGCATGTTGTAACTAATAATAGATTCTTAGAATACGTTAGTTAAAAAAAAATTCAAGTAGTGTCCAATATTTTGCATTAGATTTGATCGACCTTGACAATTTTCAAATTTTTATAGTAGCGGGTTATAAACGGTAACTTTACGTCCCTAGAATTGGACTTTTGAGAAACATGAGCAGGGTAGGGCAAAATGGTGACAGGATGTAAAGAAAATCTATCTTGGCGTATTGAAGAAAAATTCAAAATGCGGCAATCTAATTATATTTGGGCGAGTGTATCACGGATATCTCACTACAAATCTCCCCTTTTGAAAAGCCTGCATCCCCAATGCAGCTTTATAATCTGTGATACAAATTGACCAAATTGAACTCAACTAGGCTTTAGGAGTATCCTGGGTTTATGCAGGTGGGTGCCGACTCAAGAAATCTGCCTCAACATTCTGCGATCCAGGAATGTATTCAATGGTAAACGAATATGGTTGAATGAGAAGTGACCACCTTAATAAACGGGCATTTCCATGTTTTGCCTGGGCCAAAAATACCAATGGCTGTGATCTGATTGTACCACGAATGTTCTACCATATAAATAGATCTGGAACTTCTTGATCACCCAGACCAAAGCCAAACATTCTTTTTCAATTGTTGAGTAATTTTGTTCCACTCGGTTTAATTTGCGACTGGCATAAGCAACTGGGTTCAATTCCCCAGCTGGTGAAGAGGACCTTTGTAATAAAATGGCCCCCAGGCCCACATTACTAGCGTCCGTTCTTACCACGAATTCCTGACTCAAATCAGGTAATTTCAATATAGGCTTGCTAGTGAGTTTTTCCTTTAACTCGTTATATGCCAATTCACATTCTGCCGACCATTCAATTTTATCTGGTTTTCCTTTGCGAGTTAAATCCGTCAGAGGCGCACACACAGAGTTAAAGTTTTTAATGTACTTTTGGTAAAAGCCACAAAGGATCGCACATCCTTTTTAGTCTGTGGTCTGGGTGCTTTCTGTAATTTCTCCAGGTTCTTGGGGTCAGGGGTCATACTACCCTGATGTACAGTATGTCCCAAGAATTCTAATTCCTTGCATCCAATACAACATTTTGTTGGTCTAGCAGTCAAATTTGCCTCTCTGAGTCTATCAAATAGCATATTCAAAGAGTTAACGTGTTCTTCAAATGTTTCCGTAGCGATGAGGATATCATCCATGAAATTTGTTATACATTGGTTTTTCAGTGGATCCAACAATTTTTGCATCATTCTGGAAAACACACTCGGGGCATTCTTCAATCCAAACGGTAACATGTTAAACTCATAGTGCCCTTCCGATGTGCTAAAGGCCAGATAAGGTCGGATCTCAGGCTTCACTGGAATTTGGTAATATCCTTTGCTGAGATCTACCTTGGAAAAATATTTTGCCTTGTTCAACCTGGCAAACAGTTGGTTAGTATCAGGTAATGGATCCACCTGACTTTCTGTGATAGCATTCAGTTTCCTGTAATCTATGCACAGTCTATGTTCCACAGAGGGTTTCCTCAACAATACCACACTGGAGTTATACGGAGATTCACTGTGAGAAATAATCCCTTCTTGTAACAGATAATCTATCTCCTCTTTCAGAGCTTTCTCTTTTGTGAATGGGATAGTATAGGCTCTCATACAGATTGGTGTTGGGTCTAGTAGTTTCATGTCATATTCCAACAAGTTTGTGTGCCTCAGTCTGTCCATTAACACGTCTGTATGATTCTCCAGAACCTTTTGAATCTTCTCCCTCTGCCCTTTTGTCAGATGTTTACTGATCTTTACCTGTGCACGAGTCTCACAGGGTTTCAGGGGGTATTCAACAGAGGTGAGAGGTTCATTCTTCATCTCAGTGGCTATGGCTAAGGTCATTAAGTGTGTCCCTTCCACATTGTTTCTCTCATTGTATTTCTTTAGAAGGTTCACGTGATAGACTTTTTCCATCCTTTTCTTGTCTATCTTGTAGTTAGTTCTAGATACCTGTTCTAAAACTGTGTATGGACCTTGCCATCCAATTTGAAGTTTGTTGCTGCTGCCGGGTAGTAGAAGAAGCACCTTCTCTCCCACAGCTAGCTCCCTATAATTCGCTTTCTTATTGTAATATGCAGCATGTTTCTTCCTGGCTTGTCTTAGGTTATCATTTGCAAGTTTCCAGCCAGTTTTTAAGCGAGTGGTCAGCTCGTTCACATACTGATATGATGAGGTAACAGTCTCCTCTGCCTTCTCAACTGTCCACGTCCTCAATAAGGCTTCTAATGGACCTTTTATTGGCTCTTTAATTGGCCGACCCATTATTCATGTAATTGGAAGTAATGTGGTGGTAACTTTTCTCCATTTTGCTATCACACACCAACCGTCCACTACCAATTTTTTTCTTCTGGGGTTTCCCCCGCAGTTTCAGTTTCAAAGTGAGGGGACTTCCCTCTCTTTCATTTTCATCCAGTTCCAGGAATTCCGACCAAGGGATTGTCTGGTGGGACTTGGTTGAGGTTACTTTTTGTACCTTATGCATAGTGGCCATTTTACCTGTTTTATGTGAAGACTGTGTGAAAAGGGGTTTTCCTATCCACCGTGTCTACTTTATCATATTTATTCTCCCTTTTATTTTCAGGCCCGTTTCCACCGTAGTGTTTTTGTAGGTCCTGATTATTTTCCCAACATGTGGGCTTTCCCTTGTTGCATTGGTCACAGGCCTCCACAAATTCTGCAATGTCAGCAGCTACGCCTGGCCAATAAAATGTCATAGATACCTTTTGGCCTGTAGTACCTATTTTCTCATGTACACCATCTGATGCAACATGTGATCTTTTTATCACTTTCTCCCTATATGAAGTGGGAAGTACCAGCTGTCCATGACCAGTGGATCCAGTTCCAGCCTTCCTATACATGAGTTTATTCTTCATATAAAAATCTCCTTTGTTTGGAGGGGTATGGCATTTCGGGAGTTTCTTGAAACACGGCTTTAGTGACCTATCCTCAGCCTGTGCTTTCCTCATCTCCTCTGGATGAGTATTTATTGGGTTTTCATCCTCCTTCCTTGCTTGTGATCTGGTCTGTACTGTTGCCATAATCACAGGTCTTTTGGGGTTTCCCAAAAAGACGTATCTACACCAATTTATCAGAGGGTAGATTGGTTCGTTTATCACTGCTGCTCTAATCACTCCTTCCACATAGCGTGTTTTCACATTGATTCTTGCTATGGGAAGTGTCATAGTTGCTACTTCCTTGGTTGCCGCTTGTATTTCCACTGTTTCTGTGGTATATTGATCGGGGTGAACCAGGTGAGAACTTACGACTGAGTCAAAATCCAATCCAGTATCATAAAGGTACCTAATGGTGGCCCCATTACATACTACGTCTTCACATACAGGGGGATGATAAGGTTCCTGCTGTCCAGTAGGTTTTCCTTTTTGTCCCTTACTTCCTGTTTTAAGACATGCAGCGTGGTAAGGAGGGTTATTTTTCTTCCTACATTCTTTTGTATTATGGTTATTCATCCTACAGAATTTGCAATATTTACTTTCCGGTCTGTAGGGTTTCCTATAATTGAGTTGCGGGTTTCTATCTCGAGGGTCAAATCTGGGTCTATCATAGTTGGGTTTACCTCTGTTACCCTGATCTCTAGTGTCAAACTTATTATGGGGTTGAGGAGCTTTATTATTGTCTACCTGTTTCTTTTTAGTGCCAGCTACTTCTGCCTGGGCTGCCTGATACCTCTCAGCAACATTGAGCACATCATCTAACCTCTCCACACCCTGTTCCATAAGAAACTTTCTCATGTCTGGATCCATGGACTCTCTCACCTGCTCAATCATGATCATTTCCTTTAAATCTTGGGTTTTCCCCAGAGCAGTCCATTTCTCCAAATAGGTTTCCAACCTTGCGGAGAATTGATGATATGTCTCCCCAGACAGGATCTTAGCATTTCTAAATCTCTTTCTATAAAACTCACCATTCTTCTCGTATCTAATTAAAAGAGCCTGTTTTAATATGTCATAGTCTTCCTGATCTTCCCTGCTCAATTTTGAAAATACCTCATACGAGGTTCCCCTAAGTCCTTGAGATACTTTCAAGCTCCACCTTTCCCTCTCTAAACCATAACTTGTAGCTAATCTTTCGAATCTAGAAAGGAAGGACTCAATGTCATCCTCTTTTCTACAAAGAGGTCTAGATGAAACCCCATGGCTGAGTTGGAGGCTCCCTGACTAGCACTGGCATCAGAGGTAGATGGGCTTTTACCAATTTCAGGAGCATGGCCTTGCAATTCTAACTCTCTTAGTCGTAGCTCATGTTCTCGCTGTAATCTTTTCTCCTCCTTTTCTGCTTCCAATTTCCTAGCCTCTCTCTCAGCCTCTAATTTCCTAGCCTCCCTAGCATCTTCCAACTGAATTCTTTTCTCTTCTGCTAATCTATCAGCCTCAAATTGTAATTTCTTAAGTTCCTTAACAGCTTCTAGTTTCCTCTCTTCCTCTAACCTCCTATCATCTCTTTGAATAAATTTATCAGTCTCTGATGTCACATACTGAATCAGAACTTGCCCCTCCATGCCCATTTCCTTTGCAGTCTGTAGAGCAGCCGATCTAAATTTGGCCAAGTCTGCCATCTTTTATCTTGTACCAAATTATATTTACTCTAACTAAAACAACTAACAAATGTTATAATTAATTAAATAAGGGCTATGCCAACTCAAACAGCTCTCCACCTTATAAATATTATAAATTTTATTACTATGGGAATACCCTGGATCTATGTTGTTACTATCATATTAAATCCCTGGGCGAGCGTCCCCAATATATATGGTGGGATTAGATGTTAAAAAGAGAAATCAATACGTGTCTACAGAGTGAGTCAGCTATGCAAGTCCCTGAGTCTAATAGTTGATGATGATGTTCTCATGGTACCTGACTGTTACCACCCTTCGATCTCCCTCTGCGATTTATTTTTGGTATCTAGTGTTTGTGATGTTATTTATATGGCTTAGTGTCTAGGGTAATGAAAAATGTAGTGATAAATGCGTTTGACAACCACAATTTTAACTCACTAAAATTGAATAAAACAAGACTGGTTTTAAAGTTATGATATTAATGTACAATTTTAATTTCCTGTCCCTCAAATTTTTTAGGACAGGAATGTTTAAAACTTAAAAGTGAAAATGTGGTTTTATACCAAATTAAATACACATGAAGGACATCTGTCCAATAAATCTTAATATTTTATTGTTTATAAACTTTTATTCCCTGTTGGAAAATACTGTTCTATGAAGAGTCACTATTGGGAAAGACTGGTGGTCTCATCATGTCACAAACTGTTTCTGAATATGGTGGAGATTAAACACATTTGAGTTTGCATATAAGCCCACAAGATTTTGGCTTATCTGTTAATTCTTGTTGACACTTGAATGACTCGCTCGAGAAAAACTGCACACTGCTTCACTACAGTGTATACTGGAGACTGCTAATACTCTTAGGCTTCACTATAGAAACAACCGGTAGGTTGCCTCAAATTCTGCAGCTCCGGCTTCTGACCAACTTGATACTGGGTGATGTAACCCTGAAACAAGAGGAACAAGCCTCCCTAAGTCTCTAGTTAATTATCTCCACCACTACCAATTTAACATCATTAAACATGTATTGTGATCAGATAAAAGAGCTAACTAAATTAGCTACAGCCCTTAACTTTAATGTGACTGCTTCATAATCAAGGGGTATCTCTTTTCCACCTAGACTCTACGCCCCTTTCACTATACATCATCTTTATCGTCAGCTGGAATACAATCTTTTCTTTTCTCCAGAGTTAATATAACAATAGGCCTGCCAGTGACTTTCTGGTCTTACAGTCAACATAATGTATGATATTATTCAAACTCAAGTGTACTCTGAATTGCTTCCTAAATCTGCTTAGACATGCCTGTGTTCCTAGTATGTCACAATCTTCCACAAAGGCAAATGTCGTACACACACAATGTTATGGTGCCCTTATCTGGGTTGGCCTCTACATTCTTATAATGTATTTTAAAAAAAGTTATTCATCTTACCGCAATCAATGAAATAAATCACACAATTTGTTAAAAGGTTAACAGGCTATTAATGGTTCAACTTTAGATAGCTGCTGCTTCAGACGCAAGGCAATTCGGTCACTAATTGCTCTGCTTTGAACCTTGCTTGTAGGAATTTATTTTTCAAGTGGTACCCCGCGTAGCAAAAGCGTTGGTTTTATTCTCTCTATGTTTCGACTAACATTAACCAATCAATTTAAACTGCGCCGATTTTACTTGCTTCCAAGCAACGCGTCTAGAAAAAAAAAAACATCCCCTAGCTTTTCAAAATCGAGCGGATACCAGTGCGTCTGTCAGTCTGTAGTCAATTCTTATTTTATGCGATAACTCAGTCAATTTTGAAGCTATTTAAAAGATGGAAAGTGATTAGTAATCAGGCTGGTGTCCTTTATCTAGCCAGAATGCTTTCATCTACGTCTTTATCTAAGTTTGCATCTTTGTACTTTTCTCTTTATTTATTCTGAACAAAATACTTTTACTCTAAGTCCAGATACGTTTTTATAGGGAATAGTACAGTATTTAATAAGCAACATTATCGTTTATAATTCCATTCTGTCCTTTCCGTTTTATTCATCCTTCTGTAGAATGCAGTACATTATCTACGTTTTCTGTCTTTCTTTCGCTCCTTCCATTCTCCTGCACTCAATTGGTTCAATAGTTTCAGTTTGACAATACCCAAGTGGGTTTAGACTTTGCCCATGCTAACCCCCCTCTTCTCTCTCTGCCGTCTTTTAGAACCGAAACACGTGTTGGACGACTGCCAAGACGGTTTTATGTTATATTTAAAAATTGGTACGGAGTAACGAAAAAGCCTGTAGTAATGGGGTGGGTACCATCGCGTGGCGTTAGTATATTCAAAACGCAAGCAGCTCGCTGGCTTTTTTGAAAATGCGACGTTCTTGAAAAGAAAAAAATATAACTAAAAACGACGTCTAACGCCAACTATCGCATGTTGTAACTAATAATAGATTCTTAGAATACGTTAGTTAAAAAAAAATTCAAGTAGTGTCCAATATTTTGCATTAGATTTGATCGACCTTGACAATTTTCAAATTTTTATAGTAGCGGGTTATAAACGGCAACTTTACGTCCCTAGAATTGGACTTTTGAGAAAAATGAGCAGGGTAGGGCAAAATGGTGGCGGGATGTATAGAAAATCTATCTTGGCGTATTGAAGAAAAATTCAAAATGCGGTAATCTAATTATATTTGGGCGAGTGTATCACGGATATCTCACTACAGTCTGTAGCCCTCTGCCTGTCATTTCTATTGTCTGTTGCACTGCCTTCGAGTCTTTTAATGAGGCACCGTACACCCTGCCAAGACCTTTTACAGGTTCCTCAATGACAGTAGGGATTCTTTGGTTGGAAACCATGAACATGACCTCTGCTATCTTCCCTTTCCTGACTGATATGCTTCTCGACTTCTTGGGTTTGAAGCTCATTCTGCACCAGCTGACTAGTTCATCCAAGCGTGCTAACATCCTCCGGGCCTGATGTTCATCTGATGTCAGAATTTTTGTGTCATTCATGAATGCTTTGAGCGGTGGCATGTGACACATTCCACCAAGCTTTGGACCTATAGCCATTCCTTCAGCCGCATTGAGGATTACCTGCATAGCCATCACAAATAGTATCGGAGAGATGGTACATTCCCATCGCAATTCCAACTTCAAGGCCAATCCACTTCGTTGAGTGCTTTCTGGTCGAAAATCTGACACAAAACCCTGTGAAATACAGCTTCAGCATTGCTGCAATCTCTTGTGGAACATGATACATTTCTAGGGCCTGCCACAACATCTGGTGTGGAACGGATCCATAAGCATTTGCTAGATCCAACTAGATTACATGGAGGTTTGTTCTGTCAGACCTTGCCTTTTTTATTGCTTCCCAGATCATTGTGGCATGCTCTAGACATCCTGGTGTACCTGGGATACCTCCTTTCTGAATGGTAGTGTCAATGTACCCATTTGCCAGGAGGTATGTAGTGAGCCTTTTCGCCATCACTGAGAAGAATATCTTCACTTCCACATTAAGTAGTGAGATTGGCCAGAACTGACTGATGTCTGTGGAATTTCGATCCTTCGGGATGTAGACTCCGTTCGCCTTTCTCCATTCCTTGCTTACAAGCTGGGTTTTCTTTGCACTCTTCAGCAAACTGAGCAGTCGTTTGAGCACCTCAGGGCATCTCTTATACACATACATGCCACATGCTATGGTTTACCCATAATCTGTACAAGGTGTGCGTTTTCAGATGTGTACACCCTGTACATAATTTCTGTACAGATTTTCTAACCCATTCCCCTTATTGCTGTGTCTCAGAGTTCTATGGAACACAGGATTTCCCAATCTGTTAGTGATAATTAAGCACAGAAATAGACTAAATGATGACACCAACACATTATTTTTCCAGTGTAAAATAAACTCAGACATTTATTGTTTGGGTTTTTAAATAAGTGAAGACCTGCTTTAAAAGGCAAAGTCCCCGTGCCTCATTTATAATGCAGCCCACTGTAATTGAAAATATTTTTACACGAATTAACTCTTTTGATATGTTTTTTTCAGTCTTTGTACAGGTTTTGCGGGTCTTTGTACAGGGTTTTCGATTTTTTTTAAACAGGTTTTTCATCTCCGAGGTGTGGCATGTATGTATACATAACATATGGAACACCATTAGGACCTGGAGCTGACTTGCACCGAGCATTCTGGACATTGCTTTCTACCTTTTGCACCGTTGGGGGCTTGGTGTTAAATTCAGCTCCTGGCTTACTCGGCCATTTAAGGCCTGCCATGCTGCTGAGCGGCTCATCTTTGCGATCATCTGAATATGTCATTCTAAGGTGTTCCTCCAGGTCTTCTTTCCTGATGTTTAGCGTACCCGACCGTGGCTGCTCAAGCAGTTCTTTGGCAAACTTGAAGGGCTCCCTGAAGAATCTTTCCCTATTCCTTCGAGTCTTACTTCTCTTCCTGCACAACCTTTCTGCTCTACAAAGGGCATTATGTTGGCCTTTCAGGTGCTCCCAAACCTATCGCAACCCTTCCTTATCTGTGGTAACTGTGTTCTTGAACAGTTTTCGGGCATGCTTCTTCTGTTTCCTGATTTCTTCTATTTTAATTTGTCTTCTATTTTTTCGCGGTGGGTTAATTTCCCTTACCTCCCTGACTCCGAACACTTTGCGACAGTGAAGATAAGTTATGTCGCCGAAGATTTCCAGCTTCTTCTCCAAATTTATCTGCTTCAGGTTGTTATCCAACTCTTTTTGCCAGGGCTTCGTCCAGCTGTTCCCAAAGCCCGTTTGCACTGGCAGGTGGAAAGTTGATTGCATCTCTCTTTCCGTCCAAGAAGTGTGGGAGATCATCATCAGGCAGATCAACTTGAATGTACTCAGCACTGTGGATTGACTCCTGGCTGCGTTCTTCTAACGTCTTACCCGTCGAGACAGAGCGCTGTTGATCTCCCCCTGATGAACTCCCACACTTCTTTTTCGTTCTGTGGATTTGCATTCCTCTCTTGAGTAGAGAATTTCCTAGCACAGGCACATTTAAATTCCAGCCGTTGTTCAGAGCTTGTAAGACGAATCACCGTTCTTCGATATTTTTTCACACCCATTCAGAGCTCGAAGTACGATAACGGGTCTGGTCGATTCCAATGTGGCGCCTCTGGATTCATCATTCTTCCCCCCCTCCCCCCTCCCCCTCCCCCCATTTTCGGTGAACCCTGGAGGCATCTGTCATTGTTGGGTCCTGTAGCAATTGTAATACAGCTTACGGGGTGCTAACCCGGTCAGCCGGTTTCTAGTCTTTCCCAGTGTCATCTGTCTTTCCAAAAGTCCATCGGTCTTTTCCCGATTGTCACTGGTTTGACCATGCTACTATGATAGGAAACTTTTTACAGAGCGATACAACAGGAGGCAATCTGATCATCAGAAGTGGTTCCCCCCGTCGAACAAGTGTTTCGGCCCTGTATACTCCTTTACACTCTAAGGGTAGCGGGCCCACTTGGGCCATGACTCCCAAGTGTCTCAGCCTCCTGTTGTCTTGTATCGAAAAAGAGCAACAAAAACAACAACTAAAAAGCTACAGACTTTCATGAACGGATGCTTGCATAGAATAGAAGGACTGAAATGGTGTGACAAAGTCACAAATGTGGAACTGATGACAAGAACTAGACAAGTGCCCGTGGAACAAGAGTTAAGAAGAAGACGCTGGCGATGGATAGAACACACATTGAGGAAACCTGCTAATAGCATTACAAGGCAGTCCTTGTTCTTGAATCCACAGGGAAAGAGAGGCAGAGGTAGACCAAACAACACACGGGGAAGAGAACTGGAGGTGAAAATGGTGAGGAAAACATGGAAAGAACTTTAGCGGATGGCATATGACAGGAAGACTTGCATGTCATGGTGAATAGCCACCCCGTGAAATTTCTGCCTTGTGGCATTCTTCTTTGATCCATAACCATCAACCGTCAAAGCAGTCAGCGGCCATCACGCCTGGTGGCGTCTTGTAGGGCAGCAACAAATTGATTCCACTTTGCTCGTTCGGCGGCCATCCTTCGTACAGTGCCCCAACTGTGGTTCATTCTTTGCATCTCAGCTTCCACAGTTCTCCGCCAAGTTGTTTTTGGTCGGCCTCTCTTTCGCTTTCCCTCGGGGGTCCATAGCATAGCTGTTCTTGTGATGGTATCAGGGTCCCTTCTGAGGACGTGGCCAACCCAACTCCAGCGTCTGCCAGCTATGATGGTGTGCATGTCCTCCTGGTTACTGTAGTGGATTTGGTGTTATTCGAAAAATATTAATACTTTTAATTATATCAGGTGTGAGGTCAGCTATGCAAGCCCCTGAGGTTTATTAAATTCAAATAAGTTTACAGGGTACCTGTCTGCTTCCACCACGACCTCACCCGATTTTCTATCTTCCCCTACTGAAGTGTAATGGTGTGTGTATGTTGTCTAGCAAGTGTCTAGGGTAATGCAATGTAATGAAGTGTATGAACAGGACAACAACTACACCTATTACTAATAAACAATGATTAAACAAGTCACTGGGTAAAGTTTGAATTTAACATATTTTTTTTACAATTTATTATCCTGTATGTTTGTTATTCTTTTAGACACAGGAATAATCAACTCAAAATGATAATGCAAATATTTACATCAATTAATTCACAAATATAATTGAGTCTGTGTTTTTCCCACACTTATTTATATGAGTCAAGCTACAAAAGTGTCAAGTATTCCTTGCTCCTAGAAAAGGGTACAGGTTATTCGAACGTTTAGATTCATCACTGTCTGACACAATATATTTTGGGAAATTGAGAGTTGTATTGGTTGTGATATCATATACCCCAGACACGATTGCTTATCTGGGATTTCTGGTAACAGGCTGACTGAAGTATACAATGTCAGCTTCCGCTGCCAAGACACGTTTCTGCTTCTTGTAATATAGATATGTGCAGGCACTCAGTAGATATGGCCTCACAGCAGAACTTATGGTCAGGTATTTGATCACCTGGGCTCACTTTGAATCGTAGAAGAAACCCTGGAACAAAACAAATTTGTCCAACTCAGCATCTAATAGTCTCTCTCTTTCCCTACTCTAACATTGGCAATATCATCAGACCTCAGCATGGTAACTAAACAATTAGTTAACGTTCTCAATTTGGTTGGTACCCCCTTCCTGGATAAATAACTTTCAAACCACCGTTTGACACTTTCCTTGACAAAGGAAACATTTTACATTAATAATATCAAGTCATGTACAATCACGGTGACTTGCTGAAGAAGACGGCCAGTGATCTTCCTGGTCTTATGTAATAATACAACATTTTTTTCATTAATATTTAATTTTCTTTTCTCCCAATATGGCAGAAAGCCTGTCTGGCTTTTCCACAACAGTGTAATACATTTCCTAACAACGCTGTGAAACAACACAGTGTTTGATGTTGACTTCCCTCTAGAAAGACGTTTCCCCACATAATTTTCATACAAATTCAATATTGCATACATAATAATGATAATAACGATAAGATAAATGTTTTCATTCTTACCGCATCAAAGAAATATAATCACTAAACAGTTGAATATTGCGATATATGGTAACAGTCCAGATCGCTGCTAGTGCAGAATAGCAAACAAGAATGTACTCCTTCTTGTCTTTAACACACTGTTGGTGATCAAAATCTTTATAACAAGTGGCACCTAATACTAACTACTAATTGGTTTTATGCAACCTTTCGTATATTACACCACAGCCAATCAGGGACTGTTTGGCCTCTAGCGTTCTTTTTCACAATTGACCTTAAATATTCAAATCTAGGACTCCTTCCCCTCTACCCCCACTACGGGCAAACTGAGAAAGATTTTCAAGTCCGTTCATCTATTCGTCTTCTGTCCAACTTCTTTATTTCTTAATAGTTTTAAATTCTGATACATACTTATTGATCCTGTTGTTATCTATCGCACAGTCATTACATTATTTTATTCTTGTATTTATTTCTAATGCTTAGTATCGTTTTAGTTCTACAATGCGTCAAAAAATATATTTCCTATCCTCCTATTCAAACATGTAAACACGATCTAATGACGCCAGGCTATACTCCGTTTCTGCCCCGTTCAGCACTGTGTATTCAAAAAAATCTCACGTTAATCGTAAATTTTTTTCCTTTTATTTTTAACTATCGCTCTCATGCAGTACGAGACAACGCTTGTAGTAATACGTCACAAAAAGCGTCAAAATACTGTCCGTCTACTACTTGAGAACTACTTTTACGTTAGAGATACGCGTGTATACGTGTTTTGGGCTGTCTCGCATCCGATCATTGTGGTAATATGCTACGAACGCGTGTCGATAAAAAAGGGGGTTTTCTATCGTATTTTGAAACTAAGCTACTATCTTGCCAAGCACTATCGTCTGCTCAGCGCGTGACACCAAGTAGAACCAAACGCTTGTCGAAGGGTAGCATTTTCTCTCTCTCACTTTTATGCGTCCTTTATTCTTTTACACGTTTTATTCGTACTCTCTTGCTTTGAGGGCTAGGCTTGAACTGTGACGTAGTTTCAAGCACGCTGTAATAAAATCTAGTGGCTTTGCTAGCGAAATAATTAACTAGCATTTCTACAGCATACATTGGATTCCCGATTGGCCTAGAAGAAGCTGTCAGTCACTAACACACGGGCTGTTTTATTTATTAGCATTTGGGAGTACAATTCTATGGAAATTAGCGTTTGTTTCACAGATATTACTACATACCTCCCTTCCTAAAACTTGCAATCATTGCAGGTTATTATCTGTGAGACAATTTAGCGCCAATAAGTACTATTCCCTAGGTTTTTCCTGATTTTCCTCACAAGGATGTCTACTCAGGAAATCCGCTCCCACGTTTTCCGAACCGGGTATATATTCGATGGACAGTCTATGTTCTCCCGATGGTTTTCTCAGCAAAACCATACTGGAATATGGAGACTCACTGTGAGAGATGATCCCTTCTTTCAACAAATAATCAATCTCCTCTCTCAAAGCTTTCTCCTTTGCAAACGGAATTGTATAGGCTCTCATACAGATCGGTGTTGGGTCTATAAGTTTCATATCATATTCTAACAGATTGGTATGCCCCGGCTTATCTGTTAACACGTCTGTATGTTCAATCAGAACCTTTTGAACCTGCTCCCTCTGGGCTTTAGTCAGGTGCTTACTGATCTTCACCTGGGCCTGTGTTTCGCCTGTTTTTAAGGGATACTCGTGAGAGGTGAGTGGTTCCTTTTTCATTCCAGTGGCTATCGACAAAGTCATGAGATGTGTCTCATCCTGGATCTCTCTTTCCAGGTATTTCTTTAGGAGATTCACATGATAAATTTTCTCCTCACCTTTTTTGTCGATTTTATAATTTGTTCTAGATATCCTTTCTAGAACCATGTATGGCCCTTGCCATCCAATTTGTAACTTGTTACTGCTGCCAGGTAGAAGAAGGAGCACCTTCTCTCCCACATTGAGCTCTCTATCCTTAGCTCTCTTGTTAAAATAAGCAGCATGTTTCTTTCTGGCTTGTCTGAGATTGTCATTTGCCAGTTTCCAGCCAGTTTTAAGACGAGTGGTCAGATCGTTCACATAGTTATATGATGAGGTAACAGTTTCCTCTGCCTTCTCATCAGTCCATGTCCTTAACAAGGCTACATATGGACCTTTTATTGGCCTCCCAAACACAGGGTTACCGGTGCCATTCCGGTCGAAGTTCCAATGGACTTTTTATTGGCCTCCCAAATAGGGTTTCCGGTGCCATTCCGGTTGAAGTTCCAATGGACTTTTTATTGGCCTCCCAAATAGGGTTTCCGGTGCCATTCCGGTTGAAGTTCCAATGGACTTTACATTTTTCCGACATATTTTTCATAATATTGGAAGCCTTATAGTGAGGGTCGGCGTCTGTGGCCTAATGGATATGAACGCAGTTTCATAATCCAGATATACCAGGTTCGAAACCTGCTGCAGGCGGTTTGGTAGCAGATCGCTTTGTGTGGATTTTTAACAATGGTATAAGCGCCGTACCGTTCAGAAAGCAATGGCAAACTACTGAATGAAAAAATTGCCTAGAAAAATCACAAACAGCCAATAAAAGCTGGGGTTGATTGCCACGTCCTGTAAAGGATAAGCAACAAACTTTTATAGTGAGGACGTTTCTTCCTTGTATCATCACTTAAGAATCTACCACTACCAATTCTTTTCTGCCTGTGGTTTTCTCCCCACTTTAAGTTCATTGTGAGAGATCTTCTCTCTCTTTTGTCTTCCTCCAGTTCACATAATTCCGACCGAGGGATTGTCGGCTTATTCTGGGGTAAAACAATTCTTTGTACTCGTCGCATAGTGGACATTCTAATACATTCGAGTGAAGACTGTGTGTGAAAAGGGGGTTCCCATTCCACTGTGTCTACTTTATTATAATTATGTTTCCTTCCAGGCCTAAGTTTGCCCCGTGGCGTTTCTAGGTCCTGAACAGTTTCCCACTTGGGGGGTGTTCCCTCATGAAATGTGCCACATGCTTCTACAAAATTCTCAACGATGACCATCATATCTGGCCAATAATATTTTTGAGCTACTTTTTGGCAGATGGTACCTACTTTCTCGTTGTCCCCATCCTTCCCAACATGTAAACTCCTTATTACCTCTGCCCTATACATTTTAGGAAGTACCAGCTGTCCATGACCATTGGATCCAGTTCCGGCCTTCCTATACAACAGTTTATTCTTCATATAGTAGTCTCCTTTCGTAGGAGGTGTATGGCACTTAGGTAATTTCTTAAAGCACTGTTTGAGTGACGTATCTTCCGCCTGTGCCTTCCTCATCTCCTCTGGATGAGTATTTATGGCTCATCCTCCTCCTTTAATGACTGTGACCTGGTCTGCACTGTTGCCATGATCACAGGTTTCCTGGGATTCCCCAAGAATACATAACGACACCCCAATATCAGAGGGTAGATGGGTTCGTTTATCGCTGCTGCCTTGATTACTCCTTCCACATAGCGAGTTTTTACACAGATTCTAGCAATGGGAAGTTTCATGGTTGCTACGTCCTTGGTTGCGGCTTGGATCTCCACTGTTTCTGTGGTGTATTGATCAGCTTGCACCAGGTGAGAACTCACAACAGAATCAAAATCCAATTCAGTATCGTAAAGGCACCTAATGGTGACACCATTACATAAAACATCCTCACACACTGGGGGGTGATAAGGTTCCTGCTGTCCAATAGGTTTAACCTTCAATCCCTTTCTCCCCGTTTTCATTGCAGCAAAGTTAGGAGGTTTCCGAGTACACATTGTGATGTCATGATTATTTTTCTTGCACCACTTACACCATTTATTTCCCTGAGGGAAATTTTTCTTATCATTGAACTGCGGGTTTCTATCACGTTGGTCAAACTTGGTCTTATCATAATAGGCTTTACCCTTATTAAACTTATCTCTGTGCTCAGATTTAGGTTGGTTTTGGTTGTGTGGAGTTTTATTATGGTCTATAGGCTTCTTCTTCATACTTGCTATCTCAGACTGGGCTGCCTGATATCGCTCAGCCACATTTAAGATCTCCCCCCAGCCTCTCAGCACCCTGTTCCGTGAGAAATTTTCTCAGGTCTGGAGCCATGGACTCTCTCAGCTGCTCAGTCATAATCATTTCCTTTAAATCTTGGGTTTTCCCCAGAGCAGTCCATTTCTCCAGATAAGTCTCCAGACGTGCAGAGAACTGGTGGTAAGTCTCTCTGGTCAACAGTTTAGCATTCCTAAATTTCTTTCTGTAAAATTCACTATTCTTCTCATATCTAACTAGCAGAGCTTGCTTAAGAATGTCGTAGTCACCTTGATCATCTTTGCTCAGTTACGCGAATACCCCATAAGAGGTTCCCCTAAGCCCCTGAGATACCGTCATACTCCATCTTTCTTTTTCTAGCCCATACATGGTAGCTAGTGCCTCAAATCTAGAGAGGAAAGATTCAATATCATCCTCTTTTTCTACAAAGGGGTCCAAATGAAACCCCATGGCTAATGAGGAGGCTAATTGGCTTGCAGCAGAGTCAGAGGTGGATGAGCTACTTCCATTTTCAGGAGCATGGCCTTGTAACTCCAACTCCCTTAGTCGCAACTCATGTTCCCTTTGTAACCGTTTCTCTTCTTTCTCAGCCTCCATCTGTAATCTCTTCTCCTCCTTTGCAGCCTCCAACCTCTTTTCTTCTTTCTCTCTTTCAGCCTCAAGTCTCTTTTCTTCTTTTACTCTTTCAGCCTCAAGTCTCTTTTCTTCTTTCACTCTTTCAGCCTCAAGTTTCTTTTCTTCTTTCACTCTTTCAGCCTCAAGTTTCTTCTCCAACTGCAGCCTCTTGATCTCAGCCTCCCTATCAGCCTCTAATCTCTTAAGCTCCCTAGCATCTTCTAACATAATTCTCTTCTCCTCAGCTAACCTATCAGCTTCAAACTTTCTTTCTTCAGCTAGTCTCTTATCTTCTCTTTCCATATACTTGTCGCACTCTGATGTCACATACTGAATCAGAGCTTGACCATCTAAAGTCATCTCCTTTGCAGTCTGCACACCAGCAGATCTGTACTTTGCCAAATCCGCCATTGTACTTTTAACAATAAAAATGCTATCCACTACATTAAATTAATTAACCAACTAAACACAAGACAAGAGGCAATGATATCTTAAACCACTCTCAAATTATTTTTACTTTTATATTTTACAAATGCTGGGACCCAGTGACTCACTTTATGTAGGGTATTAATAAAACTTTACTTCCCGGAAGAGCGTCTCAATTTATGTAGTGGATTTGGTGTTATTCGAAAAATATTAATACTTTTAATTATATCAGGTGTGAGGTCAGCTATGCAAGCCCCTGAGGTTTATTAAATTAAATAAGTTTACAGGGTACCTGTCTGCTTCCACCACGACCTCACCCGATTTTCTATCTTCCCCTACTGAAGTGTAATGGTGTGTGTATGTTGTCTAGCAAGTGTCTAGGGTAATGCAATGTAATGAAGTGTATGAACAGGACAACAACTACACCTATTACTAATAAACAATAATTAAACAAGTCACTGGGTAAAGTTTGAATTTAACATATTTTTTTTACAATTTATTATCCTGTATCTTTGTTATTCTTTTAGACACAGGAATAATCAACTCAAAATGATAATGCAAATATTTACATCAATTAATTCACAAATATAATTGAGTCTGTGTTTTTCCCACACTTATTTATATGAGTCAAGCTACAAAAGTGTCAAGTATTCCTTGCTCTTAGAAAAGGGTACAGGTTATTCAAACGTTTAGATTCATCACTGTCTGACACAATATATTTTGGGAAATTGAGAGTTGTATTGGTTGTGATATCATATACCCCAGACACGATTGCTTATCTGGGATTTCTGGTAACAGGCTGACTGAAGTATACAATGTCAGCTTCCGCTGCCAAGACACGTTTCTGCTTCTTGTAATATAGATATGTGCAGGCACTCGGTAGATATGGCCTCACAGCAGAACTTATGGTCAGGTATTTGATCACCTGGGCTCACTCTGAAGCGTAGAAGAAACCCTGGAACAAAACAAATTTGTCCAACTCAGCATCTAATAGTCTCTCTCTTTCCCTACTCTAAAATTGGCAATATCATCAGACCTCAGCATGGTAACTAAACAATTAGTTAACGTTCTCAATTTGGTTGGTACCCCCTTCCTGGATAAATAACTTTCAAACCACCGTTTGACACTTTCCTTGAGAAAGGAAACATTTTACATTAATAATATCAAGTCATGTACAATCACGGTGACTTGCTGAAGAAGGCGGCCAGTGATCTTCCTGGTCTTATGTCATAATACAACATTTTTTTTCATTAATATTTAATTTTCTTTTCTCCCAATATGGCAGAAAGCCTGTCTGGCTTTTCCACAACAGTGTAATACATTTCCTAACAACGCTGTGAAACAACACAGTGTTTGATGTTGACTTCCCTCTAGATAGACGTTTCCCCACATAATTTTCATACAAATTCAATATTGCATACATAATAATGATAATAACGATAAGATAAATGTTTTCATTCTTACCGCATCAAAGAAATATAATCACTAAACAGTTGAATATTGCGATATATGGTAACAGTCCAGATCGCTGCTAGTGCAGAATAGCAAACAAGAATGTACTCCTTCTTGTCTTTAACACACTGTTGGTGATCAAAATCTTTATAACAAGTGGCACCTAATACTAACTACTAATTGGTTTTATGCAACCTTTCGTATATTACACCACAGCCAATCAGGGACTGTTTGGCCTCTAGCGTTCTTTTTCACAATTGACCTTAAATATTCAAATCTAGGACTCCTTCCCCTCTACCCCCACTACGGGCAAACTGAGAAAGATTTTCAAGTCCGTTCGTCTATTCGTCTTCTGTCCAACTTCTTTATTTCTTAATAGTTTTAAATTCTGATACATACTTATTGATCCTGTCGTTATCTATCGCACAGTCATTACATTATTTTATTCTTGTATTTATTTCTAATGCCTAGTATCGTTTTAGTTCTACAATGCTTCAAAAAATATATTTCCTATCCTCCTATTCAAACATGTAAACACGATCTAATGACGCCAGGCTATACTCCGTTTCTGCCCCGTTCAGCACTGTGTATTCAAAAAAATCTCACGTTAATCGTAAATTTTTTTCCTTTTATTTTTAACTATCGCTCTCATGCAGTACGAGACAACGCTTGTAGTAATACGTCACAAAAAGCGTCAAAATGCTGTCTGTCTACTACTTGAGAACTACTTTTACGTTAGAGATACGCGTGTATACGTGTTTTGGGCTGTCTCGCATCCGATCATTGAGGTAATATGCTACGAACGCGTGTCGATAAAAAAGGGGGTTTTCTATCGTATTTTGAAACTAAGCTACTATCTTGCCAAGCACTATCGTCTGCTCGGCGCGTGACACCAAGTAGAACCAAACGCTTGTCGAAGGGTAGCATTTTCTCTCTCTCTCACTTTTATGCGTCCTTGATTCTTTTACACGTTTTATTCGTACTCTCTTGCTTTGAAGGCTAGGCTTGAACTGTGACGTAGTTTCAAGCACGCTGTAATAAAATCTAGTGGCTTTGCTAGCGAAATAATTAACTAGCATTTCTACAGCATACATTGGATTCCCGACTGGCCTAGAAGAAGCTGTCAGTCACTAACACACGGGCTGTTTTATTTATTAGCATTTGGGGGTACAATTCTATGGAAATTAGCGTTTGTTTCACAGATATTACTACATATACTCCGAATAAGTAGTTCTTGGTTGCTGATGGTGTCTGGCCAAAAGATTCGGAGAATTTTCCTTAGGCAGATTGTGTGGAAGGAGGACAGTTTCGTCATTTCCTTCTCTGTTACTCTCCAACATTCCACACCATAGAGAAGCACAGAAAGTACACAGCTCTCATACAGTCTTAATTTGGTGTTTGTGCTGTACTGGGAAGACTTCCAAATGTTGAGAACAGCAACGGCTGTTCTCGCTATATTCATTCTGTTGTTAAATGTCCTTGCTTGTTCCGCCGTCTGGTGTTACTATGCATCCTAGGTAAGTAAATGTGTCTGTCTGTTCTAAATTCTGGTTCCTTACTGTTATTGGCTCAGGATTGCCAACATTTAGTGTCATGACCTCTGTCTTCTTCAAATTGATGTTCAGGCCAACTTGCTGGCCATACTTATTCAGTCTATCGGTTTTGTCTTGAATGTGTGCCTTGTGGCATGGTAAGCCTAAAATCCCACCCCCTGCAGAATGGGAGAAGATCGGCTACCACGACAAGCATGAGAAACAAAGAGCAAGGGATCCAGATCCCCAGGACGACCCAGGGTCCGCTGGGAGGACAACATTAGACAATCTTTGAATTACCGAGGACTAGAATGTTACCAGGCCAGGAGGAAGACAGCCGATAGGATAGTCTGGCGCTCTCTCTTCCAAATCTCTACACCTCACGGTAGAAGGGGAACGACTAAGTAAGTAAGTACGGCATGATAAGCTTGAAGGGTTATGTGCAGATAGGTATGCCAAGGTTAAAGCCCATTAACTCAGGTTCGTGGATATTCTGAAAGTATGGGAATGTTCGTAAACTTAATAAGTGGTGTAAGAATGTTAGCTAATAGAGTTAGCAAGTAAGAGTAAGCGTTCTTCTGGGATTTAATTTTATTGGTAGTCAGTAGTTGCCATCCATTGCCGACCTACAAAGCTAAAGCCTGTGTAGTGTTAAGTTTTGTTGTAATTATACTATGTCTAGCTAGCTAGTTCTACGATTTCGTGGCGCGGGTTTGAGATATTAACGGTTAAGAATAGGGGCTTAGGTTAGACGAGAGCACTGTGTAACGTTATAACGAGTTCAGAGTAACCACAGTTGATTATGATAAATAGAAGTGTAGGTACGGGTTTTGTGTGTGTGTGTGGGTGCGTAAGAAACGGGTATAATTAATGTAATTCAGAAGGAGAAGAAGTGAGGAGTGTGTAATATTCTGATATATGGTGTATGCATTGGTGTGCTAAATAAGTTGTTCTATTTTGATAACCTTCCATGCGCTGCCTTTAATATAAGAATAGTGCAGGGGAGGAGAAGGAGTGAGCGTTAAGTCTGACCCGAGGGCAGAAATAATACTTAGAGATGGGAGCTTGTATTTAGGGAAGTTTTATCATGGTATGGGAAACGGGGTGTAGGTAAATCTTGGTTGTTAATGCGTTTAGAATTATGTATTTTTTAAATTGGTATAAAATAGTTGTTATTTGACACAGATGATACTCCAGAAGAGACCTACTTCAGAAAGTGTGTGTTTTACGTTTTGGTAGACAATGTTATAGCAGGATTAACTGTCCGCTTCAATGCTGAAATTTGATTTCTTGTAGAAATATCTCACCATGTCCGAAAATGATGTGGAGAGAAAATCTTTAACTTTATCAGAGCAATATCCTGCGGACCTTAATGGTAATGATTTTAGAAAAGAAATGCAACATTTACCGTCAGTACATAAAGCAAATTTTGTAAATGCACAGATAAAGCCATTAGACCTGTTGAACTTGTTAACAGAGTACAGACTTGGTGGCCTGTTTCCAAATGTTTGTGTGAGCTTAAGAATACCATTAACAATTCTAGCAACAGTAGCTTCTGGAGAGAGGTCATTTAGCAAACATAAGCTAATTAAAAATTATTTAAGGTCTACAATGTCTCAGGAACGTCTTGTGGATTTGGCCAGGGTAAGTATTGAATCAAACATTGCCAGAACAATTAATTTGCATGCGGTGATTCGAAATTTTTCACACAAAAAAAGGCCAGGAAAGTTCTTTTTGTAAAGTAAATAGTTCCTTTATCTACATTTTTTACTAATACTTATGTCTTCAGATGATCTGATCTGCTTTGCAATATAAAAGGATGTTTCAATGTGAATTTTTTCTCCTTACCTATATTGTAGCAAATTCAAACATGTTAAAATCAAATGTGCTTTCTTAGCTCTGATCCTCTTTTATTTTATTTATATTTATTTATATTTATCGTGGAGGAAGTATAAGAGCATAAGGCCTTCTATAACCTTTTTGGTCTTACAGGCTAGAGCTCATGGCATAAAACCGTATTGGATACAAACAGAATGACTAATAGAGAAGGGAAGGGGCCCAATAGAAACTTTGTACCCCCTGACAAAATTCCTCTCAGATGCCCTGTCCATGGCATAGCGGTTCTTGTAATGGCATCAGGGTCCCTTCTGAGAACGTGGCCAACCCAACTCCAGCGTCTGCCAGCTATGATGGCGTGCATGTCCTCTTGGTTACTTCGAATAAGTAGTTCTTGGTTGGTAATGGTATTCGGCCCAAAGATTCGGTGAATTTTCTTTAGGCAGATTGTGTGGACAGAGGACAGTTTCGACATTTCATTCTCCGTTGATCTCCAGCATTCCGCACCATAGAGAAGCACAGAAAGTACACAGCTCTCATATAATCTTGATTTGGTGTTTGTGCTGTACTGGGAAGACTTCCAAATGTTGTTGAGACTAGCAAAGTCTGCTCTCGCTTTATTCATTCTGTTGTTGGTGTCCTTGCTTGTTCCGCCGTCTGGTGTTGCTATGCATCCTAAGTATGTAAATGTGCCTGTCTGTTCTAGCTTCTGGTTCCTTCGTTATTGGCTCAGGATTGCCCACACTGAGTGTCATGACCACTGTCTTCTTCAGATTGATGTTGAGACCAACCTGCTGACTACACTTATTAAGTCTATTGATTTTTTCTTGGATGTGTTTATGTGAATGTGCGAGTAGTCCAATGTCATCTGCATATTCCAGGTCTTCCAATGTAGAAAATTGTCGTGTTGGATTAAGGTTTTAGAGTATTTGTCGAGTCAGATAATTTTAGTGAAAATCGACAATGAAAGTGAACTGACAGAATTATAGACAAAATACAGATAATGTGTAAAATAGGGTGAACTTGAGACAAACCTGGAAGAGGATTCATTAAAAGCTATCTCTCTTTCCAAGCCCCAACACACTTATATAGTCTTAAGAACCACCCGCTCTTTTTCCTTTCTCTGGTCTAATAGAGACAATAGTAAGAGCTGCAATATTAAGTATGGATGAAGGGTCGTAAACAGCGCGTTAATAAATGAGTAAAATTTATTAAAGGTTCTTGAAGGAAGAAAATACATGAAATAAGTATATCAGCACAACAACATAAGAAGACATCAATATTCACGTCAGGTTAACAAGTATTCAATTAAACACCAACGAAACAAACAATCCACCAACACAAAAAACACTCCTGTAGAACACCGACAAATAAATAAACAGAGTTCTTGATATGTATATCCTCATACAGATGATGAATTACACTATAAATCCACTCTTTTCATATCAAGAAAGCTCACCGATGCTGAAATGAAATATTCGGTGATAGAAAAAGAACTTCTCGCCGTTATCTGGGCAATACAAAAGTTGGAGAAGTTTCTACTTGGCGCCCCGTTTATTATACAAACAGATCAGCGGGCGGTCGCTTCACTTAGAAGAGCAAATCACAAGAATGCCAAGTTGGCTAGATGTTCAATTCTACTCCAACCTTTTCAATTTACAATAGAAGCCATTCCAGGACACGAGAATGTCGTGGCAGATTCTCTATCTCGACATCCGTCATCGTTAAATGAAGAAAATTAAGAACTCAAAGAACTGAAACTCTGTTGATACTAGAAGTTATTCAGCATTATACAAGTTATGTCAAACTTACAACTTACATGATGCAAAGACATTGAGTTGTTCACAGACAGTGGAACATTTCATTACTGAATGTCGGATTTACTGGACTTACGTGATTGATCATGAATCAAATGAATGAAAGCAAACCACTATTGCAACTTTCAGAAAAACAATGGTACTTTTCAAATAGTCGCATGACGACATCAAATTCGTTCGCATAGATGGCTCGAGTGAAATTCAAACATTCTTCTATCAAAATTACGATTGAAAATAGGATCGAACATAATTATACATACTTTCAAGTACTGTCAATTGAACTCAAGGTCATCTATAGCTGCATGAAGTATTGGTAAACGAACATTACATACGTGGGTGGACTTTGCACGGCTTATGGATCGAAATTGACACTAACTATTTTAATATCTTATTGTGAATAAAGAAAGAGAAAAGAATTTCAACAAATACAGTATCACACAATTAATTAATGTACCTACTGTAGTAAAGTAACTATTGATTAATTACTTACGTTAATGATGATATATAATAATATGCATTTCTTCTTTATGAATTTATAGATTAAGTTAGTTAGACTTAGTTATGTGATTTCTCTTACACACACATATTCTATTCTAATATACTAATTTCTTATCTCTATCTCTTCATACATTCGTCATTTTCTTTTCTTGAATGTTAGTAACAATGGCACGATACTTTCATTTATTTAATTAGATTTTATTCTATAACGTTCTTCTCACATTACATTTAGTTAATAGTTAGTTAGTTTTAGATCATAATGTTGATTAACACAACACACATTTATTAATTATAACATAAGTTTAGATACATATATAACTATTTAGTAGGTTAGCTGACAATTGACATTTCTTTACTTGACTTATTATATTGTAATGTATTTTATGACAGGTACTATATTTGACTACGACCTCCGACAATATTTAACAAAAGCATCGTGAGTCGTATGTCGATAATTTTTTTAAATATTTTTGAAAAAAATCTATAGAATAGATTTTTTTTACCCCCGTCGGTCAGGGGAATGTTACGGTAGGTGTAATGATGTTAGCCACTTTTATAGTGAGCTCTTTTTAAGTTTACGCATTGAAGGGTTTGAAATACTACTAATAAATATTAGGGTTCGCGCTAATTCTACAAGAATTTCTTTAGATCTCTTATATACGTGGAGTCTGAATTCTTTCTGTGTTCTGCGGTAATATATATTAGAGTTTTAACGTGTAAAGTTCATTTATTTCACTGGATTTTTTTTTTGTGTTAATTTAAACCTATTAAATAAACCTATAGCAAAGTTCTCCAGATGTAAATCGAAAATGTAACTATCCTTTATTTCCCGCGATAATAGATGTGTAACATAATTGTAAAACGCTAGGTGATCGTAATTATTTAATAACCATATACTTCTATTTCATCTTGTGTAAATTTTAAGTAATTAACTGTTCATAGCTAGTGGTAAAAGCGATACATTAGCTAGCCACTCGTGTGGCTCTTTTTAATATAAATAATTAAATACCGGAGTGATTTTACAGATCTTACATAAATAAAAAACGCGGGTGTTAGAATATAATTATAGTAGGTTTACCTATTTTGTATATTCTCTTTTATACAGGTGATCATACCTTTGCGATCCAACGGTTTTTATTTATAGAGAGTCATGATCAGATGGCTTATGGAATCCCAAATTATATGTTCCTAAACATACAAACATTGACAGTAAAAATCTGATGTTAGAGACCCTTATAGGTCCACCTTCTCAACCCATGAGAGCGGGTAAATAACCAGAACACTTCAATGTTAAATGGTGTTAACTGCTAAAAACTGGAACGGGACAATGCCAGAAGATTTTTCTATATTTTTCATATAAAGTTCCCTGGCCTGATGAGGCAGAACTTACAGCAAAAAATTTATTCAATCAAACCAATATGACAGTAAACATTTTCCTACCACCAACTTCTACAGAGAATATTTACGGCTATTTCTTTCCGAGAACAGCCTGGGAGTAACATTCTGCTGTTTGAAATATTTCCCATTCACTTCGACAGAAACCTAGAAAAAACTTATCCCCCTTCAATACCTGCAGTGCGAAGAGACATACCCGCCAGGAAACAAAATAATACAATCAACGCACCAATTCAGCGAAATCTCCGAGAAAAATAGCAATTGCCTAGACGGAGTTTTCTGGAGCTGAACTGGTCAAACAGGACATATAATAGTCTTAAAATACATTGTGTGTGATTAATTCCTTGGAACGTATGCAGCAGCGACAGAGGAGTAAGCATGTCTGTTGTGAGCTCACTGTATTAATGTAGAGAGTGAAAACGGAACGAAAAAATTATTTTCTTAAGTTACTACTAATATAACACCTTCTCTTTTATCTATCTCTCACTAAGTCTGAAGGCCCACGGGATAGTTAAATTAAGGACATACCTTTTACCCGTCCTGACTACCCCCCCCCCCACTCCCATTGTTAATCATTTGTTTTGAGCTTTTGGGTAAACAACCTCGGGTTGGATCATTCCTATTTTTCCATATTCCAGAGGGAGGGTCTATGAGAGTATAATTTCTCTTATGTAACTATAATTCACTGATGTAATGATAACGATGTAATTTATGTTGTGATCTTTATTTTTTTTTCTAAAGATATAATAAACGTAATAAACCTTAAGCTATTGGTGTCGGTCAAAACCTTCCCCTGCCATTTATACGTGACCCCATAGTTTACCTGTTCGTTTCTACGTATGTACGTATTTATGTCACAAAATTTGTTTGTATGCGCGTACGAAAGGATAGTGTATTTGAATCGGTATCTAGTGAGAAAATACGTCTCCATTAAAGTGTGTCGTACTAGTTAGGTTGGGTTGAGCAATTACTCAATCCAAGACAGTATTTTTTTCTTACACCTGTAATCCTCGTAAACAGGACTATTTCTCACACCTTTCTCTCGCCTAGATCTCACCTCTGCTCGAATGGGACCTTAAAAATATAAGGCCTATCTATAAAATTTACGACAGCCAGCAGCGAAAATCAAAAGCCTTTTCCCGCGGGGTGGGGTCTGAGCGGGGAATAATGGGCTACGTAGGTAAAAAATCAGAAGGAAAAGAAACCGAAAGTGCAAAAAGTCGAGGAAACCAGAAACATTAAAAGAGTAAAAAAATGGGACGTGTTGGGAAAATTAAATTATGAGTCAATCCGTGACAAAAATGTGGTCCATCTAATTCCTCTTGGACTGAACTCTGTTGTCTGGTGCATCACCCAGTCTATGACTGTCAAAAATGAAGTTGTTGATAGGGGGCATCCCTGTCGTACTCCTGCCTTCACCTCGAAAGTTAGGTTGCTGAACCCAACACTGCATGTAAACTTAGAATAGAGGTTTTTTTATAAAGGAAACACTGCAGCTAAGTGTCGTAGTCGCTCAGGATTTTTAGTTCAATTCCCGGAAACGAGCAAACATTTGTCGTAGATTTGTGATAGGTGATTAAGACTTAGTTTGGTCCCTTCTGAATAGATTAGAATGAGTGAAAGCTCAGTGGGAGGTGATAAAATAGAAATATAGAGTTCCCCGAATGAGATGGTAGAAATCAATAGAGGCTGTCTCTGAGATCGAGAATCTTCTCTCTTCCTCAGCCTATCTTCTACAACAGATTTAGAGGAGTCAGACAGTCTATTGACTACATATAATAATAATAATAATATATATATATATATATATATATATATATATATATATTACCACTCACGTGCACACACACTTGACGACAGTTAGACGTACAGACGGGGGAAAACTATAACAAATGATTATACAGATATTTTGGGAACGAGCTGACCCAACACACTGATTAAGTTTTAATGGATTTAATTTATCAGGAAAAAAATTATCACAACACACAAAAAATTACATCGAGCATATACAAATAGCTATAAAATCAATAAAATGCTACAAGAATGATAGACCCACAATATGATCCTTTCCCTCGATGGTTAGCCCACAGTCCTGTTACAAGAAAAGATGATAGCCCAAAAAGTCACGGATACATCTGCGCTAGTCTAATGATTTTTCCCTGTTAAAGGTATGAACAGACTTTGATAGTGGTATGCTCTATCCTAAGGAAAATATATCTGCATTAGCAACAATTTGCATAAATGGAATTACAAAAATGGGCGGATCAATGGTTATCAAAAGAAACTCACTCAGTCTACTTTCACTCGGTTCTTTCATCAGGGATCCCTATCATACATTCTTACCTACAATCGTGCTGTTGTTCGCCCTCTGGCGCAAACTTTAGGACACTTCTCTACAGTGAATCTGTATTCTTTGGATAAAGAGAATCCCAGTTCTGCAGATACATGTTTCTTCCGCTGCTCCGGGGAGCATTCACTTCACCAGTTTATTTTAAGATTACTGTTAAGGTCACTTGAATCAGTTTGGGTAAGAAAGTTTAAACGGGCTCACCGTGTCAGAATCACGAGGTTTCCACTACTTAGTGAAAAAGGCAGGTTTGTAACTTCGATCAAAGGTAAAATTCTGGGTCCCACCACAAGGTTTCCAAATCGTCGGAATGTTAATTGATTGTAGTATCTACTTGCCACCACGGCTGAAAATGTACTAGAGAGTTTTTCTCTGGAAGAGTTAAATCAGGCTCGGTGGGCCAGTTACTTCTTTAAAATCTTAAAGTTCTTGTAAAGGTTCTACACCAAGTCTTTAAGAAAAGAATGTTTTTGTTCTTCACAGATATTCTCTGTACTTAAACGCTGGAAAAGTTGGGTCACCCCAGTATTCACTGAATAAAGAAAAACGACAATATGCAATATTTATACAAAAAAATACTAATACATACTATGTACTCGGGTTATAACTTAAGTTATCAACTGCAAGCGGAGAGCTTGACTTATTGTTTAAATCTCCCCGTGAAATAAGTTATATTCATAAAATCAACCATCCTGAATTAGAAATACATACGTATTTCGTCAATACTCAGTGCTGAATCTATGCAGTTATAAGTGAGTTTAAATATTCTCGACTGAGTATTTAGCAGTTAAATTAAATTTATTAATAGCCGAATGAGTTTAAGCCAGAAATTATAATTTATTCTGCTTTCCACTGAAACACGTCGACTAGAGAATATAACAAACTTAATCACAAATTCTACTGCACACAAATCTAACTAGAAAAATATAATAGGCGATTTAACACTTAATCACTCAATTCTACTAGATATTTAATATAGTATTACCTCCACACACAGAATTACAGATTAATATCACGAACTAGAATCCTTCAATATACTGGTAGTCTAGAAGTCAGCAAAATATTGCTAAGAAACTCAGAACTTTGCACTATACAAGATATTTCTTAGCACGAGGGATCTGTCTACTGCAGATTTAGGAGTATGAATGACTTGTCTAAAGCTCTCTCGGTAGATATATCTTAAACGGACAAAGGATGAGCGTTATTTTCAAAACCCGAAATAGCCTCCCCTCTCTTAACACCTACGTTAAATCAAGCGACTGCCATAACATGCCAAAACGCGTCTTAACGCCTCACACTACATGTGGCCGTTCTGAGCGATGCATGTCTGGCGCTTCCCACACCTCAGAGCGTTGTGTCAGGTGAAAATGTAGACGAATGTCTCATTTCTGGTCGAGGCAGATGGCAGTTTTCACACTTCGCTTAGAACTGTAGCGGAAGAGACGTGAGTGTCATGGGAAAACGAGACGAATGTCTGCCATTCCATGTCTGCCTAGACGAGTATTCACACATTCTGTCGTCCTGCAGCACTGACATCTGATGCAATAAGGTTTCTAGTCAGTATGAGAAAGAAAAACGGTAAAGTGAGAATGGGAAAGAAAATATTTTTCGCAAACGAACGAATGCGAAAAATACAGGAAAAGGATAAAAGAGCGATAATAAAGTAAAGGACACGGGTAGAAAAAGAAGAGAATAGAGAAAATTTATTGATCATAAAACTCTCTGTGACAGAACGTCCCCCCTTTAAGATATGAAAGCACTCCATGTCTACGTTATGCAGTGGAATTTCCCTGCCACTATCGTCATCTTCATCAGTTTTGGCGATCGTCAGGAGATGTTCGGAGGTCGGCACCGGTCTTTCCAAGTATCTCTTTAACAGATTTAAATGGTAGACCTTCTCCTTTCCTTTTATAGAAATCTGGTAGTTAGCCTTAGAAATCTTTTTCAGGACGGTAAACGACCCTAGCCATCCGATCCTCAGTTGGTTGTTTTCGGTAGGGAGTAACACCAAAACTTTCTCTCCTGCTTCCAGTTCTCTCTCTTTCGCGACTTTCCTGTATCGGTTAGCGTGCTTTGTGCGTGCTCGCTTAAAGTTAGTCGCTGCTAGGTCCCATCCTAGTTTCAACCTTTCCTTTAAAACCGACACATATTTACTTGCTGAGACAACTGTCTCATTCACCTTCTCGTCTGTCAGAGACTGAAGTAAGGCTTCAAGTGGCCCCTTTATGGGTCTGCCAAATAAAAGCGTTGCTGGCGGAAATCCTGTGGAAGTATGAGGAGATTCTCTGTAGCTAAATAAAGCTGCAGGAATACAAAGATCCCAATCTTCAGGTTTCACTTGTGCCATCATGTTGAGGTTTCCATTAACACGTTCCACGAGCCCATTTCCGGCCGGAGTATAAGGCTTTATGTAGATGTGTTGGTTCTTCAAGATCTTCACGATCTCATTCATCAACAGGTTTCGGTATGGAGATCCGTTATCCGTCAACACTTGCTGAGGGAATCCCAACCGAGTGAAAATCTGCACTAGGGCTTCTGCAACATGCTTGGCATCTGCGCATGTTAGCGGGATAGCTTCTGCCCATAAAGTGAATGTGTCGACTAAGGTGAGGATGAACCTGTTCCTTCTTTTAGTCCTTTCTAGGGGTCCGAAAATGTCGATCACAACCCGTTCAAATGGTGTTCCCATTATTGGCATTTCACCCATGTGGACTGGGGGTGTCCGTTGCTTGGGTGGTACACGTTGGCACTGGGCACAGGATTTGACATACCTGATAATATCAGTATTTACTCCTGGCCACCAATAATGAGTGGTTATCCGTTGGTTTGTGGCGTTCTGTCCCATATGTCCGCTGATGGGAAGAGAGTGCCCCATTTCTAGGATTTGGCTTCTGTACTGTTTCGGTACTAGGAGCTGGTTGTAACCTTGGTCAGGCTTGCCCGTTCTGCGATAAAGTGCGCCATCCTTAGAAAAAATGTCCCCGTGCTGTCTGGGTTCCTTAGCCATGGGCAGTTTTCTAAAGCAGGGTGCCAAAGTAGGGTCCTTTTGTTGCGCTTCTTTAAGTTCCATAGGTAACAAATTAGGCGCAGGCTCCCGTTCCTTCTTGGTTTGCCCTCTTGTAGTTACTGCTGCCACAATCGGCTCTTCCGGTTTCCCAAAAAACACGTATCTACCGCCAAGTATGACTGGGTAGATGGGGTCATCCATAACAGCCGCTTTGATCACGCCTCTGACAAACTCAGAGTGGATCTCCACCAATGCGATGGGAAGCGCTGTAGGTGCCTCACTCTTAAGAACTCCACAAAGTTCGACGGTCTCTGCTGTCTCTTGACCGGGTTTAACCAGGTTTCTGGCAACAAACAATGCAATCATAAGAAAGCCCCGTGTCAAATAAACAAAAAGTTTGAGAACCGTTCAATATAACAGTGCTGCGATGCCATGAAGGGCGGTCGGGTTGATCAGACTGTTTATTGTGGTTGGGGTACTTGTTTTTGTAGAACTTAGACTTTTCAGGAGGGGGGTTTTGAGGTCCAGTTTCTCTGTGGTTATTCTGATTAGAAGCATGAGAAGATTGGTCTAGATTATTCTTCCGAAAATGCTCTTCTGTCGGTTTACGTTTTGTGGCCGGCAGTTCGGCCAGCGCATTTTGATAACGCTCAGACTTTTCCAAAATGTCTTCAAGCTTTTCTGCACCGTGCTCAGCTAAAAATCTTCGGGTGTCCGCAGACAAAGTGTTCTTTATTTGTTCTGTTAAAACAAATTCCTCAAGACCTTCATAGGTAGAGGGGAGCTGCGAGAGCTCTAGGCACTTTGTCAAGTAGCCCTTTAGACGGGAAGAGAACTGCTGAAAATTTTCAGAGCTCTCCTTCCTGCTGTTGCGAAACAGTTGCAAAAATTTGCGAGCATTCATTTCAAAGCGCTCCAGTAACACTTTCTTCAGCACGTCATAGTTGTCTTGTTGGCTGCTTTCCAGTTTGGCGTAAACATCATACGCACTGCTTTTCAACGCCTGAGAAAGCTTCATATTCCAACGCGACCTCTCTAAACCATACAGAGTTGCAATTTTCTCAAATTTTTCTAGCCATGTGTCAACCTTCTCGTTAGGACAAGGGAAAGATTCCAGAGCAAAAGACATAGCGTTGAGTTGAAGAGATTGAGTGTTAGAAGGATCAGTTAAGGAAGAATGAGAAGACTCTCCATTGCTGGAGGTAGAGGCAGCGCCACGACTTTGGATCTCTAGAGTCTTAAGCGCCAGTTCATGCTGTCTCTCTTCCCTCTCCTTCTCATGCTGTCTCTCCTCCCTCTCCTTCTCATGTTGTCTCTCCTTCTCTCTTTCCTCTCTCTCCTCCCTCTCCTTCTCATGCTGTCTCTCCTTCTCTCTTTCTCTCTCCCTGCGGATTTCCATTTCCTCGTCCATCTTCTTCTGCTCTTTAGCTTCAGCTACTTTCCTCTCCGCATCATATCTGTCCAGTTCGTCCCTGACAAATGCCTTCGCTTCCTCTCCGTCCAAACCTTCTTCTCTTGCCTCGTCCCTGAGGATCTGTCTAAGCTTCGCCCTCTCTGCCATTGTAAATAGGTGACTGAGACTTAGTCGAGAAAGAAGTCAGAAGAAGGATACACTTCTTCCTACAACTTACGAGAAAATATCAAACAGAAAGATGATATACTTTAACCTGGGATACCTCCTCCAAAATATATAGTATCTAACTATCGCTGCTATTAATCGGCAATAAAGCACCTAATGCAGACGACTACGCCAAATAAATGGTAGTTAAGATTACTCACTGAAAAATACGTTGCTACAGTGGAAACAAAATAATTATTGCAAAAATTTAAGGAGGGAAAAAAATCCCTTTAATTTTAAATCCACTACAAGATCACCCCTGAAGTCAGTTAGGGTGAGGGATGCAATTAACAGGACGTAATTGTCAGAACGCACTCCTTAGCTTAGCTCAAACACCTACTTCTTCAGAACCCTGTGACTGTTAGACAATCACAAACTTTACCAGCGTTTAGTATTACAAAATCAATAATTAACATATATTCCGACAAAATCAACCTGTAACTCAAATGTATATTACTCAAAAATGCTGTGGAAAAACAATTATTAATTGTGTGGTCAGCACGCCCATAAACAGATCGTTGGTCTAGGGGAATATTTATTTTTAAAGATACACAATACCACGAGACAATCACACTCTTACTCTATTACAGAATAAAGAACATACAAGACGAGGTAATATATTTATCGTACTCGTCTTCCTATTCTAAGTTCAAAAAAATCATACGGACGAGACCACATTTGTCGTAGTCCCTCAGGATTTTTAGTTCAATTCCCGGAAACGAGCAAACATTTGTCGTAGATTTGTGATAGGTGATTAAGACTTAGTTTGGTCCCTTCTGAATAGATTAGAATGAGTGGTACAGACGGGGGAAAACTATAACAAATGATTATACAGATATTTTGGGAACGAGCTGACCCGACACACTGATTAAGTTTTAATGGATTTAATTTATCAGGAAAAAATTCATCACAACACAAAAAAATTACATCGAGCATATACAAATAGTCATAAAATCAATAAAATGCTACAAGAATGATAGACCCACAGTATGATCCTTTCCCTCGATGGTTAGCCCACAGTCCTGTTACAAGAAAAGATGATAGCCCAAAAAGTCACGGATACATCTGCGCTAGTCTAATGATTTTTCCCTGTTAAAGGTATGAACAGACTTTGATAGTGGTATGCTCTATCCTAAGGAAAATATATCTGCATTAGCAACAATTTGCATAAATGGAATTACAAAAATGGACGGATCAATGGTTATCAAAAGAAACTCACTCAGTCTACTTTCACTCGGTTCTTTCATCAGGGATCCCTATCATACATTCTTACCTACAATCATGCTGTTGTTCGCCCTCTGGCGCAAACTTTAGGACACTTCTCTACAGTGAATCTGTATTCTTTGGATAAAGAGAATCCCAGCTCTGCAGATACAGGTTTCTTCCACTGCTCCGGAGAGCATTCACTTCACCAGTTTATTTTAAGATTACTGTTAAGGTCTCTTGAATCAGTTTGGGCAAGAAAGTTTAAACGGGCTCACAGTGTCAGAATCACGAGGTTTCCACTACTTAGGGAAAAAGGCAGGTTTGTAACTTCGATCAAAGGTAAAATTCTGGGTCCCACCACAAGGTTTCCAAATCGTTGGAATGTTAATTGATTGTAATATCTACTTGCCACCACGGCTGAAAATGTACTAGAGAGTTTTTCTCTGGAAGAGTTAAATCAGGCTCAGTGGGCCAGTTACTTCTTTAAAATCTTAAAGTTCTTGTAAAGATTCTACACCAAGTCTTTAAGAAAAGAATGTTTTTGTTCTTAACAGATATTCTCTGTACTTAAACGCTGGAAAAGTTGGGTCACCCCAGTATTCACTGAATAAAGAAAAACGACAATATGCAATATTTATACAAACAAATACTAATACATACTATATACTCGGGTTATAACTTAAGTTATCAACTGCAAGCGGAGAGCTTGGCTTATTGTTTAAATCTCCCCGTGAAATAAGTTATATTTATAAAATCAACCATCCTGAATTAGAAATACATATGTATTTCATCAATAATCAGTGCTGAATCTATGCAGTTATAAGTGAGTTTAAATATTCTCCACTGAGTATTTAGCAGTTAAATTAAATTTATTAATAGCCGAATGAGTTTAAGCCAGAAATTATAATTTATTCTGCTTTCCACTGAAACACGTCGACTAGAGAATATAACAAACTTAATCTCAAATTCTACTGCACACAAATCTAACTAGAAAAATATAATAGGCGATTTAACACTTAATCACTCAATTCCACTAGATATTTAATATAGTATTACCTCCACACACAGAACTACAGATTAATATCACGAACTAGAATCCTTCAATATACTGGTAGTCTAGAAGTCAGCAAAATATTGCTAAGAAACTCAGAACTTTGCACTATACAAGATATTTCTTAGCACGAGGGATCTGTCTACTGCAGATTTAGGAGTATGAATGACTTGTCTAAATGGGAAAACGAGACGAATGTCTGCCATTCCATGTCTGCCTAGACGAGTATTCACACATTCTGTCGTCCTGCAGCACTGACATCTGATGCAATAAGGTTACTAGTCAGTATGAGAAAGAAAAACGGTAAAGTGAGAATGGGAAAGAAAATATTTTTCGCAAACGAATTAATGCGAAAAATACAGGAAAAGGATAAAAGAGCGATAATAAAGTAAAGGACACGGGTAGAAAAAGAAGAGAATAGAGAAAATTTATTGATCATAAAACTCTCTGTGACACTAGGTATTCCATAAGCCCTCAGTGTTTTCCATAGGCTGTCCCTGTATATGCTGTCAAAAGCCTTTTCAATTCCAACAAAGTTAATGTATAGCTGTCTCTGCCATTCTGAGCAATGCTCTATAATGTTCCTGAGGGTGAATATATGATCTGCACATCTTCTGAACTTTCTGAATCCCGCTTGTTCTTTCCTCATTTTATGGTAAGCAACATCTGGACCCATGCAAATAGATGGATCAGCAACAAATGCAACAGAAGATAGAGGTGGATGAGTCTTTCTGAGTTTAAGCGCTTGCACACACAAAAAAAGCT
>JAMPIV010006845.1:360000-618073 GCA_024509875.1 Oreohelix idahoensis
CTCATTTCTTGTTCTACTGACACTTGTCTAGTTCTTGTCATCAGTTCCACATTAGTGATCTTGTCATCAGTTCCACATTAGTGATCTTGTCATCAGTTCCACATTAGTGATCTTGTCATCAGTTCCACATTAGTGATCTTGTCATCAGTTCCACATTAGTGATCTTGTCATCAGTTCATTAGTTCTTGTCACATTAGTGATCTTGTCATCAGTTCCACATTAGATCTTGTCTTCAGTTCCACATTAGTGATCTCATCAGTTCATTAGTTCTTGTCATCAGTTCCACATTAGTGATCTTGTCATCAGTTCCACATTAGTGATCTTGTCATCAGTTCCACATTAGTGATCTTGTCATCAGTTCCACATTAGTGATCTTGTCATCAGTTCCACATTAGTGATCTTGTCATCGCACTTCAATCTTTCCATTCTACACGAACATCCATTTATGACAGCCTGTAGCTTGTTTGTGGAGTACACATAACCTTATGTTATCTTAATGTGAAAATTAAGTCAATAAAACGATCATTCTTATATCGAGCGTAACTGATAACGAAAATGGTAACATTATTTCCACTTGTTGATGTCATTTCGATTCATATGATAATTTTACGTATTAACAATGTTATCTGCATGTTTGATATCTCATGTGCTGATAATTCTGCTAATGATTATCGTCTGCCCTGATAATCGGTGTGACAACAGTGATACATAATGTGTATATAAAACGAATGCGATTATTCAATCACTTAAAGTATATGATAGTTGATTCTGACTAACCACTCAAGAATCTCCTCAATGCAAGCTGGTTTGACAATCTGAAGTTTGTTATTGTAAGTATAAAAACATATTTAAGTGTTAGTAAAACGGAATTTGAGCGTCCGACTGACGGAGTGGTTAGAGCGCTGGTCTCTCGGGGCAAAGGTGTCCAGTTCGATTCACGGTCTCGACACGCTCCAGACTACCCAGCTGTAAATGGGTATCTGACCCTTTTCTTGAGTTAGGGAAGGAAAAGGCAGATAGGAAGGGAACTGCTCACCCCCCACCTCTCGATGCTGGAACTAGTGTAGTGAAGTCTCTAACACTTAACTCCCCCACGACAGTATCCGATATGGGGGTTACCTTAATCTGTGTAATATGGAATTAGCCCAGTGGAGTTCTGGGAGAATCTTGGGGGAGATAAACATAGAACAGGACTATTACCCCCCTCAGGCATGTCGTAGCAGGCGACAAATATGAGGTTGTACTTGGGGTTAAACAACCTCATCAGTTAAAACGCATTGCAACTGAAACAACTACTACAACAGCACGTGAAGGCTTTGCGCATGTTTACAGTAAAAAAAAAGGGGGGGGGGGGGCAGTTGTAGTGGTGGTTCTATATTCTATATAGGAAAATGATGATGAATATGTCATCTAGAGGGTGTCTGGCAACCTCATGACATACAACTATTTGCTACAAAAGCCACCACTACAAGAACATGTCATATAAAGTGTGTCTGGCAACCTCACCACATACAACTATTTGCTACAGAAGCCAACACTAACAAGAACATGTGAATGCTTTATGCAGGGCACCAGCTACAGTGCTATGTAGGAAACGAAACGGAAAATGAAGATGCTAATGATGATGATGAATATGGAATATACATTGTAAATATTTACTTACTTGGTCGTTCCCCTTCTACCGCGAGGTGTAGAGGTTTGGAACAGAGAGCGCCATACTATCCTATCGGCTGTCTTCCTGCTGGCCTTCTTCCATTCTAGTCCTCGATCCTTCAAAGATTGTCTAATGTTGTCCTCCTAGCGGACTCTGTGTCGTCCTGGGGGTCTGGATCCCTGGCTCTTAGTTTCCCATGCTTGTTGTGGTAGCCGATCTTCTCCCATTCCATATATAACTCAGCTTATATAATGAATAGCTTTAAACTATTGTTGTTAGTACTGAGATGGTTGTGTGTTTGGTCATGGTTTATTTCCTTAGTGTTAAGTTTCTTTTTATAACGCTGCGTTTTGCTTCTGTGTAACCTTGAAATGTAATGTTTTTTTGTGTTTTTTTGTGTGTGTTTTTTTTTAGCCACCGACCGTCAAAGCATTTAGGTTTTCTTTGCCATTGTATCCCATCACGATGAAAGATCCATGCGCGTTCAACTGGCGAACTCATCGTTCAACCTATGATGGGTTATAATTAGGATATATATTGTTGTCAATTCCAAATAATATGAACAACTGCCGATATGGGAAAGGGGCATAACACCTTTCAAATCATTGTAAATAGGGCAAATCATAATATCAATTTTACTTGAAATGTTAAATAAAAAACAAACAAACATAAACTAGATCAAACCTTACAAAAACATCAAACAAAAATAATATTCAGGGGGAGGGGTGTAAAGGTCTGGTGTTTCCAGTTTTATAACTGACTTTAATAGATATTTAATTGACTTTCACCTGTCAAAAGTCATATGTATTGTAAGAACAGCATCAGACCTTCACCTTTCCGGCAGGAAACACTTGATCGATAGGGGACCACTTCTGATGATCAGATTGCCTCCTGTTGTATCGCTCTGTATAGAGTTTCCTATCATCATAACTTTTGTTCTTTTTAAATACTGTTTGACTATATTATGCAGTTCCCTAGGTCTGTCTATTCTTAACACCTGTTCTATATTTACAGGTAAATTTGATACCCGTAAATAATCTAATATTGGTATTCTCAGTTGTTCATACCTCTTACATTTTAACAAGAAATGTTCTATATTATTGTCTTGTAGACATCCTGTACAGTAAGGTTCTTCTATTCTGAAATAGCCTTTCCCCAGCTGTAATCTGAGAAGTTTCTTATTACTGGGAATTTTCAATTCCCTAGATATCTGACATTGTCTTGTTGGAGCCTGGAACATCTTATATGCACGTCTTCCTTTCAGATTTTTATCCCACTCTGCTTTCCATTCATCTGCTATTCGTGAAATGTGTAACGTTCATCTCAAGACAAACATCTATAGAGCTAAACTTATTTTATTCAGTTTATATAGCTTCCAGTATCAAAGTTTCACATCCAAACAGCAACATTGTACTTACTAATAATTCTATAACTAGGGAGACTGCTACAGCCCTTGCCAGACTTTTCTCAAACTAAGGCCAAGATATTTATTTTCCTGTAAATAGATACATATAATTGTCTTGGTACGCTTACCTAACGACAGAAAAGACACACTGAGGGAGCGATTTAAAAACAAATTCTTTTAAACCACATATACTAAGGCACGGCTATAGCATAGTGGTTAGATTCTGTTCAGTTCTCAGATGATTATTAAATTTATTTTAATTCAGTCACGTGTCTTACGTTTTTATAAGTATGTTTTTGTCAATTTTAGTTTCCATGTGTCTGCGAACATTCACGGGATTACTTGCTCGGTGAAAGGCAAAATATTGAAGGAAATGGAAATAAAATACTGATAACATAAAAAAGGTGCCATCCTTAGGAAACGAGGAAGAAATCACACACCATAATTCATTACCGTCATTACTTGATATGGATTGTTATAATTGTTTTGTTCCGTGTTCTTTCAGAAGTATGCAGGAATATAAACCTGTCAGTTTGTCACGTGATAAATCTTTTGGATCGGAATCATTTGGAAGTGATTTAGACAAATGTGAAAAGTAAGCATTATGACTATCTATCTATCTATCTATCTATCTATCTATCTATCTATCTATCTATCTATCTATCTATCTATCTATCTATCTATCTATCTTCAAGTACACATTGAGAAGAGAACTGGAGACTGAGGTGACTGAATGAGGAAGAACATGGAAACACTTTGAGCGGATGGCACGGGTCAGGAAGAATTGACATACGTTTAATTGAAGGCCTATGCTCCTTGGGTTGAAAGGAATGACTGCAAGAACGCGCAGGCCTGTCAGATCTTTCATATTGCACGGACCATTGATCATAAGTCAAGAAAAGTTTGACAACAAAGATCCAATGAAGTTGGAATGGAGAGGTAAAGAATTAAATGACAAAAGGAAAAATATTGCCGTGATCAGCGCAACTAGCAGAAATGGTACACCATACTTCCTTCACTTCATTTTATTGTGCCTGTTACTTGCTTGAAAGATCATGCAATTGCTTGGAATTTACTTATTACCTATTTTATAAGTTTGATTTTTGATTTGGTCTTGCAAATATATTTCTATCAGGCTGCAAATAGTGTTCGCGGTCCTGGCCATATTTCTCAGCGTGCTTGGGTTAACAGTTACCAGTTTGGTCTACTTTCAGGTAACTTATTAGACAACTAGCAATAACCCGTCAACATTGACAGGTTATTAATTATAGTGTGTTGTTTCTGTTACATGTATTACAGACGGTACTATCACTACTGTGGTCATTTCATTGCAGGCGACCGTCATTAGATATTTCTAGTGAAAATTATATGGATGTATTAAATATGAAGACATAGAGCAAACTTACCTAAATGACATATGGAGATAACTAACATTTCTTTTATGACAACATGTCTCGTAATTGTTCGTGCATCTTTTAAAATCTTGCCCTGGTCGACTTACTGCCTCTGAGAAGCCATGGTCGACTTACTGCCTCTGAGAACAACGTTTGAAGTTTGACGAAACTCCAGTTCATGTACTGTTTATCAATCGTGTTGTTGGCTTCTTTCCATAATCAAACTGTTCATACACACCTTCATTTGCGCACTTTTTCTATTTTCGGGAGAGTACATATAAGGGGAAACAATACAATTATTGTCTAATTTTCAATCACAGTTGCACCCCCTTAGCTGTGGTTAAAAGTTAATGTACTCTATCGAAAATAGAAAAGGTGGGCAAATAACGGTGTGCAAAATGTGACTGACTGACCGACCGACCGACCGAGTACCTTACGGCGGGAATTATGGTATTGGATGAAATACTATTTACCAGAATCACAATAATTAGCATACTTAACGTTTTAGCTTCCGAAGGAGTTTAGGCCTTCAACAAACGCATGTCCTCCTGTCACGTGCCATCGGCTCCAGATCTTTCCTTATCTTCCTCACTATTTTCATTTCCTATCACTCAGTTATTAATGCATGTTGATATGTCTTATATCACTATCCTTACCCGTCAAGTCCTCAAGGAACAAATACTTTCATCAAACGCTTGCCAAGTCTTTCTCTCGAGTTCTATCATCTAAAACAGGGGTTCTAAATCTGTTTTTGCTCATGATCCCCATTCTGAGCTTTATTTACTTCTGTGACAGTCGCTGTTCAATGCCCTCTCAAATTTATAAAGGACAAGCAAGGCAAATTGCTTACTGCCCCGAAGGAAGTAATGGAAAGATGGAAAGAATATTTCTCAGAACTCCTGGATTGTGAGCATGGTGAAGCATCAGAAATGATATCCACTAGCACAGAAGAGAAAACCAATGATGGTGAAGATGACATAAAGATGGAAGAACTGAAGGCAGCACTGGAGAAAATCAAGATGGGCAAAGCAGCAGGGCATGTTGGTATAACACCAGAAATGGTTAAGTACATGGGAGCATCAGGCGACCTATTACTCTTAAGGGTCCTACAGGCAGCATGGTGCAACAAGACCATACCAAAGGATTGGGAGATTGCCATCATAACACCAATTTTCAAAAAGGGTGACAATCGACAGTGTGGAAACCATAGAGGCATATCCCTTCTCAGTGTCCCTGGTAAAATCTACTCTAGAATCCTACAGCAGAGACTCCGACGCCTAGCTGAGCCACAATTGGATGAGGTCCAGTGCGAATTCCGAGCGAACCGAAGTACTCAAGACCTAATCTTCACACTCAGACAGCTGAGTGAAAAGGCCCTTGAGTTTAAGAGTGAGATCCATCTTTGTTTCATAGATCTGGAAAAGGCGTTTGACAGGGTCCCTTGAAGCAAACTTTGGGACTGTTTGGCAAGGAAGAACATTCCAGCACCTCTGATTCATGCTATACAGAGCTTCTACAAGTCTTGCAGAAATTATGTGAGGACAGCAAACCATAAGTCAGAAGAGTTCAGGACCACCACTGGTGTAAGACAAGGTGATATCCTGTCACCTTAACTTTTCATACTCCTCATGGACGATGTCATCAAGGCATGTAAGGAGAGAACAAGAAAGTATTCAGTGGGGTACTGGAAGATTAGACAGGTATGTATTTCGGAGCTGGCATTTGCTGATGATGTTGCCCTGATTGCTAAATCAGAGGCACATCTCCAATCCAACCTTCAAGTCTGGAAGGAAGAGCTGGAGAAGAGAGGGATGGTCATAAGCAGCTCTAAAACAAAATCTATGGTGATATCACGAGAAGAAAGAAGACATCAGACTAAGCTGAGAGAACAGGTCCTGGAGCAGGTTGACCACTTTAAATACCTCGGAGCTATTATAGACCGAAAGGGAGGCATCTAAGAAGAGATGGCCACTCGAAAAGCATCAGCTGGGAGACTTTTTCAGGCCATAAATCGAGGATTCCTCAGCAAGAGAGAGGTTGGTAAGAAAACGAAGATGGCTGTATACCACTCCACCTATGTCCCAGTCTTACATATGGATGTGAGTCATGGGCAATGACTACAATCCACAAAAGCCAGATCCAAACCTCAGAAATGAGGTATCTGAGGAAGGTGGTTGAAGTAACAAGAAGAGGCATGGTACGCAACCAGACGATACGTCAAGGCCTTAAATCCCACCCCGTGCAGACCCAAGTAGAACAGTCCCAACTAAGATGGTTTGGCCATGTCTGCAGAATGGGAGAAGATCGGCTACCACTACAAGCATGGGAAACAAAGAGTCAAGGATCCAGACCCCCAGGACGACCCAGAGTCCGCTGGGAGGACAACATTAGACAATCTTTGAAGGATCGAGGACTAGAATGGAACCAGACCAGGGGGAAGACAGCCGATAGGATAGTCTGGCGCTCTCTCTCTTCCAAACCTCTACACCTCACGGTAGAAGGGGAACGACTAAGTAAGTAAGATAGTCGCTGTTCGCTGGGAAAATGTATTTTACCACCTTACTGTGGAGCTCTTGCGGGGTAGGGGGATATGGCTCACGTTGAAATCCACTGATATAAAGTATTTCTATTTCTTTCTAATCATCTTTACTTCTGTCTCTAGTTATCATCTGCGTGTGTTTTCTCTTCTACTCTTTCTTATCTTTTCCTGGGGATTCCAGAACAAGAACTGCCTTGTAATGCTATCAACAGGTTTTCTCAGTATGTGTCCTATCCATCGCCAGCGCCATCTTTCCATCTCTGGTTCAACTGGCACTTGTCTGGTTCTTGTCATCAGTTCTACATTGGTGATCTTGTCATACCATTTCAATCCTTCTATTCTACGCAAGTACCAAATTATAAAATTTGTATCCATATTGTTTGATGATATGTGTTGTGGCTTAATGTTTCTTCATGATGAGGTAGCTGGCCCTATATCCAACCCTCCTTATAGCTTTTTACGACATGCATGATAGGTGTCAGTATTACAATTATGTGTTCTTCTTTCGGACCCCGGTAACACACGCTTTCAGAATTATGGATTTCGTGCTGTAAATTATGTTTCACACATGATATAATGTGGACGGACAGTTAGTAATATCATAATAAGAACACAAAAGGTTAGAAGAGCTTTCATTTAATTTGGAAATGTGTGGAGATCAAAAGCAAGCAAACCCAACACAAAAATCAGAATCGTCAATTAAAATGTCAAGGTCATCCTATTCTATGGTTCTGAAACATGGAGAATAACTACATTAGAAACCGAAAAGCGTGGGTGCTTGTGTAGAATAGAATAATTGAAGTGGTTTGACAGGGTCACAAACATGGAACTGATGACAAGATCCAGACAAGTGCCAATGGAACAAGAGATGAGAAGAAGACGATGGAGATGGATAGGACACACACTGAGGAGACCTGTTGATAGCCTTACAAGGCAGTCCTTGTTTTCGAATCTCCAGAGTAAGAGAGGTAGAGGGAAAACAATGAACACACGGAGAAGAGAACTGGAGACAAACATAAAGTGAATGAAGAAAACATGGAGAGACTTTGAACGGACGGCACGTGACAGGCAGACTTGGTATAAAGTTTATTCAAGATCCTACACTCCTTAAAGAGCTGAATGGTGATAATAACGATAATGATGATGATGGTGGTGGTGGTGGTGATGATGATGAAGTTGGTGGTGGTGATGCTGATGATGATGATGATTTTCCTGCTCTAAACCTTGCAGCCATATGATACATCATCCACCAACAACGCCATTGCCTGTGTTTCATGCACGAATCTTGTTAAGATCTCAAGCCAGAGTTCTAGATATGATGCTCTCGTGAAGACACTAACTCTTTCACTGGAAGAAGATGGAGTTCAGAAATGCTGTGCTTATGACGCTTTGCAGATGTCAGCTCTGATGGAACTGGTGAGTAGCCAGAGGTTGAGAAAGTCAAAGGTAATGTCAGAGACAGTATGAGCAAGGGACGAATGTATCCACTTTATTTTCTGCAATAGAAATTATGATGAGTAAATGACAGATTTTGCTGATGACTTGACTCTCCTGTCCCATAACCGTAATCAGATGCAGGACAAAATGAAAACACTCGATGAGAAGTCACAGCAGTTGGGTCTGAAAATACACAGGGGAAAGACAGATACAATAAGAGTAAATGCAGAAAAGATAACAGGGTTGAACTTGAAGAAACACCACTACAAGATGTAGAATCCTACACATACCTTGGCAGTAATATAGACAAAGTTGGAGGGACAGACAGTGATATCAAAATAAGAATACAAAAAGCAAGAGGAACTTTCATTGCATTAGGAAATATGTGGACATGAACAGAAATCTGATCCAACACAAAAATAAGAATCTTCAACTCAAATATCAAGTCAGTACCACTATTATATGGCTCTGAAACATGAAGAACAACATAGACAACTACCAAAAAGCTACAGACTTTCATAAATGGGTGCTTGCGTAGAATAGAAGGATTAAAATGGTATGACAAGGTTACCAATGTGGAACTGATGACAAGAACCAGTCGAGTGCCAGTGGAACAAGCGATGAGAAGAAGACGATGGCGATGGATAGGACACACACTGAGGAAACCTATTGGCAACATTACAAGGCAGTCCTTGTTCTGGAACCCCCAGGGCAAGAGAGGCAGAGGTAGACAATGAAGCATATGGGGAAGAGAGCTGGAAACAGAGGTGAAAATGATGAGGAGAACGTGGAAAGAACTTGAGATGATGGCACGTGACAGGAGGACTTGGAATGTGTTTGTTGAAGGCCTATGCTCCTTGGGGAGCGGAGGGTTATGAATGAATGAATGAATGAATGAATGAATGAATGAATGAAACGGCAATTGAAAAGTATTATATTCTTACCAACTCTTTGCTGTAAATGTCAAACATGGTCCCTGTCCAATAAACAGGGGAGGAAAATCACATGGTATGAGATGAGATGTTTGAAAAACGTCACTAATATTTACCAGAAGAGACAGGATGAGAAACGATGACGTTAGAAAAATGTGTAGGAACCATCAAGTATTTAGAGAGACATAAAATAAATTGGTTTGGCCATCTCATGAGAATGGAGCCCGATCAGATATCCAGTTATCACTGCATGCCTGCAACAGCAGAGGATCTGGTTTGAGAGCAAGGGGAAGACCGAGAAACAGATGGATAGTCAATTTCACATAAATCCAACACCATCGCGGGCTCACGTCAGCCAGTTGGACACACTTGGCTCACAAAGGGAAATATTTCAGCAAAAAAGATCATCCACCTATGACACACCATTTGACAGTGTAGACTCTTAATAACTTTGGAAATTAATGAGGCATTATTGAGTTCTCATGAAGATCATTAACTTAATAAAGAAGACTTATGAAGACATGACATGCAGAAGTCTTCATGAAGAACAACTTAGAGAACCGTTTGAGATAAGAACGGGAGTGTGACAGGGATGCCTCATGTCTCCATTTCTTGTCTTACTAGCAATAGATTGGGTTACGAAAACATCGACATCACACAAAAGAAATGGAATCAGTGGAATCTGTTTAAACAGATCGATTATCTGGATTTGGCAGATGACTTGGCTCTTCTGCCACATAACCATAATCAAACGCAAGACACAATTGAAGACCATCTATGCCTTTCCCGTAAACGGATATTCCCTTAAGGCTGCGTCTTTTTCTCATCTCTTGTTCCACTGACCCTTGTCTAGCTCTTGTCATCAGTTCTACATTAATGATCGTGTCATACCATTTCAATCCTTCTATTCTATGCAAGCCATACATTAATGACAGTCTGTAGCTTTTTTCTTGGTGTTTTTATTGTTGTCCGTGTTTCAGAGCCAAACAGTAAGACTGACTTGACGTTTAAATTAAAGATTCTAATTTGTTTATTTTTTTAAGTATTAACAAATTTAATGAATGATTACGGTCGCAATACGCAATAACCTCTTACCGTTTGTTGACAAGTATAGCTTATTATGAAAAATATGCTACACTCAATGCTTTGACTTCAGCCGTCTACCAAGGATAAAGCTTGTGCGTCCCGTAATCTGATTTATCCACGTGTAGTTCCACAAGACTAGAGACAGGAAGTTGTGGAAAGACATGATCTCCTACGCCACTAGGCAAGGTACTTGAAGAAGATGATGAAAAAGTTGCAGCGGGTCTCAGACGAGATAAAGAAAGAATTGGCCTACTGCACTCAGGGGCATGTCGTTACAAGGCGACTAATTTGAGGTTGTTGAGCATGTGAATGTTTGGTGCAAGAATCCTGTAGGGTTACAACTACAGTTGTAGCACCATGCTCGGTAAGGAACGCAAACGAATATGATGATTATGGTGAATCTGTGTTAGATGACTTCACAATTAGACCAACTTTCAGAGTACCCTGTGTTATTCCTCAATGTCGGTCACGTTTACAGTATATAAGGGACAGCATCGATGATTTACTTATAATTACAACACCTTTAATTGTTGCCTCCCTTGCAACTTAAGTTTCAAACACAATTACCAAGTGGCAGAGTATTTAGAGCGTTTACTTTTTGAAGCAAGGCGACAAGACTTAAAATCAGGTCCAGTCATGCTGCGGTCTACCCAGCTGTCAAAATGTATACCTGACTCTAATCGTGAGTTAGGGAAGGCAAAGGAACCTATGAAGGAAGTCTTCACGCCGATCTCAGCTCCCCTCAGGTTCGTCGTAGAAAGCATAGAGCTGGCAATCTTATTATGTAAAACAAATAGCTATAGACACCAATTGCTGCAAGAATTTGTGCGTTGGTGAAGGCGTCCTCTAGGGGTCATCTACAGTGGTGGCTCCATGATCTTTAGAAGTGAATATAGAAGCTGTTTAGAGACATGATCGCCGACGCCAAAGGGCATGCTGATTGAAGAAGAAGAACAATAAGAAGAATAAGTAATAGGAAATAAGAAGAACAAATAAGAAAGAAAGAAAGAAAGAAAGAAAGAAAGAAAGAAAGAAAGAAAGAAAGAAAGAAAGAAAGAAAGAAAGAAAGAAAGAAAGAAAGAAAGAAAGAAAGAAAGAAGAAGCGTTACAAGTAAGCGATATATTAAGTAACTAGTGTAAAAGTGACGTCATAAGACGGGAATTACATTCAAAAGCACCAATACCTAACGGCAATTTTACTTATTCAAATGTATTTTTTTTTTTAACCACTGTGTATCACCACAGTACACGAACTACGTAGCAGCAGCGAGGATCCCAATGTGTGTATACGGGATCACACATTCTATAAATGTTTTTGGGCACACCGTCATTTGCGCATTCTTCTTTGGTAAGTGTTATATTTTCGGGAGAGTACATATAAGGGAAACAATACTAATTTTCAACCAAAGTTGCTTCCCTTAGCGTTACGCACTGACAGAAAAAGCTGGGATTTTATATATAAGATATTGTTGAATTTAGCCTGACAAATACTCAACCACCCCCTTACTACTGAACGCCCAACTGCCTTTTCCCTTATCGCCCCCTTGGATTCTCCCAACGCCTCGAGGTGGGGGCGGTATTACCCACTTTGGGAACCACTGGCCTACTTAATGGAAGAGAATATATGGCGCTTTATCAGAATAAACGTGAAAGAAAAGAGCACTCTGAATGTAAACATTGCTTGGGTACATCAGTGTTTCTCAAAGTGTGTAACAAGCACCCCTAGGGGGCAGGCGACAGGGGTTTACATGGCAGAATTTATAATATTACTGCACCATACTTTTTAGGGGCATCCAATTGGGGGTACGGTTACCAGGTTCCGGGATAGGTACCTGACTCAGCTCTTGAGGACGCCTACACTAACGCACAAACCCTTGCAGCAGTGGTTTCAAAAACAATTAATGTTACATAATGCAATTGCCAGCTCCATGCACAAGCTGTTAATGGTTGTGTTTTACGACAAGCTTGGGGAAGCTTTATGAGTTATGAAAGGCAAAGGCGGCGAGGAAGAGAACAGTTCACCCCCACCTCATAAAGCTGAACCTAATTTCACAATATCACGCTAGCTTGTAGCGGGTGGTAGCTGTTCAGTGAGATCCTAGAACTTCTCCCACTGTCGGAAGTAGCCCCTGGCGCCATGCAATACGCCAATTGGGCGAGATGCTTATAACCGATAACTGCTACTTCCCGTATTGTGCCGACAGCATAGGGTGAAGCAGGAGTGTCCTGTCCAGGGCGCAAGTTTGGGCACAGTTATATGGAAATAATGTCCCCCCTCTCCGCGCAGTCGGTAGGTCCAAAGGAGTGGAAGTAGCCGATACAGTTTGGTACCAGCCACGTACGGGACTTGCCAGAATAATGTCGAATCAACATTATTTTTGGTATTGCAAGGTGGATGAAATGGACAACGGCTCTTGGAGTTGTGTGTTCATCATCATCTCTGCGTGACCTTCACCTTCTTTCAGACAAAACCTCAGTATAAGGTGTCATTGAGACACCCACGATCCAAGCACTGGCACCAACTGGATCTGATTCTTGTCTGAAGACCACTTCTCAAGTCTGTGTTCTCCACGCGCTCGTACCATAGTGCAGACTGTGATACAGATTACTTCTTGTTTGCTGCAATTTCAGAGCATAACCAAGAAAACTCCATCGTCTCTAACATGTCACTACCGTGCGGCAGTTATTTGCTGTGGGACTACCTTTAACCTTTTACGTTTTTTAGATGCAGAAAACAAATTATTAAATATGTGATAATGATGTTCTGTAGACATACTTTCACGTTTATTTACAAATGTACGTCGCGTTTCTGAATTATTTCTAAATATAGTATATATTGAATAACTTGTATTATATATATATTAATCAATCATCGTTGATATTTCGTGGAAGGATAAAGTGACAAATGTCGAGGTGCTGTCACGTGCTAGCCTTTAAAACATGTATACACTGCTTAGACGGCGCAGACTACGTTGGCTTGGTCATGTCCGCCGCATGGAAGATGGTCCCATCCTGAAAGATATCTTCTACGGACAACTGGCAGATGGCAAAAGAACAGCTGGGCGGCCGCAACTGAAGGTTCAAAGATGTGTGTATGAAAAACATGAACACATTGGAAATACATCAAGCAACCTGGATGATAAAGACGATTGCACCTCAGATTGGGCGACAAGAAGCTCTTACAACAAGCAGAAGAGAAAAGAACAAGCCGAAAGGAACAGCAGGACAATAAAAAAACAGCTGAGGGCCATCAGCTCAGGGGCCATTCCCATAGTCAGCTATGACTGAAGGGCAGTGGCGGATCTACATTTTAGGGGCCTTGAAGCTTGAACTCTTGAATTAAAAGAAGAAAAGTATTGGGGAATGTTAAGGAAAAGTACTATATAGGAAATTGGACTTGGGGGCCCTGAAGCTCAAGCTTCATTAGCTTCTTAGTAGATCCACCTCTGCTGAAGGGTGGTTACTACTACTACTATTAATAAATCAATAGCATACATTATATGCATTAGTATAAACAAAATAAGGGAACCGCGGTAGCTTAGTGGTTAGTGCACTGGCTTCCTAGCTCAGTGGTCCATGGTTCGATTCCCAGATGAGGTGGGATTTTTTTTAGGCCGCAAACGGATCCTGGGTCGACCCAGCCCCAATTGGGTACCAGAGCAACTCTGGGAAGGTTAAGGCGGATGCGTGATGCTGACTACATCAACCCTAGTGTGCCGATGGTCAAGAAAATATGGGCCTAACACCGTATTCCCAAAATGTCTCAATGGGCGTGTAACGGGATCCTTTACCTTTCTTTATAAACAAAATAGCATTATTAAAACTACCCCCGTATTCTCCCTGCCCGAGGGCGGTACCACGGTAAAACTAAACTCTAATAAGAGGTATACGGTTATTAAAAGTGTGGGAAGCCCTGGCGTTGATGAACACAGATATTTGTTTTCTTTGAATGGTACTAGTTAAATTTGCTTTATATCTGCTTTTTATTTCCTTTGTCTTTCTTTTCCTTATAGAGTATACTCAATCAAGAGGTTAGTTCAGGTGAGTCTTTGATCGTCTGTGTTCTTGTTCGTTATTCTCCGTACGACCAGCGCTTGGATTAGAGTCGGACACACGATTCGACTTTTGATGTTTTCAAAATGTGTTTGTCCCGTGAATCTCCCGAGGAGTCTCTGAAGAGACAAAGAAAGAATAAAACTACTGAAACCACAGGCATGTCGTACCAGGCGACTAGTACGTGGTTGTGCAAGGAGCTGGCAATCTTATCATTTAAAACACATTGCTACAGAAGCCAATACTGGAAATGTTTATGAGTGCTTTGTGAAGGCTTCCTGCAATTGATTTTAATAGTCAATGAGGGGGTAAATGAGCTGCAGTGGTGGCTCCATACTCCATAGGGGGCGAAATGGAAAATGATGATGATGACGACGACGGTGATGATTGTGATGATGAGGATGATGATATCTTGCCATGGACGAAGTGAAAATCGGAAGTACAGTAACATTTACATGCAGAGACAAAAGGCAAGAGGCAATAATGATATCATTCAGAAATGTACGGAAATCAAAACAAATCAGGTTCAATTCAAAATTGGAATGTTCAACTCAGAGATCTAGCAATCCCATTGTAAGGCATTGAAATATGGAGAACAACAAAACAAGCAACCAAGAAGCTACAGACTCTCATAAATGGGTGCTTGGAATACAAAGATTGAAGTGGTATGACACGATCACTAATGTGGAACTGATGATAAGAACTAAACAAGTGTCAGTGGAACAATAGATGAGAAGAAGACGCTGGAAATGGAAAGGATACACAATGCGGAAACATGTTGACAGAACTACAAGGTAGTCCATGTTGTGGAATTCTCCGGGCGAAAGAAGCAAATGGAGACTGAAAAATACACAGAGACAAGAAATTAAGACGACAAGAAAGGGGTAAAGAATACTCTGAAAGACTGGATAGCACATAACAGCACGACTGGAAGTGTATTTATTGAGGATGATGTTGGTAATGGTAAGTCTTAGAATGGCAGTGTGGTGTCATGTGCTGGCCTTCAAAGCATGTATACACTGCTTAGGCATCGCAGACTACGCTGGCTTGGCCGTGTCCGCCACATGGCAGATGGTCGCATTCCAGAAAGATATTTTCTACAGACAACTGGCAGATGGCAAAAGAACAGTTGGGCGACCGCAGCTGAGGTTCGAAGATGTGTGCAAGAGAGACTTGAAGGCATTGGATTTTAAATTCAGCAACCTGGGAGGATGAAGTTGACGATCGCCCTAAGTGGCAATGCTCCCAACGGCGCCACATCAGACTGAGAAGCTCTCACAACGAGCAGAAGAGAAAAGAACACGTCGAAAGTAACATCAGGAAAGAAAAGCAGCTGAGGGCTATCACCCCAGCCAGTTATGACTGAAGGGGGGTACTATTACTAAGAATGGTATTCTATTACTAAGAATGGTATTCTATTACTAAGAATAGTATTTCTTGCGACACCATTGTCTATGTTTCAGAACATTAACCTGGCACTTGTTTTAGGTAAATAAATGACTATGTCACATTCACTCGTAAGAAATAAAGACGTAGAAAAACTAGACATCAGAAAAGATACTGAACTTATGGTCATAGAACTGTTCGGATGGTCCTGGGTTTGAATCCACGTAAGCCAATCATTCCTGATACTTTTGTTGTTTGGTTGTTGTTGTTTTTTTTTTGGTCCATGCACAATGTTGTTGTTGTTGTTATTGACCCGGCGGCGCTTGAGCTCTCGCCCTTCGGCCCAATGCCATGTAGTGATATCAGCATGTTTTCACAAGTTGTTTTGTTTTTCCATACAAGGTGTTCCACTTACCTGGCCGCGAAGGAAGGAGCATTTTCCTAACATCATCGAGTGCTGGGCACTCATAGAGGTGGTGGTCAACAGTTTCGAATGATAGTTACATAGCTGGCACTCTGGAGAATGTTGTGGTTGGATTCTGTTCAAATGACTGTTGTGTGGTATATGTTGTGATCTAAGCCGAAAAATGAAGCTCCGATCCTTCCTTGTAGTTAGGACCAGAACCGGCCATATGTCTGTAAACCTTTCTCCCAGTGTTTCCCATGACTCATCTGTTCAGCCAAGTTTCTTTGTTGTTTTTATTATGATCGCCTCCTTGAAAACATTGATACCAACTGTGTCGAAACATTCAGTGAAGAACTGACAAAATCAATCTTGAATGCAGCATCTCAGTTCATCCCAAGGGGCAGCCGGAAGCCATATTAACCATTCTGGAACAAAGAAATACAAATTTCTATATCTGAAAGAGGTCCATGCACAATAAAACTAGTGTTATTCTTATGCATAGGATACCCGGTTCAACCCCATGTGGGTTATAATTTGGGTATATAGTGTTCTCTAATCTATGTAGCTTTAACAAAAAAAGTTTAAAAACTGTTTTGTTTTCTTTGCGTGAGAATGGAGCAAGTTCGTTTCTTTCTTTCCCAAATCTTTTGCTAATTTAAAGACTTGATTATTTCAGCGTCTTTGCCAGAGTACAGCCCTGATGACTTCAGCTTTGGCACTGTTTCTGCTCACAAGCGGCTTTACCCACCTGTCGTATTCTCAAACTTAACAGGTAAAGTCTTTGAATTGAACAAAACACACGCTGTAACGCGACGATGAAGTGTGTGTGTGTGTGTGTGTGTGTGTGTATGAGTAACAATTTATAACAGGGGTCGGCAAAAGGTCGGTTGCATCTTCCGGTAGATCAGACGAATGATTTGTTAGGCCTCATGGTGAGGGAGAAGGGAAAATGGATGAAATTTTAAGCACGGTATACTCAGAATTTAAGATACATTTCAGCGTTCATTTAAAAAAAATTATCGAACTTACTTACTAAAATTCACCCTTTTCGTAAATTGCATAAGATTGTTAATGTCTTGTAACTAGGGCTGCTGACATTCTCGCTCTCTTAAAGCCAATACCAAGTTGAAAGCTCCTTGGTATTATCTACACTGTAGATCTTGGCTTTTCCTGTGACTTTTCTGCCATTCCGAAACATGTAGAGTTGAAGCCATGAGCTCCAGTTTCTCCAGCTTGGTTTGCATTTAAAGGATCGTCACATCTGGTCCCAAGCTAGGAGGAAGACGAGCGTGGTATACTACGCATTCCCTGCCATCTAAAGGGGTTTTCCACATATGCAGAGCTAAATATTTTGCTCTGGTTCTGGGCTCTCCCAAGGAACTGTCATGTCCTACATAGAGCCACTTCTCAGCTCCCCATGCCTATCAGACTGAAATATTTTAAACAGACTTGAAAGGAGAAGCGGATCTTCTTTAGCCAAATAATACGACGTTGGAAGCTGGGCCAAAACAGATGTTGTTGTTGTTGGTGGTGGTGGTGTTGGTGGAGGTGGTGGTTGTTGTTGATTTTAGGACCTTGCACAAACCACTAAATTTTGTTTTGTGCGTGGGATACCCAGTTCAACCCCAGATGGGTTATAATTTGGATATATAGTGTTCCTTTTTCCATATAGTACCTTACATTTTTTGTTTTTCCAGATTGTAAATTCTCTAGCGTTTGTTGTGGCGTTTTCTAAGATCTGTTGGTGTACCTCTTTCCTGTTTTTGAGTATATCTCCCGTCACCCTGTTGATTTTTGGGATGTTTGTGCTCTGATTTATTGTATGCTACCTTCTTATTTATTGCCCTTGATATTAACTCTTGTATTTACATTTGGAATACTCTGCTTTGTAATGTTTTGAAATTTATCTTACTTTTGTAGTGAATATTTGTGGTGAATATTTTATTTATTTATTGTGTTTTACTTCAAACTTTCTCCTTTGCTCTGGTATTTATATGTTATTTTTGTTTTGGTAATATAAAATGTTATTATGTTTTGTAATTCCCTGGGTATGACCTGCCATGTACTTTTAGTACAGATTCTAGTGATAGTGAGTGTTGTGCTTTCAAAGAATATTTACACGCCCATTGAGGCATATTGGGAATATGGTGTTAGGCCCATATTATCTTGACCGTCGGCACACTAGGGGTGATGTGGTCGGCATCACGCCGGCCGCCTTAACCTTCCCAGAGTTGCTCTGGTACCCATTTGGGGCTGGGTAGACCCAGGAGCCGTTTGTGGCCTAAAAAATTCCCACCTCATCTGGGGATTGAACCATAGACCACTGCGCTAGGAAGCCAGTGCACTAACCACTAAAAACAAGTAACTCCCATCGAATTCAGATAACGAGTCTACGCATTTAAAGGTATTCGCCACGCTAGATACTGCGTACGAGCAACAAATTTAATGATGTCAATCATGGAAAATAGTTTGAAAACAACCAGTTTTAAAGTACGAAAAACAACAGTGAACCTCTAGAGCCTTCAGGGGCGAACACGTTCTCCCTCAAGGTTTGCGTATCCTACACACGGGACTTTACTTTATCTACAGCTGTATCCACTTAAGTCCTGAGTCAGTATACCCGTGCAAAGATTTTACATCTTTGAGAAGATGTTCCCACATTTCTGTGACTGAAAACCTTTGAAGCTGAACTTGAGACTCCACCAACTGGTTTTGCAGCATGAACACTGTTATTCTGTTGTAGTTCAGAATCGACATCAGTGCACTCCGAGAAAACCCTTAAGTGTTCAGTCTCCTTCTGCAAATGCCGGACGGTATGAATGATGATGATTTCTGTAGCGCGCTGATTGTATAGACGCTTGACCCATCCTCTCATACATCCATCCCTGCTAGCCTTACGTTTGATGCCAAATTCCAGCGGGTCTTAGTCTTGATGATTCATCTATCACAGTGTCGTTCTCTAACAGACGATCATCATTTGTCCTTAAAATCTCTCCTTTATCCATAAACAGTGTCCCTACTATAGGTGCCCTGGAGGCAAGTCTATTATCTACCTCATTGCCACGTAGTCCTATATGACCAGTAAATAAATTAGTTAATTAATAAAAAAGGTAATTAACAGGTACTCGTTGGACATAAAGGATGACACTATACAACAGAAAAGAAAATATAAGTGATAGGCTTACCGGGAATCGAACCTAGGACCAACCAAACGGCAACATCGCCTTGCTGTGACAGTACATCGTGAAAGGACGCTCAGCCAATTGCAAATTGACTCTTTCAAGAATTCAAACGTCAATTTGAAGAGAAATTATTAGAAAATTACGACTCAAAAATTCTTTTTTTCTATAATGTTTTGTTCATGAATTGTTTGTTCGGAATCACGCCACGTCTAATAACCCAATCCTGCTTCTTTTTTCCTTTTTGGTCCTGATGGAGTATAGAGTCATAACTGCTGCTGATCCCTTTGAAGGAAGCCTTTGTAGTTGGAGAAAGCCGTGTGCTCTGGCAGCAGTAGTTTATGTAACAACTTGTTTTAGATTATGAGGTTGCCAGGTCCATGCACAACCTCATATAAGCCGCCTCGTTCGGCTTGACTGAAGTAACAGTGGTCCCTTTATTTCGGTGCCTCCTCAGAGAGCCCCGGAAGATACGCGGGGTAATAATCCAATTCGCCACACTTTATTCATGAAACTGCCAACCTCTTCATGTTAAACACATTGCCACATAAAGCACAACTGCCAGAGTATGTGACTGCTTGATGCTGGCTTCCTGCAAGGGGACAAGCTGTAGTGGTGGTGCCATACTCCGTAAGGTGTGCAAAGGAAGATGATGGTGATGATGGTGATGATGGTGATGATGGTGATGATCAAGATCATTCCTTGTTCTAGAATCCCTAGAGGAAGAGAGGTAGAGGAAAACCAATGGACACATGGAGAAAAGAACTGGAGACAGATATAAAGAGGATATTAAGACATGGACGAAGACGGCTGTATACCGCCCCAGTCTTGACATATGGATGCGAGTCATGGACAAAAACTACAACCCATGAAAGCCTGCTCCAAACCTCAGAAATGAGGTATCTGAGGAAGGTGGTTGAAGTAACAAGAAGAGATAAGGTCCGCAACCAGACGATAAGGCAAGGCCTCAAAACCTAGCCACTGCAGACTCAAGTAGAACAGTTCCAACTACGATGGTTTGGTTCTGTCAGCAGAATTGAAGAAGATCGGCTGCCATGACAAGTATGTAAACTAAGAGCCAGGGATCTAGACCTTCAGGACGACCCGCTGGGAGGACAACATTAGGCAATCTCTGAAGGACCGGGGACTAGACTGGAAACAGGCCAGAAGGAAGACAGCCGATAGGATAGTACGACTCTCCCTCTTCCAAACCTCTAAACCTCACGGTAGAAGAACGATGATTAAGTAAGTAAGTAAGAAGATAAGGACAGACCTGGAGCTGATGGCACGGCACAGGAAGACGTAGGACAAGAGGAGGCCTATGCTCCATGGGTAGCTGAAGGGTGATAATGATGATGATGATAATCCCAGGTCTAATAATCCAATTCGCCACACGTTGATTGCTCATTCGCCACGTGTGTCGATTGGCGAATGTATTGCCCATCCCTGTTCTACAGAATTCCATCTTGTTTTCATTTATATCCCAGTGCCACTGTTCAAACAAGATGAACTTGTTATAACCAACTTCATAACCACCAACAGTGAACCTCTAGAGCACTTCAGGGGCGTACATGTTCTCCCTCAAGGCTTGCGTATCCTACACACAGGACTTTACTTTATCTACTGCAGTATCCATTTTAGGCCTGAGTCGGTATACCCGTGCAAGGATTTTACATTTAAGGTCAGTATTATAATCACAATCATTGTACACTCTTTTTGTTTGTTTGTGGGTTTAGCCTTCTTGTGGTGAGGCGCATATCTTTCAACTTAGACTTAAGTCATTTGGTTATATAGGAGCGCAATTAGCCATTCAAAAATAATTGAATTCTGTTAACTAACGCGCTTTGTTGATAAACTCTAAGCCCTGAAAAAAACTACTAGCATCTATCAGCTAGCCTGAAGTAGCCCTGAATAGGACTGTTAGCCCGATCAGCGTTGATAGGTACTAAGTCCTGAAAAGGACTAACATTATCCATCTGCTAGCATATTGCCTTAAAAATGACATCCTTAAAAGGACTCGCCACCTACGCCAACACTGGCGAAGGAATCGTTGTACACAGCACTATCATAGCTTTAAATACGTTTTATTGTACTCCTGCGTTCTTTTTGTGCTCGACACCACGTATTGTACATTAATAAACAATTCAGTACTTCATATTGCACAAGCTAAATATAACTTTTGTTTGTTAAACATTGTTAACATTTTATTAATCAATTTTTTAAATGTGTTTAGCTTTGATTTGTTTTAAGTTTATTAATTGGTTTTCTTCTGTAATGTCCGTTAAGTCACGTGTATTTCCCGGGGGTCTCTGAAGAGACAAAGAAAGATCAGGACTACTACACCCTCAAGCATGTCGTACCAGGCGACTAATATGAAGTTGTGCATGAGGCTGGCTACCTCATAGTGTAAAACTAACTTCCACAACAGGCACAGCTACCAGAGCATGTTATACTGCACCAACAATGGTAAAAAAACACCTCCATTAGGAATTATTGCAGAACAGTACAAAAAGCATGTACAATCAGGAAATATATCATATTAAAAGAGAGTGTCCTGAAATAACCGAAGCTTTCATGCATGTGTGTAACAGTTGAGAGGAGCGTACTGTGCAGAAACGTAGTAAACGCCCCAAACAAATAATACATAAATGAATGAAAATCGTTAGCTAGTTTGTTAGTTCGTTCAACCAAACATCGAATTCATTCATTCATTCATTGGGTATAGTCACAGTAAGATTGTTCGATTGGCAGAGTGATTAAGAACTCTGATCTTTCACGGCAAAGGTGCCATGTTCAAAACGCTCCAGTTTACCAATTATAAATGGGTACCTGACTTTGCTCTTGAGTTAGGACAGGAAAAGGCAGCAAGGAATCGAACTGGTCTGTCCACCTCTCGATGCTGAACCTAGTATAGTGAGATCTCTAACATTTAACTCCCATACGGCAATATGCACTAAAGAACGTCCTGAATGTAGCCACAGTATAAGTGTTAGTTAGTACGGGGCCTGACAATTTGGCATACGTTTGTTGAAGACCTATGCACTGTGGGGAACGGAAGAGTAATGAATCAATGAATGAACGTATGTCTTAATGAATCATGTTACACATCTTTACATTCCAGACCTGGGGCCACTTCGTTGAGAAACTACGTCACACGAATCCAAAATCACCTTTTACCTTACTTAAGACAGCCCACACCTGTTGCGACCATTGCAATATGAATGACGAGACAAAATTTATAAGTTAGTATTATTGTGCAGTATTATACTGTACTGTAAAATATTCACTACTGCATTGTACTGTTTTGTTTGTATTGTAATTTATTTGTCTTGTCTTTGATAGACCATCACTGAACGTTAACTCTTGATGATTTGCATTACTACTTTGTATTGTATTCTAATGTGCGTGTGTGTTTGTGTCTTTTTTTTAAAAATATATAACCGTAAGAGACGACAAATGTAAAGTTGAGCATGAAACTGGTAACCTCGTTACGTAAAAAAAATTCTGGGAACGAGCCCCCCAGAATGTAACGAAAACTAATTGTGTGTGTATATGGGAGAGACAGGCATGCTGAACATGACACAATACAATCTAGAAGACCAACTTAGTGTCGCACTGAATAATGGAAGAACGCAAATCATCTCAATCCCTCCTTTATTTCACATAGCGACATAGTAGAAATAAGGTGTGAGTAGACATTAATGAAACAATTACAAGGCTTACACCGATCTATAAAAATAGCATCAACAAGGCAAGATCGAATCTGACCTCAAAACCTTATAACTGGAAAAACTCCATGACTACGTACTAACACCAATTAGATTCGACTCACAAAAACCAACCTGCAAAAAAATAGCAAAATGTCGTCTAGTGTGCAGCAGGAATACTAGAAACAACCAGCTGCTGATAGGAAAAGCGCCAAATACTAAAACTGTTAACAGGTCTGTACCCTGACTGTACCAACTGCCCTACATGGCAGGCTTTTCTAAACTGACTAAACTTCCCGTCAGTCCCGTGGTTCATGCTCACCTGGCCGCGTCATGTGCTCTCGGGTTCACGAGAACTGAACAACTCTGAATAAAGTTCTGAGCTTTGAATTACAATTACATCGGCTCTGCTCCCAGTGAATCATACGCGTGTTACGGTTGTTGTAAACACAGTGACAACTACAGAAACTATCCCTGCCAGAGCATGTGAATGCTGTGAAGCAGGTTTCCCGCAAGAGGACAGGCTGCAAGGGCGGATTCATACTTCAAATGGAACAAAAAGGAAAGGGATGATAATGAGTTACGAGCAGAGTCGGCGTAGGTAGCAGTACTTTTCAGGAATAACCCTTATCAGAGCTTCATCACGCTAGTTGACAGACATTAGTAGCCCATTTCAAGGCTTAGCCTTTATCGACGTTGCAAGTGCCAGCAGTCCTTTTCGTGACTAACCCTTATCAGAACTTCCCCACGCTAGCTGATAAACAGTAGTCGTCCTTTTCAGAGCTCCGTACTTATAAACACTGCACTTAAGTTGACTGAGCTCTCTTATTTGTGAATGCCAATTGCGTTGCGATATAACGAACGGACTCCTGACTAGGTTGAAAGGACCGTACCTTGCCATAAGAAGACAAATACCTCAACGAATTCCTAATAAAAGTATTCTAGTTGTGTAATGCATTGTGGTGTGCTATATTCTACTGTAATGTATTGTAGTGTGCTATATTCTACTGTAATGTATTGTAGTGTGATATATTCTTCCGTAATGTATTGTAGTGTGCTATATTCTACTGTAATGGATTGTAGTGTGCTTTTTCTAATGTATTTTAGTGTTCTACATTCTGCTGTAATGTATTATAGTGTGATATATTTTAATGTTATGTAATGTAGTGTGTTATATTCTACTGTAATGTATTGTATTATAAAATAGTCTACTGTGATGTATTGTATTATGAAATATTCTACTGTAATGTATTGTAGTGTGCGATATTCTACTTTAATGTATTGTGATGTGCTATATTCTACTTTAATGTATTGTGATGTCCTATACTATACTGTAATGTATTGCAGTATGCTATATCCCACTGTAATGTATTGAAATTTATTGTGTAGCATAGTATTGTATTATACTTTTGTAATGCATTGTGTCGTGCTATATTGTATTTTTATGTTTTGAAATCTATTGTGTAGTAAGTATTACATTGAATAGATGTGGTTATATGAAAGCGATGAGAGAAGTCTGACAAACTGGCAACTTTATGAGAGAAGTAGATGCGGTTTCGAGAACGCTGAGACAAACTGGAGAGAGAATCTAACTCTATAAGAGAAATAGATTTTATTTTTTAAAATTAAATATTGCCTCATTTGGGGATGCGTTTTGTTCAACCTAGACACAGGGTCCGTCGGTTATATTAGGGCGCCTGTCTAAAAATAAAGGACCTCGTGGTCTAGAGATATACGAAGGTTAAAATATATGTGGTTATATAAGAGCATTAAGACTAATGAACGTGGTTATATCAGAGCAATGAGAGAAATATAAGTGGTTATATTAGAGCAGTGAGAGAAATAGATATAGCTATATTAGAGCGATGAGATAAGATTTTGGTTATATTAGAGCAATGAGCAAAATAGAATTGGTTACATTACATCAATGAGAAACATAGAATCGGTTATATTAGAGCAATGAGAAAAATAGAAGTGGTTATATTAAAGCAATAAAAAAAATAGAAGTGGTTAAATTAGAGCAATGAGAAAAATAGAAGTGGTTATAATACAGCAGTTAGAAAAAGAGAAGTGGTTATAAAAGAACGATGAAGGAAATAGTCGTGATCATATACGAGGTACCTTCAAAAAGTTCCCAGAATAGTCGACTCATGTTTGCATGAGTGATTATGTCATGGAGATTATATTTTATAAGTTGGTAGTGACCTTGAGGAAACGACACGGCTGATGTAACCTTCACATGTACTCTCGGAACAGAAGTTACATAAGTTTGTTTGTGTGGTGTGCACGTAGTATCGTTGGAGTTGAAAATGTCCTTGATTGAACAACGTACAAATGTCAAATTTTGTGTTTTGCTTGAGAAGTCACCCTCAGAGACAGTAACCTTGCTTAATAAAGCATATGGTGATACTGCAATGAAGAAATCGCAATTTTTTGAGTGGCACAAGTGTTTCCGTGAAGGTCGTGTTAGTGTCGATGATGATCCACCTAGCGGACGACCACCTACCTCGATAAACAATGAAAACATTGAGCGTGTTTGGAACGTTGTTCGTGTTGACAGAAGACTTAGTGTAGAGAAAATAGCCTCAGAAGTTGGAATATCAGTTGGAAGTTGCCACAGTATTCTCCACAATAAATGCACATGCACCGTGTTTGTTAACACATGGTTCCCAAAATGTTATCTCCTGAACAGAAAGAAACGAGATTGACACTGGCAGGAGACCTAATCACTGTGGCTGATCAAGATAGCAATTTGCTCACCATAATCACATTAGACGAGATGTGGTGTTTTTTTGTACGATCCTCAGACAAAACGTCAGTCCTCTGAATGGAAATCACCCTCATCTCCCCGGGCACAGAAATTTCGTTTGGACAAGAGCAAAGGAAAAGTTATGTTGGAAGTTTTTTTTTTTTTTTTATTCCCAGGGTATTTTCTACCATGAATTCATTCCTGAAGGCCGGACGGTTAACATGGAAATGTACGTTGATATTCTCCGTTGTCTAAGAGATGCAATCAGAAGGATACGCCCAGAAAAATGGAGAACAAACAGTTGTGTTTTGCTGCATGACAATGCGCCAGCACATCGATCCCTACTGGTGAGGCAGTAACTCGCAACGCACAATGTGAATGCCCTAGAACATCCTCCATTTTCTCCCGACCTGGCACCGCCTGATTTTTTTCTTGTTCCCTCACCTAAAATCGGCACTGAAAGGGCAGAGATTCAAGGATGCTGAGGACGTTATTACCAATGCGACAAAGCAGCTGAGAGAGGTGTCAAAGAATGGGTTCCAGGAATGTTTCCAACAGCTGTATGGACGTTGACAAAAGTGTGTAGTTGCCGAAGGGAACTATTTTGAAGGAAATGTAGTGTAAATAACTGTATTGTTACTTATTTATATACAATACACAAATTCCGGGAACTTTTTGAAGCTACCTCGTATTAAAGCGATGAGAGAAATAGTCGTGATTATATTAAAGCGATGAGAGAGATGATTATATTAGTGCAATGAGAGAGAAATAGTTGGGATTATATTAGAGCGATGAGAGAAAAAGTCGTGATTGTATGAGAGCGATAGGAGAAATAGTTGTGATTATATTAGAGCAATGAGAGAAATAGTCGTTATTAGGTGAGAGCGATGAGAGAAATAGTTGTGATTATATTAGAGCGATGAGAGAAATAGTCGTGATTATGTGGGAGTGATGAGAGAAATCGATGCAGCTATGTGAGAGCAAGGAGGAAAATAGATGTGGCTGTTTGAAAGCGAACGAAGAATAAGAATCTGCTTTATCAAGCATTTGTACTTCATAATTGGAATAACGTTTGCGATGAATAACTCCACACGTGACTCATGCATGCTCAGTTGTTGGCTGAATGCTTAAATGTTTTCCCCCACCAGGTGGAGTTTTTCATCTTCAGGCAGGCGACGTCATCCGGGTATCTGTTTCCGGACATGGTCTTGTGTTGTTCCGGAAGTACACAAGCTTTGCTGGTCTCGTCATGTTGGCCGGTGGTAACCCAGAGGACGGGAACTTGTAAAATATGGATTCTTTTCCTCAACTGCGCTGAGAGAAAGCAAATGTCTTCACTGCGGGATCATTGAACTTAACATTGACATCAGCTCACAGCCCTTCAAATACTGACTTAAATTTTAACTAACCGGTGAAAGAGGGGTGAATCATAGAATAACAGACACACGTTGCCATATTTCCCAGCCACCCCGTTTGTGATACGTCGTCTGCCTCGCTTAAAGAATAATGATAATTCCATAGCAAGATACTGCCGTATGGGAGTGAAGTGTTAGACATTTTACTATACTATGCCCTGTTTTATGAGGTGGAGGGGACCAGTTCCCTTCTTCGCAGCCTTTACCTTCCCTAACTCAAGAGTAGAGTCAGGTATCCTTTTACAGCTGGATAGGCTGCATCGTGACTTTACCAAGCTTTGATCTTCGAACCTGATAGTTTTGCCGTGAAAGGAAAGAGCTTTAACCGCGTCTGATTGGTGTCGCTTAGAGTGATTAATATATCAGCTGCTGCTTCATTACGGATCGTTATGAATGTCCTAAGTAAAAAGGTAAAGAAAAGGTAAAGGATCCTGTTACACGCCCACTGAGGCATATTGGGAATATGGTGTTAGGCACATATTTTCTTGACCATCGGCACACTAGGGGTGATGTGGTCAACATCACGCCGGCCGCCTTAACCTTCCCAGAAGTTGCTCTGATACCCAATTCATGAGGCTGGGTCGACCCCGGAGCCGTTTGCGGTCTAAAAAATCCCACCTCAACTGGGGATCGAACCATGGACCACCGAGCTAGGAAGCCAGTGCGCTAACCACTGCGCTACCGCGACTCCACTGAATGTCCAAAGTGTAAAAGAATAATCTTCTTCGCTCACCCTCAGACGTCAACTTGAATATGTTCACCCTCAGACGTCAACTTGAATATGTTCACCCTCAGACGTCAACTTGAATATGTTCACCCTCAGACGTCAACTTGAATATGTTCATCCTCAGACGTCAACTTGAATATGTTCACCCTCAGACGTCAACTTGAATATGTTCACCCTCAGACGTCAACTTGAATATGTTCATCCTCAGACGTCAACTTGAATATGTTCACCCTCAGACGTCAACTTGAATATGTTCACCCTCAGACGTCAACTTGAATATGTTCACCCTCAGACGTCAACTTGAACATGTTCACCCTCAGACGTCAACTTGAACATGTTCACCCTCAGACGTCAACTTGAACATGTTCACCCTCAGACGTCAACTTGAACATGTTCACCCTCAGACGTCAACTTGAATATGATCACCCTCAGACGTCAACTTGAATATGTTCGCCCTCAGACGTCAACTTGAATATGTTCGCCCTCAGACGTCAACTTGAATATGTTCACCCTCAGACGTCAACTTGAATATGTTCACCCTCAGACGTCAACTTGAATATGTTCGCCCTCAGACGTCAACTTGAATATGTTCACCCTCAGACGTCAACTTGAACATGTTCACCCTCAGACGTCAACTTGAACATGTTCACCCTCAGATGTCAACTTGAACATGTTCACCCTCAGACGTCAACTTGAACATGTTCACCCTCAGACGTCAACTTGAACATGTTCACCCTCAGACGTCAACTTGAATATGTTCACCCTCAGACGTCAACTTGAATATGTTCACCCTCAGACGTCAACTTGAATATGTTCCATGAAAGCAACGATCAGTTTGAGGCTGTTGATATCTCCGTAGAGTTTTTCCAAAAATGATACTGGTGATGGCCATATGCGCTTTCTCTGTTCCTCATATGTTAGGCATCTTTGAAGTAGATGCTTAGCTGTCATTATATCTGTGCCACAGTTTCCCTCTTCAGTAGTTCTTATCTAGTTGAATAGACGGTATCCCAATCTGTTGTGACCTGTGTGGAGTCTGAAGATTACCACTTGTTCACTTCTTCTGAGCTGGTAATGCGCATCATTTTTTTTTTGGGGTGGCCTGGATGTTCTTCTTTTTTACTTGTTCCTGTATCTGCTCTTGATTAAACGCTTGGCCTCTTTGTATGTTATGCTTGTGTCAAGTTGATGTAACTTTTCTCCTTCCTTTGCCAATCTTTGCCTCTTAATTTCCGGAATGTTGCGGTGAAAAGGGATCTACTGTATCATGTATCAAAACTTTTGATTTGCTGACACAGTTTGTGAAATATTACTCTTAGGTCATCCATGTCGGCATTATTTTGATTCTTCAGTGTTGCAGTCACTCACAGCGCATCCGAGAAGATAGCTACTTGTCTCTGAGACAGAAAGGGGCGGCCCCTCTCACACTTTGTTTCACTCCAGCAGTATCGGTACAGTTATGGTACTGATTTTATTGTGTGCTTTAATTTTTGCACTTTCTTTCTTTCCTTTTCTGCTATGTGTAGCAGATATTATGTATTTTCCTTTTTACACCCTTCTCAGGGATAAGTAGACATGTCTGGTTGTTATCCATTTCTCCCTGTGTTGCAAGGATTGGCAGCGACCTAACCATGTTGGCTAACGGGAGCGCAGCGATATCAGTGCACAGATTAACACGTAAATCGCCTCAGCGCAGTACTTAATCTCTGATAAGACACGGGTGCGCTCATTACAAAGCTTGGAAATACGGGGAGACAACTGATGGACAGACACAGATAAGAGATTACTTTCTGGTAAAGTAATGAATGTTACATTGGGAACACTTTGTTATATGAGATTAGCGACATGTTCGTAAGTTTATACACAAGGTCAAGCGGATGTTTACAACCCTTTTTCAGAAACGTAATGTTTGAAATTTTGCATTAGCTGAATCATGCAACATATTCAAATCAGATTGGCTGATCCTTTGAGGCGCGCATAACAACTGCCTGGGAATGCAGTGAATATAATCTGACCATTTTCTCAAACTATTTCACTTGAGAAATCGCTCGCCAAGATACCAGACCTTGCTAGACTGAAGAATTAGAATTCAGAATTCCTTCTTAACATACCGGACACCTTCTATTGGAGAATTTAGGACGGACTCTCATAGCCCAGAAAATCTCTTTCATATTAAATAAGGAAACCGAGACTGAGGAAACTGAAGGACCACACACAAAGTCAGAGAGGGAACTTATTAAATCAACGACACCCCAGACGCTTGTGAGATGCCGATTCAAGTCTCTTTTATTGATCTGAGCAAAAAGTCTGTGAGCCAGGATTGGCGTAAGTTGTGATTTACATTTCATACTGTATTACTAACACATGAACTAACATATATATATATATATATATATATATATATATATATATATATATATATATATATATATATATTACCATGTGAATTTTAATATGTGAAACTCGCTAGTGGATGTCAAAGTCATTTGGGGCTGGCAACCTCAGCGTACAGAATGGTGATTGCTTTATTGATAGTTTCGTAAAGAGAACTAAAAGCATAAAGTAGTTCCAGGTTCCCTATGGAGTAGGAAGGGAAAAATGAAAGAAATGATGTACATTCTAAATATAATACTTACATTTTCAAAGCAGCGTAAATGTCCATATAAAAATATTCACTTTAAAATTAATGTCAGTTTTCAAGCTTTAAACCAGTGTAAATGTCTAGATGAAAATATTCATTTTAAAGTTATTGTGGCGAGAGGTTTTATTTGGCTCTTGGATCAGTATAGTACTGACAATTTCAGAAATAGAATTTCTGCAGAAAATGGTGAAGTCCCAGTGTCTGAGAGGACTACTGGTATCACAAATTAGTTACGGCTGTGAATGATCTGATCTCGAAACAATAGTAGAGAGGAGACCGACATAAAGTGCCACCTCCGCTGTGTAACTAACTGTGATATTAAAAAAACAAGGAAACAGATTTTGCTTAACAATGATAAAATTGACAAGTCTTCAAATACAATTTCCTTATTATTTATTTAGTATATACACTATCTACTCTTGTGCTGAAGGGTGAATGTTGAAAAATGGAATGTAATGAATTTGTAAGTTTACATATGATTTACAAATATTTATTATATATATATATATGTAAATAAATATGACAAGTTTTCCAATTATAGGAACAAAAATTATATCAGCTGTGCTGTTATTCAATTATATTACATGTATCAGCTGTGCTGTTAATTAAGGATATAACACTTATCAGCTATGCTGTTATTTTTGTCTCTTGCTATGCTACTTCACTTTCTCATCACTGACAGTTTCTATGCTCACAATGCTGACAGAAATGGTACTAATGTGTACTCATCTCTCTAAGGTCTGTTCTTCTTTGGTTGGTTCACACAACATCGGCTGAGTATCGTTCCTTTAGCCCACCCAAGACTGAGGGGGACCAAAGATGTAGAGTCAGGACAACCTCTATGCTCCTGCGGAGTTCCAGGCAGCTGGATTGACGACCCACGATCTCAGGTTTTAGGACACGAATAAAACCTGTAACAAGGAAAAATAGGGGCTAATTTCTGTCCTCAAGCCCACCTATTTCTATTGTATATGATATGAGCGTGTCTCAGTGTCTGCATGTAGGATGAATGACAACATGGCTCAGTATGATTTAGCAATAGCGAGACAAGACAGGTGTCTACTTGCACTTTCTGATAAACTAATACATGGATATCATTCAATAATATAAATTCAATGCATGAATACATTCAATACATGAATACATCCCATAATATAAGTTCAATACATGAATACATCCAATAATATGTACACCTAGGTGTGATACAACAATGTCCTTCCCCCTATAATATACCAGGCCCTTTCTGACAAGTGCTATAATATATCCTAACAATAACGTTATGTTCTTATGATAGGAATATGTGAGACGAGGACTGTTTGGTGATATATCAGGTGGGAGTTATAGGAGACAATAGATTGGAGTTAGATGAGACAAGAGATTGAGTCCTAACAAGGACTGTTTTGGTTATATTTCAGTTGGTTTTATCTGAGATACCTCTACACCTCACGGTAGAAGGGGAACGACTAAGTAAGTAAGTTTATCTGAGATAATAGACTGAAGTTATAGGAGACAATAGATTGAGTCCTAACAAGGACTTTTTTGGTTATATTGCAGTTGGTCTGAGATAACAGATTGAAGTATAGGAGACAATAGGTTGAGTCCTAACAAGGACTGTTTTGGTTATATGGCAGTTGGTCTTATCGGAGATAATAGACTGAAGTCATGTGAGACAATAGATTGAGTTATAGGAGACAATAGATTGAGGTATGAGTCCTATTAGTCTTTGTCTATTCAATCATAATAGGAAATACAATCATTATACTTAATTTCCCCAAGATACAATCAGTAACCTGATAGGTAGTATAAATGACACACAAAAAAATACCAACATTATAGACCTGCTGAAAGCCTATTTTCCTAAAGGTTATCGTAAATATATTTACCCTCTAAGATTCAAACCGGCCAGATTTTGACTCGACTTAGCAAAGCAAGCTGCAGGTCATTGCACTCCAGGTAAGCTATAAATCAAGGTGACAGCTTCTCCTCTTCAGTCGGTCGGTATCTCTGGCGTCGTGTCGGTGATGTGTGATTATGCATAAAATCCGCCCGATTATATAGGTAGGTAAATGCTTAAGGAAAGCGTTTGGTTGGTTCCTGGCGGAGCAAAATGATTGGTTTCCTCCGGTTTAGTCTCAAGCGCTGTACAGCCTAATTTTATTCAGTTTTCATCCGCCATCTTGCGTGAACAAGATGGCCGTTAATTTATTCTGTCTCAGAGACTGGTGAACGTTGCTCGTTGATTGGTTGAAGCAAATCTGTATCTCGACATAGTGATTAACAAAGTAGTGGGTTACACTCGTTTCACGACAGTTATGGAAATTTCAAACTTTTCAATCAGTGTAAAACATAAATGAAAACATATTCAATTTATATTGTGAACAATGTTCAATCAGTGGAGATGTATACATAAACAGACTCTATCTGTATTATTAACCGTTTCATTTAAATGTCATGTAAAGCTAAAGCTATTCAATTTAAATGTAAAGAAAGTTTTTCACGTGGGATTACATTAATTCTCATCGAGGGTAGATTCTGAGTTAATGGGATGGTGGTATGGGAAGATAGGAACCCATAACTATGGGGTGGAAAACGCCATACTCAGAAGAGCATTTCATTCTATTCTTTTACCATAGTTATTGGTGGTACCAGCAGAAAGTACTATCTCTGGAACAAGAAGGGAACAGTCGCCTAAGCTTTAAGACGAAGGACCCACTTGGTAGACTCTCCTTGACATTTCTGGGAAACGAGCTACACCCGACAATCTTGACCAGGTACGAGCGTGAGCAGTGTGAAAAGAACCAACCCATAAGAAGTAGAAGAACCGTCATTGGCAGCTAAGTTCAAGTCTGTGCTGCCACTTGAACTTCTTTTAACATTTCACAATCCATAACGACCGTGATGACAACTTTTCTTGATCCATAACTATTCAAATTATTTTTCAACTGTTAAAACTTACGTGATTATTAAATTTTTTTTATTTGTAATTATACAAATTTAACTTCGATTTAATCATTTTAAAGTTACTGCATGTTTGTCTCAGTCAATTTACTACACACACTCTAAACAGAGATATACTAGAATAATAAGAATTCCACTGAGTAAATCAGGGGTGGGAGCTTGACGAGCTGAAATTAATAAGTGCTTAAATCTTTCACAAAAGTGTCGGCTGAATTACAGAGTTAACATACTCAGCCAAAGCAGTATTGTTCTCGCTTGTTCTGAATATCTTGTGAAGACTCCCTTTGTAATAGAAGTGTCATCACCGTTCGTAATAGAAGTGTCATCACTCTTCTATCTACATCTCTGCCAAAAGTAATCGTGTGTGAAGGTAGATACCTTTGAAGCCAATATTAAATACTCTTGAGTTTTGGCCACTGTTAGACCAATACTGCGAAGCAGGGGAGGCAATACCGTCACAGTCTCTCTGAGCTTTTTTACAGAGCTCGTGAGTGGTAATTTGGTATTTTCTTGTGTGTGGTGTGTGAATGTGTGTGTGTTTGGTTTGTTTGTTTTTTTGGGTTTTTTTTTTTTTTTTTTGCTGCCTCAATGTTTGTCGGACTTTATTGTTTTTGAAAAAGCTCGAAATAAGTTTCGGATTAGGATTAAGGTTAGAGTTAACGGCTTATTTATTAATAAGTCTAAGCGACACGACAGACGTTTCGATAGCCGGCTGTGTCCATTATTCTACCTGAAATGTGTTGGTGCGGTGAAATCTGCAAGTTCTTTTTTTTTTTTTCTTAATAATTGAAATGATGTTTCCACCCACCTTATGAATGAGAGAACTCTAAATGAGGATAGCGTCCAGGTGTTTACAAAGCTAAACTCAGAATAAAAATGAACACACCCCACACTACTTGTTGACGCGAATCTTCCACGTTTGTTCTCCCAGAACGCAGTGGCTAACAGACAGCAAATATTATAGGGTGATATGATGGCATTTTGTGGTGCACAGACTGTTTCATGTGAAGTTCTAATAATTTGTGTTAAAAAAATTGTTTCAAAACACTAACGTATTAAATAACTAATAATTTTCCATCTCCGTCTGCTGAGTGTAAGTTATTGCGCCATTCTGCCACAAAGTTCATCACTTTTGAGTCTCGTCTGCAGTCCAGTTATATTTATGAATGTCGGTTTTATGTTTTTGTGCAGTTTTGTTATGTCATTTTTTAACAGTTTTGCTCATTTAAAAAAAAAACTAGACTTTCATAAATGGGTGCTTGCGTAGAAGAGAAGGATTGAAGGGGTATGAAAAGATCACCAATGAGGAACTGATGACAAGAATCAGACAAGTGCCAGTTGAACAAGAAATGGGAATCAGACACTGGAGATGGATAGGACGCACTTTGAGAAAATCTGTTGATAGCATAACCAGACAATCCCAGTTCTGGAATCACCAAGGTAACAGAGGTAGAGGAAGAATAAAGAACACATGGAGACAGACATGAAGGGGGTGAAGACGACATGGCAAGACCTTGAGCAGATGGCACGTGACAGGAAGACTTGGCAGACGTTTGTTGAAAGCCTATGTGCCTTTGGAAGCTGTGAAGTGATGCATGATTCATTGACTACAACAAGTTGCTTAGCGATACCCTGTATAGTGCGGCTTCGCTCTAGTGGTTTTCATTTTTGAAGGGGGTTTTTTTTTCCCCTTAATTAATGTTTGAAAGTTGAAAGGGCCTTAAAAGTTGGCAAAATTAGCAAGTTCGGGTAACATTCCATGACATATGCAGTATTTTACCGAAAAAAAAATTTATTAAGTGCAGTAAGATAGAGAGTTTATTTTTTTTTTTTTTTTTTTTTTATGTAGACAGTTCTTCAATGTTATATAGAACCAATCCTGACATATGGGAGTGAGACATGGACAATTAGTAAACAAGTAGGGAAGGCACTAGAGGCCACAGAGATGTGGTTTTCCAGAAGAATGTTAAAAATACCATGGACAGTCAAAACAATTAATGAGGATGTCCTGACAGATGCCAGTGCGCGAAGGAAACTTATTTCACAAGTTAGAAAGAAACAATCCACTTTTTTTGGCATGTTTTGAGAAGAGGAAAGCAGGAATATTTCATAACAACAGGTACGATTGAAGGAAAAAGAGATAGGGGAAGACAAAGAGAGCAAATGCTGGACAGTTTGACATCATGGCATGGAAAGAAGTCAACAGCAGAATTGATAAATTATACTGGAGACAGGAAGTTGTGGAGAGACATAGTCTCCTATGCCACTAGGTATGGTACTTGAAGAAGAAGATGTAGAGTCAATTGTGTCACATGCAAGTAAGTCTTGGACATTTAGTAAACAAGCAAGGAAATCCCTGACCACCACAGAAGAATTTTTAAAAAAAAATACAATGGACAGCTAAAAATAGTAATGAGGATGTCCTGAAAGATGTCAAAGTTCAAAGAAAGCTTATATGCTGACATATTTTCTTTCTTATCTCTTCTTTCTCTGTTTATGCCCCCTAAGGAGCACACGGCTACTACTGCAGGAAGTCTTAGCCAGCATACATTTTTTTTACTCTTACAGTGATGTGTTCTGTTGCAGCTTGTTTAACGTTATGAGGTTGCCAGTCTCATATATCATTATTGCCCTTTGCGCTCCTTTCCTAGCACTGAGCCACCACACTGCACCTGGTCCCCTGTCTGCACCAAGCATTCACATGATATTGCAGAAGTTGTTTCTGTGGCGACGTGTTTTGCTCGATGAGGTTGCCATCCCCATACACAATCTCTATTAGTCGCCTTGTACGACATGCTAACACCATACATAGCTAATCTTTTACGGCACGCTTCTTCGAGCAGTGGTTTCGTCTTTCTTTGTCTCCTCCGAGTCTTTAAAACAGCACTGGATATTTTGTTACCTTCTCCGCTGTCTTAAAGGCAGAAAGAAATAGAACGACATAAAAAAAAAGAAAGAAAGAAATCGAGCGAATGAAAGAAAGAAAGGAACTGGACCAAAACAACACTGGCCTAAATTGGACATAAACGAAAACGATGCCTGAAACAAGGACAGCTGTCGTCACCAAAACAGGTCGGCACGGGCCAAGGCCTTGTGCACAGCACGTTGATCGCTAAGGTGAAAGGTCAAAGACCTGACCCCGCGATAACCTCCCAGCATGCTTGCGCCATTAGCAACTTGAAAATATAACAGGGTTTTCATTCTATCAGCAAAGGTCAGCTATGGACACAAGGTCAAAATAGACTAGTCGGCCGGCTGTTTTATTTATTTTTTATGTTATGTTATTTACAAAGTGTAGGCTATTTGTTTACATTATATTATTTTCTCACAGAAGGTTTTAATCAACAAGAGACAGGCACTAACATCCAAACAAATAACTCGCATATTCTAAATGAGTTATCCCACTTTTTCCATACCCTATTGCCGTGAAGTATAATGGGGCGCTTAAGTTAAACGCGTTCTCGAGCAAAGTATATCCCGTTGGCTGCTGTGAGCCCGTGTTGTTGTAAAATGTATGGGATGTTAATTATCCTTTCTGCCCCTTGGTCTTTCCCCGTGTTCTGAAACCAGATATTCTACTGGCGTCAGATGTGTAGTAGTAACTTATCAGGCTCCATGCTCATCAGATGGCCAAACCGCTTAAATTGTCTGTCTCTCTCTCCTATATCAGGGTTTCTAAACCGTGTTTGTGCCAGGGACCCCTGCAATCGTCAAATGAAGGCCATAGGTTGTTTTAGAAAGAAGGAAACAATGTAGGGCCTACATTTAAAAAAATATATATTAAAAAAGAAAACTTTCTGAAAAAGAATTTCAAAAACAAAATTAGACGTAAAACATTTTGGACCACGTCAGCCAGAAGACCTTGATCTTGTCAACAATAAAGGCGAATTAGGCAAACCTAAAGATAAATTGACATTTCAATGCGAGTGGTTTTCAGTAATTGATAAACAGGTGGTCGGAGTGGCTAAGAGATATGGCGCCCGCCTCGAATTCTAGACGTACCGGGTTCGATTCCCAGTTGATGGAATATAATTTATGGAAATTGTTTTCAGAACCAGTGGTCCTAAATATGTCATTCTCCCTCCCTGGTCTCTGTAGCGAAAGGTTTTCCTATTATGATAATAGTGGTAGAGGAGAAGTAGAATCTCTCTCCAGAAAGTATGAAGTTCCAGTGCCCGAGAAGTACACTGGTATCACAAGTGAGTTACAGCTGTGAATACTCTGAGCTGGACAATAGATTTAGGCTTCAGAAGTATAAGGTGCTACTTTCGCTATAGTAACCCTATGTGATATTATAATTAAATTTGAAAAGTTAACTCAAAATTTAACAGTTAAAAATTTAACAAGTCAAATGAGTAAAATTTCCCAATTTATTATGTACATCTATATATATATTCTTGTAATGAGAAATGGGTGTTGGAAGATAGTAAAATGTATGATTATTTACAGTTACAAATCAAAATAAACAAGCGAAAAAGTCTTGGATTTATCTTCCACTGAAATTACAACAAAATGATTGTCACATTATCTCTTGCCATCTAGTTGTCATCATTAGACAGTCGTTTTAGAAACTGCTCACAGGATTTGGTGGATTGTATACACATAACTCATCTGAAATTAGTTCGAGGTTCCTGAGACACACTTGAATCCGGAAGATTTTCCTTCAGCCCGCCCTATAACTACGGGGGACTAAGGTGTTGAAGATTGGTTGACCTCTAGGCTTCAGTTAGCAGGATCAACGGTCTTCAAGTCTTTTGGGTAAATTCGGTCAGGAATGATCATAATCTTGATCAGCAATGATCATAAAAACTGATCATAAAACCTGGAACAAAAGGTAATAGGTGGCCATGGTGTTCCAACAATCTCACCACCCACTGCTGTTCATGATGCGACCATGTCTTCAGTGTTTGTATATAAATGAATGAATCATGGTAGTATGTTACAGAGATAGCATGATAAGATCATGTATACTGTGCAGAATTAACAAAATACATGAATAAATCACATGTTATGATACATGGGTACGATATAACCTTTGCCTTCCACTTATGGATGTCAAGTCACTTATGTACTTGCTGGTATGTCGTAAGCTTCCAGGCAAGAACTAGCCATGATATATTTGGCTACCCAATTAATGGTTATGCTTCCTGACAATGCCGGTGAAGGTTATCTCTGGTTAGCGTCATTCCCTTTTTATCATGTCTGATACAATCAAATCGTAAATAAGATCTGAAATAAAATGATATTAGTCATACATATATCTTTAATAAACTTACATACCCTCTTAGGATTTATAAGCTCACGGTGAGACTGTTTTGGCTGAATTTAATCTGCTCTGCATGCAGCGTGAAAATAGAACTTTTCTTGCAAATGCTGTCTTCCAGTTTCTCACTTTGGCTTCTGGATTTGGTGTGTGTGATTTTCAACGCGCCGCTCTGTCCTTATATTTCAGTCTCTCGCCCGTACGAGAAAGCACCTCCTAAAGTCCCAAAAGATTTTCGTTTCATCTCCTGGTTTGAGGCGATTTGAGGCAATCTGTGCTTTTCCTGTACAGTACTTGTTTTCTCTTCTGTTTACTTACACACTTATATCCTTCCCTCCTTCCTAGGTATCATTTCATTTTCCCCATATGAGGCTTTCATTCTATCCAATTTTTATTTAAATCCGTTTAGGCATGTAGTTATAATAAATTTTTAAAGATTATTAGCTAACTTTTAGCAGATGTGATGAAGGTGAAAAATATTAATTATCTTTAAAACTTTTTATATTTGAATAATATCCTTTTGGATATAATTCATAGTCCATCTCCTTTAGTGAACTATTATTATTTAATTGTATTCCAACAAGGCGTTTTCTTGTAGTTCTAAATTTAATTTCCTGTAAATGCAAACTTTGAAAGTCCGCCATACATTCCTATATTAGTGTCGTAGATTTTCGATAGGAGTATTTAGACTTGGGTTAGGTCCCTTCTGAATAGGTTGGAGTGAGTGATAGATACAGTGAGAGCTGGTGAAAAAAACAATAGAATTTCCCCACGTGAGATGATAGGATGTGATATAGAGGCTGTCTTTGAGAATCGAGATAATCTTCTCTCTCTCACCTATCTTCTACGACCGTTTTTAAAGGCGTCAGACAGTCTAAACACAGATATATATATTAATATATCTCTATCTACTCACGGGCACGCACATACACGTGACGACAGGTAAACACACCGACGTGGGAAAACTATAACAATGATATACAGATAATTGGGATCGAGCTGACCAACGCACTGATTTTTTTGTTCAAGAGAGATATTTTAATTATCATATCAAAATTTCTCACAACACCAAAAATTACATCAAGGAAAAAAACATATACAAATAGTCATAAAATTTAAGAAAATGCTACAAGGATGATAGCCCCGTTATGATCTTAGCTCTAGGTTTAGCCCACAGCCCCGTTAAGAGAACAGATGATGGCCCAAAGAGTTATAGATACGTAGGGTTTAGGCTAAGAGTTTTTCTTCTTTTCTCGTAAATGTATGCACAGAGTTGAATAATCTGATTTAGCCTAAGAAGTAAAGAAACTCTAGCAACTAGTAACAAATTCTGCAGGTTAAACAAAAAGAATTAAGACAGTAAATGGGTGACAATCTATAACTGTAAAATAACACTCTGATCTGCGTACACTCATTCATTCAGCCATGGCCATGGGTACACAGTTATACTCACAACTTTGCTCGCTGCCTCTGGGAACATACTCAATTCTAGGACCTTCACACAGACCCGAAAATGCAGTCCTTGACCAAGAAATCCCCAGTTCCAAAAGACGTACTAAACTCTCAGGGAACGATTCCTTGGGTGTTCTAATTTTTCGAATGTCTGATTAAGTCACATAAAATATTGTCCAGGCACAAAAGTTAGCAGAGCACAATGTCATTTAGCTTTGGTTTCTAGAATTTAAGGAATGTCAGATCGGTGTCTACTTTCAGGAAGTTACTATATTTGGTCACCACAGTACTAGTCAAAACTCTGTCGGAATGTTTCTGATCTTTGCTTGCCACAACGGGCTGAATTGTACTGAAGAGTTATTCTGGAAGAATTAATTCTGGCGCGAAGGCCTCTTACTTCATTTAACTGTTACAGTTCAGGTAATGAAAGTGATTTGTTTCTTCCCAAATAATGTTCACGTACTAGAACGCTGGTAAAGTTGGGTACCACCGTTTCACTATATAAAAGAAAGAACACATATCAAATAATTTACATATATGTACTCAATATAACTTACATTTTAATAGCAAGCCTACAGCTTGACTTATATTTAAAACTTCCTGTAAAATAAGTTATATTAAATAAATCAAACATCATGAATTAGAAAATACATACGTATTTCGTCAACACTCAATGATGTATCTAGCGTTATAAGTTTAGTTTTTAAAATATATTCTCTCGTCTGATTATTTAGAAGTTAAATTAAATTTCTTTATTAGCCGACTGAATTTAAGCAAGAAATATAATTTCTGTTTTCCACTGAAACGCGTCACTAGAAAATAATACAGACTATATAGATTAAGCCCTCTGTTCAAAAGAACTAGTTTAAAATTAAATCGGCGATTTAACACTTAATCACTTCACAAAACTCTAGAGAACTACTATATAATATTTACCTCAAAACACAGAATTCCTAAGAACTAAACCACTTCGATCAAACTAAAGGCCATCTCTTTTAACAGAGATTTTTAGAAATCGAACGAGGCTTGTTCTAGTCTTGACTGCGAAGTTACTGAGTGATAATGAAATCTAGCTCATTCTAGTATATATGAAAACCCAGACAAAGAGATGAACGTTTATTTCGCAAAAACGAAATAATCTCCCCTTTCTCATAACAACTACGTAACTAGAAGAGGCTGTCGTAAACTGCCACTATCTGCGTGTCAGTTGCGAACTCTCAGACAACCTGTCTCCAATGCAGGGCAGTTTTCACACTACAGCTGACCATGGCCCACAGTGAGCGCCGTGTCAGTTTGGGATTTTTCAGACAAATGTCTGAATACTGACCGGTGCAGATGTAAAGTATCACACCTCACCGGGACTTATGCCGAGAAGAAGCTCGCGCGCTCGGTGAGAATGTAGACGATTGTCTACGTCCTATGTTCAGCGAACCGACTTATCACGCCTTCTGACGCCCTGCAGCCCTGACATCTACGTAATATGGTTACTAGTCAGTATGAGAAAGAAAAACGATGATGGGAAAGAAATATATTTTTCGCAACGAGTGATGCGAAAAATACAGGAAAAACAAGTACGGAAAGATAATAAAATAAAAGGATTTGGGTGAGAGAATAGGAAGAAGATGTAGGCAATTTAATGATATAAAGACCCACGTGACAGGACGTCCCCCTTAAGATATGGAAGCACTCCATGTCTACGTTATGGAATTAAATTTCCTATAACCGTAGCTTCATGGTGTCTGTCTTCTTCCCTCTCATCTCCCCCCTCCATCTCTGTCCACTTCCTACTCAAGTCTACTCCCGACGTTTTCCTTCCTCTGGAATGTCTCCCATGCGCGCTTGAAAGAGCGTCGCCGCTTCTGACATTTTTGAAAGATTTCCTGTGATAGCGGTGGAATATCCCTGCCACTATCGTCATCTTCGTCAGTTTTGGCGATCGTCAGGAGATGGTCGGAGGTTGGCACTGGTCTTTCCAAGTATCTCTTTAAGAGATTTAAATGGAAAACCTTCTCCATTCCTTGAATAGATATCTGGTAGTTAGCCTTAGAAATCTTTTTCAGGACGGTAAACGGCCCTTGCCATCCGATCTTCAGTTGGTTGTTCTCGGTCGGGAGTAACACCAAAACTTTCTCTCCTGTTTCCAGTTCTCTCTCTTTCGCGACTTTCCTGTATCGGTTAGCGTGCTTGGTGCGTGCTCGCTTAAAGTTAGTCGTTGCTAGGTCCCACCCTAGTTTCAACCTTTCCTTTAAAACCGACACATATTTACTTGCTGAGACAACTGTCTCATCCGCCTTCTCGTCTGTCAGAGACTGAAGTAAGGCTTCAAGCGGGCCCTTAATGGGTCTGCCGAATAAGAGCGTAGCTGGCGGAAATCCTGTGGAAGTATGAGGAGATTCTCTGTAGCCAAATAATGCTGCAGGAATACAAAGATCCCAATCTTCAGGTTTCACTTGTGCCAGTTTACTTAGCATCATGTTGAGGTTTCCATTAGCACGTTCCACGAGCCCATTTCCGGCCGGAGTATATGGCTTAGTGTGGATGTGCTGGGTCCTCAAGATCTTCACGATCTCGTCCATCAACAGGTTTTGGTATGGGGATCCGTTATCCGTCAACACTTGTTGAGGGAATCCCAACCGAGTGAAAATCTGCACGAGGGCTTCTGCGACATGCTTGGTATCTGCGCATGTTAGCGGGATAGCTTCTGCCCATAAAGTGCATGTATCGACTAAGGTCAGGATAAACCTGTTCCTTCTTTTAGTCCTTTCTAAGGGTCCTAAAATGTCGATCACAACCCGTTCGAATGGTGTTCCCACTATTGGCATTTCACCCATGTGGACTGGGGGTGCCCGTTGCTTGGGTGGCACACGTTGGCACTGGGCACAGGATTTGACATATCTGATAATATCAGTATTTACTCCTGGCCACCAATAATGAGTGGTTATACGTTGGTTTGTGGCGTTCTGTCCCATATGTCCGCTGAAGGGAAGAGAGTGCCCCATTTCTAGGATTTGGCTTCTGTACTGTTTCGGTACTAGGAGCTGGTTGTAACCTTGGTCAGGCTTGCCCGTTCTCCGATAAAGTACGCCATCCTTAGAAAAAATGTCCCCGTGCTGTCTGGGTTCCTTAGCCATGGGCAGTTTCCTAAAGCAGGGTGCCAAAGTAGGGTCCTTGTATTGCGCTTCTTTAAGTTCCATAGGTAACAAATTAGGCGCAGGCTCCCGTTCCTTGTTGGTTTGCCCTCTTGTAGTTACTGCTGCCACAATCGGCTCTTCCGGTTTCCCAATACACACGTATCTCCCGCCAAGTATGACTGGGTAGATGGGATCATCCATAACAGCCGCTTTGATCACACCTCTGACAAAGTCAGAGTGTATCTCCACCAATGCGATGGGAAGCGCTGTAGGTGCATCACTCTTACGAACTCCACAAAGTTTGACGGTCTCTCCTGTCTCTTGACCGGGTTTAACCAGCTTTCTGGCAACAATGCAATCGTAAGAAAGCCCCGTGTCAAATAAGCAAGAAGTTTGAGAACTGTTCAAAGTAACAATACCTCGCGTTGAGGGTCTATCCCCAACAGGTTGGGAATCACTGTCAATAATTCCGCCTTGCGAGACTGTTAATAAGCATCCGATGCGTTTCGGCTCGGTGTGCTCGGTCTGATCATATGTCCCGTGCTCAGGGGTTCTCCCTTTGCCACCTTGACCTTTCTGGCCACGCTGCCATGTAGGGCGGTCGGGTTGATCAGACTGTTTGGGGTGGTTGGGGTACTTGTTCTTGTAGAACTTGGATTTTTCAGGAGGGGGGTTTTGAGGTCCAGTTTCTCTGTGGTTATTCTGATTCGAAGCATGAGAAGATTGCTCTAGGTTATGTTTTCGAAAATGCTCCTCTGACGGTTTCCGCTTTGTGGCCGGTAGTTCAGCCAGCGCATTGTGGTAACGCTCAGACTTCTCTAAGATGTCTTCAAGCTTTTCTGCACCTTGCTCAGCCAAAAATCGCCGGGTGTCCGCAGACAAAGTGTTCTTTATTTGTTCTGTTAGAACAAATTCCTCAAGACCTTCATAGGTAGAGGGGAGCTGTGAAAGCTCAAGGCACTTTGTTAGGTATCCCTTTAGACGGGAAGAGAACTGCTGGAAAGTTTCCGAGCTGTCTTTCCTGCTGTTTCGGAAGAGTTGCAAAAATTTGCGAGCATTCATTTCGAAACGCTCGAGCAAAGCTTTCTTCAACACATCATAGTTGTCTTGTTGGCTGCTTTCCAGTTTGGCGTAAACATCATACGCATAACTTTTCAAAGCCTGGGAAAGCTTCATATTCCAACGCGACCTCTCTAAACCGTACAGAATTGCAATTTTCTCAAATTTTTCTAGCCAAGTGTCAATCTTCTCATTTGGGCAAGGGAAAGATTCTAGCGGAAAAGACATAGCAGTGAGGTGAAGAGATTTACTGTTAGAAGGATCAGTTAAGGAAGAATGAGGAGAAGACTCTCCATTGCTGGAGGTAGAGGCAGCACCACGACTTTGGAACTCTAGAGTTTTAAGCGCCAACTCGTGCTGTCTCTGTTCCCTCTCCTTCTCGTGCTGTCTCTCCTTCTCCTTCTCTCTTTCCTCGTGCTGTCTCTCCTTCTCTTTTTCCTCATGCTGCATCCTGCGAATTTCCATTTCTTCCTCAATCTTCTTCTGTTCTCTAGCTTCGGCTGCCTTCCTCTCCGCATCATATCTCTCAAGTTCGTCTCTGACAAAAGCTTTCGCTTCCTCTCCTTCCAGTCCCTCCTCTCTCGCTTCTTCCCTGAGGAGTTGTCTAAGCTTTGCCCTCTCGGCCATATTAAGTCAGTGACTGAGACTAGTGGAGAAAGAAAATAGGAAAAAGGATACACTGGTTCCTACCACTTACGAGAAAAAATGTACCAAAAATCCAAAAGATGATATCCTTAACCCTGGGATACCTCCTCCAAAGTAAAATCTAACTATCGCCAGAGAAAAATAAGTTGCTACAGTGGAAAACAAAATTATTATTGCAAAAATTTCGGAGAAATAAAAAAAATCCGCTTAATTTTTTTTTTTAATCCACTATCAAGTTTACCCCTGAAGACAGTTAGGGTGAGGGAGGCAATTAATCTGGACAAATAGTCCGAAACGCACTCCTTAACTTTAGTTCAAACACCCTCCTGCTTCAGAACCCTTGTGAATGCTATACACTCACAAAACTTACCAGCGTTTAGTATTACAAAATCATTAATTAACATGTATTCCGACAAAATCAACCTGTAAACCAAATGTATAATGCTTCTTAATGCTGTGGAAAAAAACTTATCAGTTTGTGTGGTCAGCACGCCCGTAAACAGATCGTTAATCTAGGGGATAAATTATTTTTAAAAGATACAAAACTCACAAGACATCACACTCTTACTCTATATCAGAATAAAGAATCTTAAATACAAAATCCAGATAGACGATGCCACGTTTGTCGTACTCGTCTTCCTATTCTAAGTTCAAAGACCGGAAACGAGCGACCATTTGTCGTACTCGTCTTCCTATTCTAAGTTCAAAAATCCTACGGACGAGAACCCATTTGTCGTAGATTTTCGATAGGAGTATTTAGACTTGGGTTAGGTCCCTTCTGAATAGGTTGGAGTGAATGATAGATACAGTGAGAGCTGGTGAAAAAAACAATAGAATTTCCCCACGTGAGATGATAGGATGTGATATAGAGGCTGTCTTTGAGAATCGAGATAATCTTCTCTCTCTCACCTATCTTCTACGACCGTTTTTAAAGGCGTCAGACAGTCTAAACACAGATATATATATTAATATATCTCTATCTACTCACGGGCACGCACATACACGTGACGACAGGTAAACACACCGACGTGGGAAAACTATAACAATGATATACAGATAATTGGGATCGAGCTGACCAACGCACTGATTTTTTTGTTCAAGAGAGATATTTTAATTATCATATCAAAATTTCTCACAACACCAAAAATTACATCAAGGAAAAAACATATACAAATAGTCATAAAATTTAAGAAAATGCTACAAGGATGATAGCCCCGTTATGATCTTAGCTCTAGGTTTAGCCCACAGCCCCGTTAAGAGAACAGATGATGGCCCAAAGAGTTATAGATACGTAGGGTTTAGGCTAAGAGTTTTTCTTCTTTTCTCGTAAATGTATGCACAGAGTTGAATAATCTGATTTAGCCTAAGAAGTAAAGAAACTCTAGCAACTAGTAACAAATTCTGCAGGTTAAACAAAAAGAATTAAGACAGTAAATGGGTGACAATCTATAACTGTAAAATAACACTCTGATCTGCGTACACTCATTCATTCAGCCATGGCCATGGGTACACAGTTATACTCACAACTTTGCTCGCTGCCTCTGGGAACATACTCAATTCTAGGACCTTCACACAGACCCGAAAATGCAGTCATTGACCAAGAAATCCCCAGTTCCAAAAGACGTACTAAACTCTCAGGGAACGATTCCTTGGGTGTTCTAATTTTTCGAATGTCTGATTAAGTCACATAAAATATTGTCCAGGCACAAAAGTTAGCAGAGCACAATGTCATTTAGCTTTGGTTTCTAGAATTTAAGGAATGTCAGATCGGTGTCTACTTTCAGGAAGTTACTATATTTGGTCACCACAGTACTAGTCAAAACTCTGTCGGAATGTTTCTGATCTTTGCTTGCCACAACGGGCTGAATTGTACTGAAGAGTTATTCTGGAAGAATTAATTCTGGCGCGAAGGCCTCTTACTTCATTTAACTGTTACAGTTCAGGTAATGAAAGTGATTTGTTTCTTCCCAAATAATGTTCACGTACTAGAACGCTGGTAAAGTTGGGTACCACCGTTTCACTATATAAAAGAAAGAACACATATCAAATAATTTACATATGTGTACTCAATATAACTTACATTTTAATAGCAAGCCTACAGCTTGACTTATATTTAAAACTTCCCGTAAAATAAGTTATATTAAATAAATCAAACATCATGAATTAGAAAATACATACGTATTTCGTCAACACTCAATGATGTATCTAGCGTTATAAGTTTAGTTTTTAAAAATATATTCTCTCGTCTGATTATTTAGAAGTTAAATTAAATTTCTTTATTAGCCGACTGAATTTAAGCAAGAAATATAATTTCTGTTTTGCACTGAAACGCGTCACTCTAAAATAATACAGACTATATAGATTAAGCCCTCTGTTCAAAAGAACTAGTTTAAAATTAAATCGGCGATTTAACACTTAATCACTTCACAAAACTCTAGAGAACTACTATATAATATTTACCTCAAAACACAGAATTCCTTTGAACTAAACCACTTCGATCAAGATATAGGCCATCTCTTTTAACAGAGATTTTTCGGAAATGAACGAGGCTTGTTCTAGTCTTGACTGCGAAGTTACTGAGTGATAATGAAATCTAGCTCATTCTAGTATATATGAAAACCCAGACAAAGAGATGAACGTTTATTTCGCAAAAACGAAATAATCTCCCCTTTCTCATAACAACTACGTAACTAGAAGAGGCTGTCGTAAACTGCCACTATCTGCGTGTCAGTTGCAAAATTCTCAGGGACAACCTATCTCCAATGCAGGGCAGTTTTCACACTACAGCTGACCATGGCCCACAGTGAGCGCCGTGACAGTTTGGGATTTTTCAGACAAATGTCTGAATACTGACCGGTGCAGATGTAAAGTATCACACCTCACCGGGACTTATGCCGAGAAGAAGCTCGCGCGCTCGGTGAGAATGTAGACGATTGTCTACGTCCTATGTTCAGCGAACCGACTTATCACGCCTTCTGACGCCCTGCAGCCCTGACATCTACGTAATATGGTTACTAGTCAGTATGAGAAAGAAAAACGATGATGGGAAAGAAATATATTTTTCGCAACGAGTGATGCGAAAAATACAGGAAAAACAAGTACGGAAAGATAATAAAATAAAAGGATTTGGGTGAGAGAATAGGAAGAAGATGTAGGCAATTTAATGATATAAAGACCCACGTGACAATTAGCTATTTCCTCATTCTTTCGTACCGTCTGGCTTAAACATATTTCACATTTTTTCCCCGTCTTCAAACTTCAAAGAAAGACCGCCGCGTTGTCCTTGCGCTGTGTGTGTGCGCGCGCGCTGTGGGCGTACGTGTTGGCGCTATGTGGTAAAGTGGGATGCTATAAATATTTATAGGGGACTTATTGTACTGACTGAGATCAGCTGTGAAGGTATCTATATCTAATAAGAGTAGTGTATTATAGATAACCTTACTTACTGCCACATATGTATACCTCAGTCAGAATTATTCTGGAATAGTGTGATGACTACGTTATATGTCTAGGGTATGTGTATGATGAAGTGTAAGTCATAACAACAACTGACAGATAAACAATTTAATTTATTCCACCACACTTGACAACACTGTGACACTCACATACATATAACACTCTAAGAGGATATCTTAAAGGAGTCACTGATAACTTTTCAAATAACAATATGTATTCAGTGCTGTCATGAATGTATATGTGTCCTGATTCAAATACAAAGGGAACCAGGAATCACAATCAATTTTAATTACAAGTTATATGTACAGAATTTATTAATATGTTTCTTGTAGTGACATATATTATTAATGGTATCCTATGTGTGTCAGTTGTGTAGTAGTAATATGAGGTAATACTGGTTTTGTTTTGTTCAAGCTCTGTTGGTATTTGTCATCATGACTTCAATAGTTTGTTTCTATTGGAACTAGTATTGGAGATGTTCTCAGTTCCTGGTATTAAAACAATTAAATTCCCCTCTTAATTTTAGTTTAAAATGTCATTTTAAGATGGGGGTACATAATGTTGAGCTCCATGGCCACACTCTCTTATCTTGCGTGATGACTGCAGTAAAAGACTCCTCTGCTCGTTTACTTAAATGAGTTCTGGAGCCACCCCACTGGTTGCTATATGGACCAAGGAGTATGCTGTCCACCTCTGGCTTCAACAAAGCTCTGACCAGGTGCTGCTCAATAACTTTAAGACCACGGTCCCTGAAACAGAAGGTTGTACCTTCTACGTCAGAACTAATTTATACTCCATTCTACACTGAGCACAATACATCACAAACATTGAGTTCAGAGCGTTAGGCCAACTGTCAGCTTCATCTGAAATACTTTATACCAGTATTTCCCTCCCTAATGGTTACTACGCCTCTGCAATTCCAGCATTATTTCTTTCTAGTCAATAATCTAGGTGTCAGTGTACTGTTTGGCCATTCCATGCAGTTTTACTTTCCTCCGACACCTTCTGTTTCAGGCTGGAGCACTATAGGCTTTACATCATGTTCGCCACTGAACCACACATATATAGATAGACATAATTTATCAATATACATTCAATTTTCATTAAAAGATATTGAAAATTTAAAGCTTACCAAAATACAAGGAAATAAAAAAAAAAAATTTCGTAGACTGGCAATGAATATAGCACAACTCCGATCTGCCGATGTCCCAGGCTTTATTTTATAAAAAAAATACCATGGTGCTCAACGCACTGCTTCTTAGTAGGTTTATTACAAGATGTGGCAATGAACGGACGCTCTGAATTGTGTATATTCGCAGCTCTACCCAATCACACCACGTCTACACATCTTTTCAAAAAAGTACCCCTTTCTCACGTTTCCCCTGACAACACAAGATAGTATTTATAGTCCGACCAATCGTGTTTAGTCTTTCATTTGTTGCGCTCCAATCACATAGGAGTTAACATGGTAGGCTATTTCCGTAACGTAATGTTTTTTCAAACACGTTATAAAAAAATTTTATGAGCAGAAATGATTTCATGCTGTCAGGCACCCCCACTATTTTATTTTGGCCATAACTTGGTAATTCCTAGACTATTTGCGTAACGTTTTACATATTCTTTGTCAGCAAACCCTAAGGAATCCAAATATACGAATTTAAGGGAGCTAGGTGGCTGCGTTCAAAATGTGCATTTTCTACCACCTCCTGTTCACTTCACTCCCCATGTGGTGTCTGGGTACTGTCATGTTTTCAAACGTAAAGCCATCTAATGTCATCTTTCCCAATAAGCGTTTTTCAGGATTTTAAAACCTAACTCTGGTATGGGTAGTGAATTTTATCACTGTCGATTTGAAATAAAGTTAGTGCATGTGGCCTTACACGCGTGATGGCAGCAATTGTGTATCGCGCGACGCGTGTTTAGTGTTGCAGGTGTCCCTGATTTCTGCCTCTCCCTTCTCTCTATCCTTTAGTCCATCTGTCTTTTAGTTACGCCGTGTATAAAATGGAATGAATGAAATATTAAATTTAGGTCATTGATCAGCTTGCGTATCTCAAGGTTTTCCCAAGAAATACAGTACACGTTTCATTGAAGAAAGCGGGTAATAATACAGTAGGCTTTTACTATCAACGTGAAAGCGTTACAATTTGCCGACGAAGTAGAAAACAAGGGGGATTTCGAGTACAGTCATTGTGACAGCACTGTTCTTTACCATTCTTCTTTCCTTTTATTAAATTTATTTGTTAGGCTTTGCATTTACGTTTTAATTTATATATGGGGATTAGAATAATTCACGACACGCTACAACCAAGCAAGTGGTACCAAATCTCGCTACAGTCTCCTGGGTAGTGAGATCGGATGCCTAGCCTTCTCGGATAAGGGCGAAATAATAGGAGGTCCCGTGTGCAAGCTGTGCACGTTAAAAATCCCACGCCAGTTGGAAATCGTAAATAGTAGGCCATAAAGCTGCTGCCCTGGCAAAATTTACAAATTAGAAACCTACCCACCTTAAAAATATTTATAGAATGTGTGATTCCTATACACAAACATTGGGATTCTCGCTGGTGCTACGGAGTTCGGTGCACTACGCTGAAATCCTCCTTGTGTATCTAAGGGAGGAGATCGAAGCACTGATGGAGTTGTTCGTGTGCAATGAAGATAGTTCCTTAAAACCAAAACCAAACCTTACAAGGATAAGAAAGGTGGAGGGAGACGAAATACACATGGAGAAGAGAACTGGAGACAGAAGTGAAAGAGTTGTGGAACATAAGGGGGACCCAAAGATGCAGCAATAGAGAATGCAGTCAGCGACCCATAGCTTGATTGCTTGCGTCAGGGTCAGCGAACCAGAGCTGACCAAGACCCTACTCCACCTCCAAGTGGTGGTCCTGGAAACAGGCTGCATCACTGCAGTCTGGCTGAGTGAGTAGGGATCGAAGAGGGAAGGCTAACCCGGTACCAAAAATGCTGTGGCTGAAGTCGGATGTGTCGGCCGAAAGGCGCAAATATCGCAGCTTTGCTGTAAACGGACACAACGCAACCAACGTCCTTTTCAGGACGAACAAAGAAGAAGAAGAAGAGCAGAAGTAGCGGTACGTTACTCGGGGACAACATTTCCTGCCAAGTTGAGAATCACCGTTTATGGATTTTTATCTGGCCGCTCAGAAATTATTCCATGACATTTGGACCCCTCCAACGTGCAAGAGGTCACGTGTACAATACTGAAAACACATGGCTTAGTTTTATTGATATGCACGATTGATTTGGTTTTTTTATGGACTATCTTCATATATCAGTGCTCCGATATCCTTTCTTAGAACACACAAGGAGGATCTCAGCACAGTGCACGAACTCCGTAGCACCGGTGGGAATACCAATGTATGTATATCTTCTTCTTCTTCCGTCCTTAGCCAACGACCGGCAAAGCAGTCAGTGGCCATTACGCCTAGTGGCGTCTTAAGGGCAACAGCGAATAGATCTTCTCTGCCGTTGCTCCCATCACGCCTAATGGCGTCTTTAGGGCAACGACAAATCAATCCGTTCGTTGTTGTTTCCGTAATCAAAGTGACTGGCAAACGGGTGATCAGCCCGTTGGTAATGTATGTATATAGGAATCAAACATTCTATAAATATTTTTTGTCGTGGGTAGGTTTATAATTTTTAAATTTTGCCAGGGCGGCAGGCTTATGGCATACTCTTACACACGAGACCTCCTATTTTTTCGTCCTTAACAAAATGACTAGGCATCTGATCTCACTACCCAGGAGACCACAGGGAAAGTATGACAACATTAGGACCACTGGTGCTGAAAAAAATTTCCATAAATTATACACCCTCTACTGGGAATCGAACCCGGTACCTTTAGAAATCGTGCCGGACGCCACTACGGCCCCTACCCTTGTAAGGGCTGCCTTGTAATGTTCTTAACAGGTTTCTCCAGTGTGTTGCCAGCATCTTCTTCTTATCTCTTGTTCCGCTGGTTCTGGTCATCAGTTCCACATTAGTGATTTTGTCATCAGTTCCACATTAGTGATTTTGTCATCAGTTCCACATTAGTGATCTTGTCATCAGTTCCACATTAGTGATCTTGTCATCAGTTCCACATTAGTGATCTTGTCATCAGTTCCACATTAGTGATCTTGTCATCAGTTCCACATTAGTGATCTTGTCATCAGTTCCACATTAGTGATCTTGTCATCAGTTCCACATTAGTGATCTTGTCATCAGTTCCACATTAGTGATTTTGTCATCAGTTCCACATTAGTGATCTTGTCATCAGTTCCACATTAGTGATTTTGTCATCAGTTCCACATTAGTGATCTTGTCATCAGTTCCACATTAATGATCTTGTCATCAGTTCCACATTAGTGATCTTGTCACCAGTTCGTCATTAGTGATTTTGTCATCAGTTCCACATTAGTGATTTTGTCATCAGTTCCACATTAGTGATCTTGTCATCAGTTTCACATTAGTGATCTTGTCATCAGTTTCACATTAGTGATCTTGTCATCAGTTCCACATTAGTGATCTTGTCATAATATTTCAATACGTGCATTTGGCGTGTTGGAGGGGTCAAAATGTCACCGAGTAATTTTGGAGCGGCCAGATACAAATCTATCAATAGTGATTCTCAACTTTTTAGGAAATTATGTCCTTACTTGCAATAACGCGTCAAAATTGACAGGTTTTTAATTGCAGCCATCTCATTATTTTGATCCATAATAATAAGTCTGCAATACTTTAAATTAAATCTTTTTCTTGAAGAAACAATCAGAAACTTACATTTTAAGGTTATTTTTTAAGAAAATGATGAGTTAAATCCGTTTCCCGAATGAAGCTGGACAGAAGAGTATCTTGATTGTCTGTTGATTTAATCTGTATCTCCGCACCTTCCTGTCTCCAGTTCATGTACTGTTTCCATAATCAAACTGTTCATGCACATTGTCATGTGCGCACTTTTCTATTTTCGGGAGAGTACATATAAAGGAAACAATACAATTATTGTCTAACTTTCAACCACAGTTGCACCCCTTAACTGTGGTTGAAAGTAAATGTACTCTCTCGAAAATAGAAAAGTGCGCAAATGACAGGGTGCATGATGTGACCGACCGACCGACGTACTTACGGCGGGAATTATGGTATTGGATTTCCGTCTTTCGTTTTCGCTCCTTGTAGAGCATGGAAGCACTATTTCAGCTGGCCCCCTTGCAGGAACTCTGCACCGATGCATTCATGTACCCTTGCGGTGGTGGTTGATGTAACAATTTGTTTTACATGATGAGGTTACAAGCTTTATTCTCAAACTCATATTAGTTAGTGCTTATTACAAGCCTCAGGGACAGTAATCCTATTCTTCATTTGCCTTCTCAGGGACCCACCGGAACTACACGTGTCCTGGTGTTTTAAAAAAAAGTAGTCCTACAGCAGATTCTATTGCAGGGGAGTAAAGTGTTACAGTTCACTATACTAGGTCCAGCATCGAGAGGTGAGATGACCAGTTCCCTTCCTGACTGCATTTTTTCCCCTAACTCGAGAGCAAAGTCAGATACCTATTTACAGCTGCGTAGACTGAAGCGTGACGATATCGTGAATCGAACCCGTCATCTTTGCCAGCGAGAGACCAGTACGGGTTTTCTTCATCCCCTGTGTAAAATTATTACACTAATCGCCTCTTACTGCGTGGCTACTGTAGAAACATAGCTGCTCGGCATTTGTGAGGGCCCATTGTTGTTCTGCGAAATACCCGTTGAGGAACACCGTGCTATAAAACCCTATAAATAGAATAACAAACGTATACAGAAACCATGTGATGCAACAACCAATCAGATGACCTGACACAGGTTCAAGCATTACTGATAACAATAAATGACCTTTCCAAAAATATATTCTGTTCTTAGACCAGATGCCTTTCGAAATGTTCATTTACCCTATATAAAATAAATGAAGAATAGAGATAATGTCTTACTTACTTACATAGTCGTTCCCCTTCTACCGTGAGGTGTAGAGGTTTGTAAGAGAGAGCGCCATACTATTCTTTCGGCTGTCTTCCTCCTGGCCTGGTTCCATTCTAGTCCTCGGTCCTTCAAAGATTGTCTAATGTTGTCCTCCCATCGGATTCAGGGGCGTCCTGGAGGCCTGGATTCCTGGATCTTAGCCTCCCATACCTGCCGTAGCCGATCTTCTCCCATTCTGTAGACATGGCCAAACCATCTTAGTTGAGACTGTTCTACTTGGGTCTGCAGGGATTGGGTTTTTAGGCCTTGATGTATCAACGTAATGTTATGAGCAGTATTTTATCTAAAATTATAGAAAAAAGTAAACGTAAAAAGTTATTTCTGTTTTTTATTTACAGGTCACGTGCATCGGGTTTCCCTCTTCTTTTGTTTAACGTAGGACCGGGAGTGATTTACACAATCTTAATACTCGTAGATTAATCGAATTTCTTAAACGAAAATTAATTTATCAATTTCGAAAAATGTTTATAAATTATAAAAAAATAAAAAGTAATATTTTTTTTTAAAATCACTACGGATTCTTTTTATTTTACTTTATAAGGCAGCTGTCACGAGTGAGTTATGTAAGAGGCTGCCAGAGACGAAATCCAAGTCAGTGTGATGTCAGAGACGAGACCAAGGTCTGAGAGAGGTCTGAGATGATAGAAGAGAAATGGTGTTGATGGTGGATAGTGTGACTTATAGTTATCGAGGGTGAGAACCTAAACTGGCTCTCCCTCGCCAATCAGTGACCTCAATCGGTCGGTCACATCATGCACTCCGTCATTTGCGCACTTTTCTATTTTCGAGAGAGTACATTAACTTTCAACCACAGCTAAGGGGTGCAACTGTGGTTGAAAGTTAGACAATAATTGTATTATTTCCCTTATATGTACTCTCCCGAAAATAGAAAAGTGCGCAAATGACGGTGTGCATGAACAGTTTGATTATGGAAACAGTACATGAACTACTGTCACCCTGCCTCTTGCTCTGCTGGGAGATAAGGTTTATTACACTACAGTGCATCCACATACAACAGTACGAGTACAGGGTAAAGAGTATAGGTACAGATAGGAAGGGAAATCTGATCCGTTAAGTAATATATTTTAATAACAACAGTTTAAAAAAAAACTATGGTAAAATAAGCATGAAATCTATCACCACATCAAAGAAAACCTCAATACGATGCAAGTATCAATGTACGAGACACACAAAAAACAAGAAGGTTAGTATAAAGATTTGGAACACCCCAGAAAGACAAGTAGGTTCCACACTCCCACAATTATGGGGTGAGGGTTAAACTAATAATCCTTTGCTGGAAATCGTGCACTGTGCTGAGATCCTCCTTGTGTGATCTAAGGGAGGAGATCGGAGCACTGCTGGCGTTGTCCGTGCGCTATGAAGATAGTGCTTAAAAACCAAACCAAACCATACCAGACGGCGTTGGGGTGCAAAATTGGCTCAGCGTCCATTCACGATGTACTGTCACAGCAAGGCGATGGCCGTCTGGTTGGTCCTAGGTTCGATTCCCGGTAAGCCTATCACTCATATTTTCTTTTCTGTTGTCTAGTGCCACACTTTATGTCCAACGAGTACCTGTTAATTAACTTTATTTATTTATTTACTTATTTATTTACTATCCACAGTACTCAGGTTTCCTTCATTATTCATTATGTATTTGCGCTGTCTAAGCAATGCATACGTGCTTTGAAAGCCAGCACGTGGCATTGTCCTTAGTACCTCTCCCTTATCCATATCCAGTGTCCCTACTACGGGTGCTGTTTATGCTAGTCTGTCAGCTCTCTCATGTCCGCGTACCCATGCATGACCAGGACTGTAGATCTACACCAGGGACGACATAACAGGACATAACTTAATATTAGTAGCCACTTAGGACTTTCCTGACGAAGCAGGTGTCCGGTCCTTTCTTTTTCCCCTTAGTGACCTCCCGGGAACTACGTCGGGTAAGACCGGGTATGCCCTTAAACACAACTTGCCGATCGTGCTATTGTTTTATTTTTATCCCAATGTCGCATTCCCCCACGCGCAAGACCATGTTTTTTTTCTTAAACTTAACTCTCTGACTCCGGAACTACGTTCAGAGCGTTTGTCAGATTTGGCACCCGTGCCAAAACAACTCTCTGAGCGTTGTTTTTAGTCTATCACGAATTAAAATTACGGCACAGGGTGGAAAATAATTGCGGAGTCAAAGACTTAACTGACGTGCCGTCATATATATATATATATATATATATATATATATATATATATATATATATATATATATATAATCTATATATATATATAATATATATATATATTATATTATATAGTATATATATATATATATATATATATATATATATATATATATATATATATATATATATATATATATATATATATATATATATATATATATATATATATATATATATATATATATATATATATATATATATATATATATATATATATATTTTTTTTTTTTTTTTTAATACAATTTTGCCTAGTTTAGAAAGGCGTGCCCCGTTCAACTTAGACACAGGGTCTGTCGGTTATATTAGGGCACATGTCCAAACACAAAATACCGAGTGGACTGGTTATATAAATCAATACCCTTTAGCTCCCCAAGGAGCATAGGCCTTCAACAAACACATGCCAAGTCTTCCTGTCCTGTGCCATCCGCTCAAGTTCTTTCCATGTTTTCCTCATCATTTTCACCTCTGTATCCAGTTCTCTTCTCCGTGTGTTTTTTGGTCTACCTCTGCCTCTCTTTCCCTGTGGATTCCAGAACAAGGTCTGCCTTGTAATGCTATCAACAGTGTGACAGAGATATTATGATTAATAAATTTCAGAAATTTATTCTTTATTCTACACTTGTCTTTTCCTTTTTCTTCCGCTCTTTTACCTTTCTTTCGTTTTTTACCCTTCTTTTCCAGATCAAAGACTTTGCTAGCCCGATTTTAAGTTGTACGCTGCCAGATGGCGAGACAGAGCGGCATGGGTGCGAAGAATTTGTTTCATTTTGTAGAATGAGCAAGGAAATATGTAAATCCGGACGTAGGTGCTACATATGGCAAATGAGTCTGGTTTTCGGATTTTAGACGTAATATTTTTCCTTTGATTTCAGAGAGATAAATACTCTGTAAATCTAACTTTAATTCATTCAGTACTCCTCAGTTAGAAGACAGCTTCCTTCGTTCTGAATACCTTGTAGAGTGAAGTTCTTAGTTTCTCGACATAGCCGAGTTCTAGACTACTTGTATAAAGGATAGTTCTCAGTTTCGCGGTGATAGCCTGTAGTTCTGTTTTGGGATTAAATAATATTGATAGTATTTGTGAGTGATTTAAGTGGTAAATCGCCTATTATATCTTCACTAGATTTATGTGCAGAGTGATTAAATGATAAGTCAGTGATATTCTTTAAGTTTACTGCGTTACAATGGATAGCAAATAAATTACTATTTCTATATAAAAACTCATACAGCTATAAATAAATTTAATTAAATTGCTAGCAACCAGTCCGAGAATATTTTAACTAACTATTTAATGCACTGATTCATCATTGAGTATTGACGAAATATATTTATATATATTTCTAATTCATGATGATTGATTTTTGTAAAGACTAGAATTTTATAGAGTATCTGGGTCAGCCCAACATCTACCAGCGGTTTATCAATATATGAGAATAAAACACAGAAGAAACATTTTAGGTCTTTAAATACGTGGGGTTACAAGTTGCCAACTGTCTGGCATTACGTTTGCATCCAGAAAGAAACAGAGTTCCCATTTTCACGAACTTTAAGACTAAATGCAATAACTGGGCCTATCGAGCCAAATTATATTTTCTTCCCTAAATCTCATGTACATTCAGATCCTGTGGCGAGAAAAAAATGACAACAATAACATTTCCGACGGGTTTTTTTGATCAAGTTGTGGTGTGATAATCCATTGTTTATGCTGAGTAAAGTACCAACCTGACATTTCCTAACGTACTGGAAACCTCAAGATTCTGACACTGTGAGCTTTGTGGCATCTCTTACGTGAACTGATTGTTTCCTAGGGACATAAGCAGTAATTCAAATAATAATAACCAAGGGGACGCTCCCCGGAACAGTGGATTGGATTCTGTTTTTTTTTGAGGAGCTGGAGTTCTCTTTGCGAAAAATAACAGGCGCTGCTGTATGTGTGTATGTCCCAAAGATTTTCCAGAAAGGGAAAAATCCAGTCTGTAAGTAGCAAGATTGTCAGTGGCCACTGTTGTATGAATAGAATGAGAGCAAGAATGAGTGACTCTTTTATTGTATAACAAATTTCACCCACTTTGTATTTCTTATATGCTAGTTGTGTGTCTACTTTTTTTTCTCCTCTTAGAATAGATTAATATATCAACTCTGTTCTTAACTGTAGAGGGAAATCCTAGACCATAGTGTATATATCTGTGACTCTTTGGGGGCTATCACTTTTTTCTAACAGGATCGTGGGCTAAACAGAGTGGGAAAGGATTACACCTATGAGTCTAATATTCTGTTAGTAATTCTTTAACCTATGTGTATTTTTGGTATTGATTTGATAGTCTAAAGTTATTTACTGTGTTGTGAAATTCTTATGATAATAAAATTTACATAAACTTATTCAAGTGTCGGTAAGCTCGTTCCCAAATATCAATATTTCATTGTTATAGTTTTCACGTCTGTGCGTCTAACTGTCGTCACTTATGTGGGTGTGTATGTAAGTGGAGATATATATATTAATATATATTATATTAGACTGTCTGACTCATCTAGATCTGTTGTAGAGATAGGCTGAAAGAGAGAGGCTTTCTCGATTTCAGGAACAGAATCTCTTAGTTTCCACCATCTCACTCGTGAAAAACTATTTCCTTTACGTTACCTGTCACTGAGCTATCACCTGTTCTAATCTATTCAGAAGGGACCAATCTATGTCTTAATTCCCCTATCGCAAATCTACGACAAACAGGTCTCCTCAATGTGTCTTATCCATCGCCAGCGTTTTCTTCTCAACTCTTGTTCCACGGGCGCTTGTCTGGTTCTTGTCTTCAATTACACATTTGTGACTTTGTCATACCATTTCAGTCCTTCTATTCTACGCAAGCACCCGTTTATAAAAGTCTGTAGCTTTTTGGTTGTTGTTTTTGTTGTTCTCCATGTCTCAGAACCATACAATAGGACTGACTTGACATTTGAGTTGAAGATTCTTATTTTCGTGTTGGACTTGATTTCTCTTGTTCTCCATATGTTTCCCATTGCAATGAAAGCTCCTCTTGCTTTTTGTATTCTTTTTTTTGATATCATTGTCTGTCCCTCCAACTCTGTCTATACTATTGCCAAGATATGTGTACGATTCTACATCCTTTAGTGGTGTTTCTTCAAGTTCAACCTTGTTATCATTTCTTGCATTTATTCTCATAATCTGTGTCTTCCTTTTCATAGCCCACGAATCCGATGTATAGCGGTGAATTCCATTCCAGACATTGTTCAACTATTATTCTCAATATGGCTATCAGGTCTGTACATGATCTGTTTTGTCGAAAACCTGCTTGTTCATCTCTCAGCTGCTTGTCTATGGACTCTTTTAATCTCTCAAGGATGATTCTGTTTAATACTTTTCCTGACACTGATAGTAACATTATTCCTCTATAATGTGTGCACTCTTGTAAATTTTCCTTCTTAGGCAACTTGACCAGATAACCTTCCTTCTATTCTGCTGGTATTTCTTCTCTGCCCCAGACTTTGCCTAGTAGTTTGTATAATATCTCTGTAGATGAATCAATATCTGTTTTGATGGCCACTGCTGGAATTCCATCTGGACCAGCTGCTTTTCCATCTTTCAGAAGCTTTATGGCTTTCTTTATTTCTTCTCTACTTGGTCGTTCAGAGATGATTAGTAGCTCCTTTTCTGCTGGCTGGGTATATACTTCCTCTTGTCTCTTTTGATGTTTCTTCTTACTTCTTTGTTTGCTTCTATGTACACTTCATGAGCCTTGGCTTTGGAGCTTCTGGTTTTGCTTCTGTTTAAATCTGCTTTCTTGTTTTTCCTGTCTTCTATCTTGGTAATTGTTTCTGTTGTTATCCATGCTTTGTGCTGATGTTCTCTTTTTCTCAGTACTTCTTCACATGTCTCGTTCCATATATTTGTTACTTGTTGCCAGTGGTCTTCCGTATCTGCTTCATCTTCCAGCTGTTGGAGTACTTGGTATTTGTTGGATACTGTGATTGAAAATGTTTCTCTTATTTCCTGATTTCTTAGATATCCCACATTATACTGTTGTCTATAGCTATATACCGTTGTAAATTTCTTGAGTTTTAATTTTGTTTTAGCCAACAGAAGATGGTGGTCTGATACCACATCTGCTCCTCTACATACTTTTACATCATGCAATGATGACCTAAACTTCTTACTTATGCATATGTGATCAATCTGATTCTCAGTTCTGTGGTCTGGTGATATCCATGCTGCTTTATGTATTCCTTTATGTCGGAATATGCTTCCTCCTATAGCTAGTTGATTTGAAGCACAGAAAGTTCCCCATTCTCGTTCGTTATACCTAATCCATTCTTTCCCATAATTTCTTCAAAGCCGGTGTTGTCTGTTCCTATTTTCGCATTTAGGTCCCCCATCAAAATTGTGATGTCCTTTCTTTTCTTTTTGTCCAAGACATTTTGTAGTCTGGTGTAAACGTCTTCTTTCACAGATTCTTCTTTATCATTTGTTGGTGCATAACACTGGATGGTGTTTATATTTACTTTCTTTTTGGCTGATTTAAACCTTGCTGTTATAATTCGGGGTCCCATTGCTTCCCATTCTATAAGTGCCTTCTGTGCTTCCCTAGACAGCATTATATAGCCACCCCTTCACTGTGGTGGGATCTTTCCTCCTCATGTCCTGAGGACAACACCATTTCTCCTGTGATCAATCTCCTCCTCTCTATGCCCTTCGCAGAGACCCAGGACTGCTTATAACCGTCATATTTTTTTCTTATATTTATTTATATCCCACTGTTGGAATCCACGCAAAACCGTGTATGTTCAAACACATCTCGCCCATTGCCCGTTTGTTTAATTTTGTGTAATTTTTAACCCACTGTTGGATTTCCCCTGAGCTACGCTAGTTGGCAGATCTGGCGTTAACCAAGTCGAAATTGATTAAATTGTGAATGCAATGTGTGTTCTATCGATCCGGATTCGTATATTGGGTTACACTGGTGTTTCTCAAAGTGTGGTAAGCGTACCCCAAAAGGAACGCGTAAAGGTTTCAATGTGTACAGGGAAATATCTTTTTACTTCATTTGTTATACTTCTTCTTCGTGCACTCTCAGACGTCTACTTGAATAGTTTCAAAAAAAAAGCAGAGGTCAGCTTGAGGCTATTCGTATCGCCATAGAGTTTTTTCCAGGAATGGTTCTGGTGACGGACATATGCTTTCTCTGCTCCCCATATGTTGGGCATCTTTGAAGCAGATGTTGGCCAGTCATTTTAACGGTGCCACAGTTACACTCATCGGTAGGTCCTATCTTTAGCTTTTTGAATACAGTAGATCAGTGCTGCGCAACTGGTGCGCCGCCAATATCAGACTGGTGTGCCGTGACACCAAACAGAATACACTATATAACTGTTTACAAAATTATATTTTATGGTCAAATATTATGAAAGAATTTCCCATGTACAATTTTGCAAATAATAAGTTGAGTTATCATCATCCACCAGTCCATCACAAAAAATCGTGAAGCTTTGTCTTATGATTGCATCGAATTTTAAAATATTTGCCATACCAACTATTTAAATATTATAAAGTGCCGTGAAGTTTTGAAAGGCACTTTAAGTGTGCCGCGAAGTGAAAACGTTGCAGAGTACTGCAGTAGATGATATCCCAATCTGTTGTGGCCCGTGTGGAGTCTGAAGATTATCACTTGTTCATTTCTGCTGAGCTGGTAAAATGCATCATTTTAACTTTACTATACAATTTTTAAATAAATTTCATGTGAACTGTTATTTGTAAAACTGATTTAATACCGTTTTATTGGTTTATATACTTATACAATGTTTAGAATGTATGACATACTGTCGGTTTGAAATGAAGATCAGTGGGCCGTGTGTTCTATACGGCCTAATAAAATTAATCCTAAACCTAAACCCTAATCCTAACGATGTTGGCGACTCACTAGGATGACATCGAGGAACACGTCCCACCATTCGTCATTACAATCCCACCGTCCAGTTAGAATATTTTTGTTGTCTCTCCTTATTTTCATATTTTTATTTCTTTACTTACGTTCACTTGTTCATTTTTTTATTTTACTTTACTTTTAATAAAATTTTTGACATGAATATTTCTATGTATAGTACATACTTCATAAATATATACCGGGTAATTGAAAAGTCTCTCCTTTTTTCACATTTGTATTTCTTTTCTCCAATCCAACTAATATGTGTGATAGTTAACTACCATTTTATTAACTAAAAAGCGATGTCACATTGATTTTACAATTCAAATTGAGATAGGGTTTCTTTAACACGTGATTTCAACGCGGGCAGAAACTGTTGCTGTCTCTTGTAACGTCCGGTTACTGTCATTTTAGATTTAATTTTGTTTTATTTTGATTCTGGTGATAGTTATTGTTGTTTAACAAGGGCTGTTGAGCTTTTCGCTCTTTTGCAGCCAATACCAAGTTGAAGAGTCCTTGGTATTATCTACACTGCAGATCTAGACTTTTCCTGTGGCTTTTCTGCCATTCCGAAACGTGTTGTGTTGAGGTCATGAGCTTCAGTTTCTCCAGCCTGGCTTGCATTTAAAGGATCGTTACATCTGGTCCCAAGCTAGGAGTAAGAAGCGTGTGGTATACTGTGCATTCCGTGCCATCCAAGGGGGCTCTTCATCTATGCAGTTAAAATACTGTGCTCTGGTTCTGGGCTCAAGGAATTGTCACGTCCTGCACAGAGCCATTTCTCAGCTCCCCCTGCCTATCACTGGTCCATAGTGAGATCTTCCTGCATGCATTCAACCAGGTCAAAGCCAAAGAATCACGTCTGGGGCTCAAGTGACTTCTCCAAGCTTAGTGGCAATGCTGGGTTCTCAACAAATTTCACCACAGGGGGAATACCTGGAAGTGTGGGGATGATTTCAAGAGTCAATGAGGGTGTAATTAGCCTCACAGAGGTTCACTTCCACATATGTAAATTGTAGCATTGTGCATAGCTGGTGGTCATATATAGATGACTCCAGATATGCCTTCATGCATATTCTGGGAATAAAACAAGTAACACGTATGTGGCAAGTGGCACTTATTGCTCCGTGTTTTTACATATGTTTCTCCTATGTCTCTCGATACACATGAGGATAGAACAATCTAAAAATAGGAAATGACTTTCCAAAATCATCTTCATTTTTCTGTACGTTACAACTGGAGCATGGAAAGAACAAGGCCACCTTTTCCCGCCTCACAACGCGTGTTTGGGGAAACTCATAACGAAGATCAAAGCTGCAGTATATAACGCCTGCGTCACCAGTATACTTCTATAAGGCAGTGAGACATGAACAACCTATGCTAAGCAAGAAAGAAGGCTTAATCTCTTTCATCTACGGTGTTTACGTTGCGTCATCTGTATTTGGTGGAAGTGACAAATGTCGAGGTGTTGTCATATGCTGACCTTCAAAGCATGTATACACTGCTTAGACAGCGCAGACTACGCTGGCTTGGACATGTCCGCCGCATGGAAGATGGTCGCATCCAGAAAGATATCTTCTACGGACAATTGGCAGATGGTCAAAGAACAGTTGGGCGACCGCATCTGAGGTCCAAAGATGTGTGCAAGAAAGACTTGAAGGCACTGTACATACATCCTGCAACCTGGGAGCATGAAGCTGCCGGATAGGACACACATTGAGGAATCCTGTTGATAGCATTTCAAGGCGGGCCGTATTCTAGAATCCCTAGGGTAAAAGTTGTGGATGGAGACAAAAGAACAAGTGGAGAAGAGAACCAGAGATTGATATGTTGGGGATGAAGAAGACATAAAAGGACCTTGAGCTGATGGCACGAAGGAGGGAGACTTGGCAGAAGTTTGCTGAAGGTCTATTCTCCTTTGGGGCGCTGAAAAGCGATGTGAATCTAAGACTGCAACTCTGATGTCCATGTAGGGGCGTAATTTCTCAGCTCTGATAACGACATTAATTAACCTAACACAAACTACACTTTCGAATGGAGGCGGAAAAATACATCTAACTGGCAATCGATACGGCTCAGGAATTAGCATATTTTAAGTTGATATTATATGCCTCACATATTATATTCAATGGCTGCAGAAGATAATTTTCCGGTCTGAGCTAGATTCTTATTATACCGCCCCCTAGACAACACATCGTCTACCAACTCCGTTCATTCTGTATTACAGGGTGTCCGAAATATTTGGACCCATGGGTGAAATGTATTCTTTTTGTTGTTAGTTGATTATTTTCTTTTAATGTGGAGATTAATATTGATTCATGAACAGAAAAACAGTGTGCTTAACGTACAAAGGATCCTGTTACACGCCCATTGAGGCATATTGGGACTATGGTGTTAGGCCCATATTTTCTCGACCATCGGCACACAAGGGGTGATGCGATAAGCATCACGCCGGCCGCCTTAACCTTCCCAGAGTTACTCTGGTACCCGATTCATGAGGCTGGGTCGACCTTGGAGACGTTTGCTGTCTAAAAACTCCCACCCCAACCGGGGATCGAACCATGGACCACCGAGCCAGTGCACTAACCACTGTGGCTCCCAAATGTGTATGAAGGTGGTAGGCAATTATGATGAGCAAGTTTCTAAAAATAAATTTTCCTAACGGTTCCGGACTTTTCGGACACCGTGTATACTTGATGAACCGTTAGGCTTCTAAATTTTACAGGATACTGCCTGTAGCAAGAGTAATTTGCTGGGGAGGTTAAGATGTTACCTAAAAGGAAAGAAAGCTGTGTCTGTGCCAACCGTGTGAGGTCAAGCAAATGTAGGCCCCTGACTCTAAAAGATGATGATGATGATGATGTATTATCAGGGAACCTAACGCTACCTCCCTAGATCTCACACGGTCTGTATTTTGATTCTGGTGTCTGATGTGACTAGTGTCTAGGGGTGAAATGACAATGGTGGTACATCAACACAATACACTTTAACTCACTATGAAGAAATGAATAAGACTGTGGTTAAAGTTTTCTTTAAAATTGAATGCTTTTTTCTTTGTACAATTTAATCTGCCTGTCCTGCCATCTCTTTTGGACAGGTCTTTGAAAATGAAGAAAATATATTATACATATACTGATTAACTAAAATGTTTGGACTCTTTGTCCGATAAGTATAATGTCACTATATTATTCCTGTAGGTGTATTCACAGACTAAAACTTTAATAGCTACTAGTGTTAGTTATTTGTTAGGAGGAGCTGTTGTTTCATCACGCCCCATTTATTCTGTTTATTCTTGGAAATAACAATTTTTATTTGAATGAAGTGTCAGATGTCCCACATGTTAACATATCACCTGGGATTCTTGGTATGAAGACAACAAGTCAGTATGTCGCTGCAGAGAATATATAGATCGGCACACACAAGCTCCTTCAGGCTATCTGCTGACAGCATAAACTTTTGAAAGGAGACTTTTTTCTTTACAATCACTCATCAGGTTTCCTGTCACCGGCTGGTAACAGGAAATAAAAAACCCTGCAATAAAAGACACCCTGGCCTTTTCACATCTGATCACAATTTCTTATCACTATTGTACACGTGATGGTATGGGGTCAGCCTCGTGTGCATACAGGTGCACCAGCCCCTAATTTATATGACTCACACCTTCCTGTGACCACACCTCAGGTCCCTATGGCAGATACGCCACTGTCCTTTTACATAATTTTCTTCAATACAATAACGTGGAGTAACCCCATCTCCTTTTGTATGATTTTTCTTTTCTTTATTATAAACGCTTTAGGCATGTTGAAGAGTGTTCATGGAACACAGAGGCTTACTAACATCTTCTAATACAATAATATTATTACATAATCATAACAATATGCAACAGTCAAATACAGTTCAATGTGAGGACTCAATAATGGTTGCTCCCGGCATGTCCTTCACTTTTCCCAATAGCAGTATCTAACTTTTGCAGTTTTAATCAAGCATGTTAATACAGAAAGCATTCTTACCACAAATTCAAAGAATTATGTCACAAATAACGTTGACTGGCAAAAGATATGGCCTCAGTTTTCTCTGCCCTGTCCAGACTGTGAATTTAGTATTTATTTTAAAATTTATCACAGCTGATCTCAACGTACTTGTTGATATAAAAATTTCTTGTCAAATGGCCACGAGACCCCTAAGCCTTTGGCCAATATCTATTAGAGCTGGCCAATGAAATCAGGCGACTACCAAATTTTGAATTTAGTTTTGAAAAAAAAAAAAAATTCCACACAAACTATGTGTCTCGTAGTCCATTGGTCAGTCTGCGTTAGTTATGCCAATACAAAAAGATGTTTAGTTTTGGTTAACATTTTCCTACCTCCCCCCTTTACTCCTATACTCTTATACCACCCCATCGGATTTGAATTACTCCAATGCCTCTTTTTTAAACTTGCGTCCCCAATAACGTTATGTCTAAACGAGCAAGAACAACAGTCTGTCCGTCCTAGCGTTCGTAGACATATAGTATTATCTCAATAACTTGGTGAATAATTGGACTACCATATATATTAAAACATATTATTTCTCAGGAGACACTAAGCTATCCTAATATATGATTTTTATGGTCAGTTTCATTATGGTTTAGATTTTCAGTTTTGTCACTGTCAATCGTCAAATATAACTTTTACACAAGTCGGCCATCTTTCCCCCCTCATTCTCTATCACTTTTTTTTCATTATTCAAATAAACCAACTAGTTTGAGTGACGTCAGAAATACACTACGCGGCGAGAATTTAAACTGTCTGTGTGTTTATATCTGCTGGCTTTGCCCACAGTGTGTATATAGTAAAGGAACCGCGTGCAGAGCGAAGAGGGGTTTTTCAAAACGTTTGGTAGTATTTGCGTTAATTATTACAGTCGTTTCGTTCTTACTACTGAAAATGTCCGAGTTACTACTAATTATAACGTTAAAGTTAACATATTACGTTAATTCAGAACGTTAGTTTGGTGTCACACTTCCGGCAAATCGTTAATTATAAGTCTTGCCTCAGTTTCGTGCAGCAGATCGGGCAAGATGTTAAAATGTTAATTGTACGTCTCGAAACCGAAACTAAAAGGCGTGTTAGATTTTACGGCGGGTCATTTTTTAAGCATTTCCACTGCACAAAAGGCAGCGCTCTACTGGCGTCGAAGATGACAATCGTCAGACACCTGCGGGCGGGTTTATTTATTATCATAGGACTAAAATCTTACTGAATTTAGCGATGATCTCACAGATTTCGCTACACTGCCGAGCATTTGCTGTATGAATGTAATTTTTTTGTCATGTCTTTTTAACTCTACGTAATCAGATGCAAGACACGATGAAAGTAGATCACAGCAAGTGGGTCTGAAAATACACAGTGAGAATACTGAGATAATACGAATAAATGCAGGAAACGATAACAAGATTGTACTGGAAAATACACCACTAAAAGATGCAGAATCAATACATGTAACTTGGCAGCAATGTAGTCACGGTTGTAGTGACAGACAAGGATATTAAAATAAGAATATAAAAGGCTGCATGAGCTTTTAATGGATTAGGAAAAATGGAGATCAAATGAAATCAAGTTAAAAAAAAAACAATTTCAACTCAAAGGTCAAATCAGTCCTATTTTATATCTCTGAAACATGGAGAACAGCAACAAACAAAACAACAACCAAAATGCTACAGACTGATCAGAAATGGATCCTTGCGTAGAATAGAAGGATTGAAGTGGTATGACTTACTTACTTACTTAGTCGTTCCCTTTCTACCGTGAGGTGTAGAGGTTTGGAAGAGAGAGCGCCAGACTATCCTATCGGCTGTTTTCCTCCTGGCCTGGTTGCATTCTAGTCCACGGTCCTTCAAAGATTGTCTAATGTTGTCCTCCCAGTGGACTCTGGGTCGTCCTTGGGGTCTGGATCCCTGGCTCTTTGTTTCCCATGCTTGTCGTGGTAGTCGATCTTCTCCCATTCTGCAGACATGGCCAAACCATCTTAGTTGGGACTGTTCTACTTGGGTCTGCAGGGGGTGGGATTTTAGGCGACGTATGGTCTGGTTGCGGACCATGTCTCTTCTTGTTACTTCAACCACCTTCCCCAGATACCTCATTTCTGAGGTTTGGATCTGGCTTTTGTGAGTTGTAGTCATTGCCCATGACTCGCATCCATATGTCAAGAGAAGTGGTATGACAATATCACTAAAGTGGTCCTGATAGCAAGAATCAGACAAGCGCTCGTGGAACAAGAGATGAGAAGAAGACGCTGGAGATGAAAAGGACAACCATTGAGGAAACCTGCTGATAGCATTAGCCGACAGTCTTTGTTCTGGAATTCCCAGAGTTGTTATTGTTGTTGTTGAACTAGGGCTGAGGAGCTTCTCGCTCTTTTGCAGCCAATGACAAGTTAAAGATTCCTTGGTATTATCTACACTGTAGATCTAGGCTTTTCCAGTGGCTTTTCTGCCATTTCTAAACATGTTGAGTTGAAGTCACGAGCTCCAGTTTCTCCAGCTTGGCTTACATTTAAAGGATCATCACATCTGGCCCCAAGAAGAAGCGCGTGGATACCGTGAAATCACCCGCCATCCAAAGGGCTCTCCAAATATGCAAAGTTAAAATACTGGGCTATGGTTCTGAGCTCTCCCAAGAAATTGTCATGTTGTGGAGTGACTGTCTCCCCTTCTCCGCAGTAGTGGTCAAACAATGTCCAATCTTAGAGTATAATGATGAGGGTATGCAAAGGTATCAACCTTAGCTCAAGATTACTCTTGGCAGAGATATACGTAGAATAATGATGCTTCTACTTTAGAGTGCCTCCAGGGCCGTAGATACGGGGAGGAGGGGGAATTATACTGTATCGGTACCAAAATAGTGCATTAAAAAATATGTGTATTACCCGCCCACCCCACCCCCCCACCCCCCCCCCCCCCCCCCCCCCCCCCTTATTAAGTCCTATCCACCCCCTGGTGCCCCCCCCCCCCCCCCCCACCCCCCCCCCCCCCCCCCCCCCCCTTATTAAGTCCTATCTACGGCCCTTGGTGCTTCACAGGATTTTCAAGAAAAGCAAGTAAAACAACTGAGATCATCTAAACTGTCATGAACTTATTGTTCTCCCGTCCCTTCTGTGAGTTAACATATTTTTGCTCGTATTTCTGAGCCCACAACTGAAATGATGCAGTAAAATTTTAATCTAATAACTTTCTATGTTTATGTGTTTAAAACAGTATGGTTCATATGGGTGCAGACATACAATTCACTCAAGAGTGATTAATCCAACTACAGCTTTAAAGTTACAGATAAACAGGTTTAATAATCATTCATAGTTTAACAATGTAAAATAGATAAAGTTGTTTATAAAAAATATTAAACGATGATATTTACCATTATCGGATGATTTAGATTGAGTGAAACTTATGGAAATTTATACTTTTCCACAATAGTCACGTCTGGTGGTTGTAACACGTCTCATGTAACACGGCTGAGGTAACTACAAAGGTTGTCAAGCGTCTTCAAGATCCGTCTAACGTTGGTGTCTAGCGTCAACTGCTGGCAACTTGGACCACAAACTGAAAGGGGACAAATTTCTCTGCTAGGTATTGGGTTTCCTGATCAGGCGACCTCTGCTTCCATGCGCCAATTCATCTTCCTCAGAAATTTAACCCTCCCTGAGCATTTATTTAAACCCCAGTGAGCCGGATGAAAGTGCGTTCGGACAGCTGAAGTTGACAATTTATATATATATATATATATATATATATATATATATATATATATATATATATATATATATATATATATATATATATATAGAATTTACTATTTTGCTTGTATATTATTTGCTGTTATTATATTAAAGTGATTGTTTTAATAAGTGTGTTCACCATGATATCATTCATCATCAACTCCCCCCATCGAGGCCAGCTCCTTGACGTGGAGATGGGGCTCAAGTACAGCCATCAGCGGCTGAAAAACCAAGACTGGCCAGGCCCTCCTACACTCGAGCAAGACCACAGTCTGTCCTAGCAAGTCAAGGTGCTGAAGACGGAGGCAACCAGCCAAGAGGCGCACCACAGCAATCAGGATGCCACGCACATGCGCTATGGAAGTATGCCTATATCTGCAAAACGTTATGGCACTCGCCCTGTGACGGACACCCAGGCAGGCGCAGTGCCGGGCCCTCTGCCTCGAAGGGCCCAACCCCTACTACTGGGGGTCCTTCTCAATTGCCCCGTGCAGCCAGAAGGCATGAGAATAGAGCTACTGGCCAAGCAAAGAAAAGACCATTTAAAATAATGCACTGGAATGCTGAAGGCGTCAATAGTAAAAAAGACGGCTACAGCAAAAAATTAGAGCTCGAAAATATCTTGAATGAAGAGCAAGTAAATGTATGTTGCTTGCAAGAAACCCACCTCAACAAGGACATAGCCTTCAAAATCAGAGGCTACCAGTGCTACCGATCTGACCGAATAGACAGGCGAAAGGGTGGAATACTGACACTCGTGAGGAATAACATCAGTGCATGTCAGCTTGAAACATATATGGAGGGGGCGGAATACCAGATGCTTCATCTCAGGACAGAAAGTTCAGAATTCCACCTGCTCAACTACTACTGTCCGAGCGACCGCCCACTGGCACTAGATACAATCCCAGCAAAAGAAAGACTGATTGTATGCGGAGACTTCAACAGCCACTCACAGAGCTGGGGCTATGATCACATGGATAGGAGAGATGAGGAGCTTGAAAACTGGCAGGATGACAATGGGCTTATCCTGATTAACCAGCCAATCGACCTACCAACCTTCTACTCGAGATCATGGCACACCACCTCTACACCAGACCTGGCATTCCACTCACCCAGCCTGGAGTGGAACACCACACGCGTTGTAGGGAAACAACTTGGAGGCAGCGACCACCGGCCAGTCTTCCTAATTGTGGAAAATGAACTTGTCAAGGAGAGCAGCACTCTCTCTAAGTGGAACTACAAGAAGGCAGACTGGACAATGTACCAGCACCGTACTAGTATACTGGCTAGAGATCTGACTGTAGACAAAGACATCAATAAGCTAGTCGATGAATTCAGCAGATGCATATTACAGGCTGCTCGTGAAACAATACCTAGAGGGGCTCGTAAGCACTACAAACCATATTGGAATAGTGAACTAGAGCAGCTGCACAACGACGTGGAAACATCTCGAAAGCAGGCAGAGACCAGTCCATGCCAAGAACACCACAATAACTACCAGCAAGCTAAGGCCAAATTTCAAAGGGCCAAGTTGCAGGCCAGGCGAAGAAGCTGGAAGGAGAAAACAGAGTCCTTGAACTTCGAAAGAGATACGAGGAAACTGTGGAAGCTGGTAAAACAACTTAACGATGAAGGTACAGAGAGAAACTCAAGGATTGCTCTGTACAAAGATGGAAACATCCTCATGGGAAAACAGGCAGCTGATCACTTTGCAGACTCCTTTGCTAAAGACAACAACATCGAAGTTAGCCCAGAGAAGCAACAGGAGACTCGTGAGAAACAACAATACGCAGGACGAGATGGAACCATACCTGAAGTTATGGAGGCACCAATCACATTCAGAGAACTGGAGCTTGCAATATCCAAATTGAAAATGAGAAAGTCGCCAGGAGTTGATGGAGTGTCCAATGAAATGATTAAGAACTTGGGAACCGCAGCAAAAACAAAGCTGCTGCAGATCTTCAATATCTGTTGGAACTCAGGCAGAGTTCCACAGACCTGGAGGGAAGCAATCATGATACCACTCCTAAAACCAGGAAAAGACAGTTCCACTGCCTCCAGCTACAGACCAATCAGCCTTACAAGCTGCCTCTGCAAAACAATGGAACGTATCATCAACCTCAGGCTACAGTGGTACCTTGAAAGTGAAAACCTTCTTGTACCACAGCAGGCGGGCTTTAGGCAGTGTTATTCCACCGAAGATCAGGCAACTTACCTTTCCCAAGAGATTGAGGATGCGTTTCAAGATAAGAAACTGGTACTAGCAGCATGGATAGATCTAAGGAAAGCATTTGACAAGGTTTGGAAAGAAGGGCTTCTGAAGAAACTGAGAAATTGTAGAGTGAATGGTAAGATGTACAAATGGGTGAAAGCATACCTGCATAACAGAAGAGCCCGAGTACAACTAGATGGCCTCAAGAGTAAGAAAATTCTACTGCGTCATGGCGTCCCTCAGGGAGGGGTTCTGTCTCCCACACTTTTCCTAGTCTACATCAACGACCTGGTTGCTGAACTACCACATGGAATGAAAGTGGCAATGTACGCTGATGACCTGGTAATATGGTGCGCAGATGAGCATGCAACAGTGGCCACCAAACTGCTACAAAAAGCTATAGATGCCTAAACCTCATGGGCAAATAGATGGTGTGTCAGCATCAATACAGACAAGTGCAGCACTACGCTCTTCACCCTCTCTCCCAAACAAAAAGCTGGTGTCATCAAGATAAACGAAGAGCTCCTGAGAGAAGATAAACAACCCACCTATCTCGGAGTTACATTCGATGATAGGCTGACATGGAAGCAGCACATCAACAAAGCAGCAACAAAGGCCAGGAGGAAGTTAGCCATCCTAAGAAAACTAAGTGGAACCACATGGGGAGCCAGCGGGAAAATACTTAGTAAAGTTTACCAGCAGGGCATACGACCACACCTGGAATATGGGTCAGCTGCGTGGTGCCCAGCATCAAACACCACATTACAAGAGCTAGATAAGGTGCAAAACCAGGCGCTTAGGGTCATCACGGGGGCAATGAAATCAACGCCTATAGTGAAGATGGAGAAAATGGGGAGGATACAAGCACTGAGAGAACGCAGAGACACGAAAGTGCTAACACAGGCAGAAAAGTTCCTCTGTATGCCGAGCCATCCAATGAAGGACAGATTCCAAAACCTAGCAATGGGGCGACTGAAAAGAAGCAGCTTTATCCACCAGGCCAAACGATTACGTAGACAAACCTCAGACCTGCCTGAAGTTAACAGCCCCCTAAAGTCTGTGCCAGAACAAACCCCTTGGAGAGAGGAGCATGGGCTACCAGTACACATCCACACAAAAGTGAAAGGAATATTCGACAAACAACACTAGGGATACTGTCAGAGTACCAACGGGGAAATTCTGTAACAACTATGATGCAGAAGTCCAGGCAATCAAGGTGGCAACTGAGAAACTATTGAACACCAATCTCGGTCCACAGCCTGTAGTATTCCTGACAGATGCAAGATCAGCACTCCAAGCACTTCAGTCCAGAAAATTGCCAGGCATACAAGCCCTACTTTCTGAACTGTGCAACCAGCGCAGGGTCACCATGCAGTGGATACCGTCTCATTGTGGAATACCAGGAAACGAGAGAGCAGATGGACTGGCTAAAGAAGGTGCTGCAGACGAGCAACCGGATGTACCAGTTACATACCATCAGAAGAAAAAGATGATCAAATCTATCAGAAAGCCACCAACACCAACGCAGGATGACTACCAAGCTATGAACAGATCAGAACAAATAGTCATTCTGCGCCTCAGAACAGGACACAACCGCCTCCGCAGCCACATGTATACAAAATTCAAGATTGGCAATTCAGCCATGTGTACATGTGGACAGGCACCCCAGACTGCGGAGCACGTACTTCAAGATTGCCCCGAATATGATATATTGAGGCAAACCCACTGGCCCAGAGAAACAACACTGGAAGCAAAACTATATGGACCTCTGTATGAACTACAAAAGACAGTGAAGTTTATACAAGAAACAACATTGCAGATATAGACAATATAGTTCAAGCGAACGAAAGAAGAAGAAATCATCAACTCCCTGCTCTCTATGGAGCCTGGGGCCACCTCGGCTGGTAGTTCCTTAAATAAATAATGGAGGAAACCTTGAGTCCTGTGAACAGTAAATAAATTAGTAAATAAATAAATAAAGGTAATTAACAGGTACTCGTTGGACATAACAAATGACGACAACAGAAAAGAAAATATAAGTGATAGGCTTACCGGGAATCGAACCTAGGACCAACCAAACGGCGCCATCGCCTTGCTGTGACAGTACATCGTGAAAGGACGCTCAGCCAATTTTGCAACCCAAAAAAGTGCATAATTGGCTGAGGTCATTCTCATGTTTTGGTATGAACTGAACTGGAGAACTGTCAATATAAGGAAGAAAAAGAGCGAGTAGGGACCTGCAGAACCGCAACATCCTACAGGCTGCGAGTGTGATATGTACTGTATATAATTAAGGGGTGGAGTTCCAGTGCATTTAAATCAAAATAGGACAAAACTTAAAATTGAGATTAGTCTTTGTTATGATAACTTATATTCTCCTGAGCTTAAATATGTCAAAAACATTTTTCAGAGCACGCTCATAGTATGTGTTTTGATTTTAGCAAATTGTATTTTCTTAAGAAATTGTGCTTTTCCTATGAAGAAAAGCATAAATTTCTCAGAACCTCGTTTCATGTTACAAATGTTCTTATAAATGTCGTAAATTTTTAAAGATAGGTCAGAAGATATTCATGGTCCCGTCTGAGCAGAGGTGATAGTGGTAAAACATGTGAGAATAAAGGTGTAAGAAATAGATTTTCACGAGGAAATAGTGTAAGAGGAAGATCAGTCTCTGGAGTGAGTAGTTTCTCTAGTCCAGCCTATCTATACGACTATATTTTAATCTCAGACGACCTTTCTCTCCCTATATGAAATATATATGTTACACTACACACGCCCACGCACACACAATTATGTGACAACAATACGCACAAACGTGAAAAAACTATGGATAATTGGGTATGGGTCTGACCGACACACTAAGTTAAGTTTTGTTTAGTTTATTATCACTTAAACTTTACAACATCAAACCATATATATCAAATATAATCATGTTTACAGACATAGGAAAATAACCCAATAAGTGCCCTCCCCCCTGTTGAGAAAAGATCCCAAAAGAAGTTAATAACCCAAAGGTCAAAGATTAACACTAGGGTATAGAGAATAAACAGTAAAGAAAAGAACAAAGTTCCTACTTAAGCTATCCAGTAAAATACTCAGGTTAGCGAAATTTAAAAAAAAAAGAAGTGAGTACAATGATTGTAACAAAGGAAAATATTTTCTCTCTCTCTCTCTCTCTCTCTGTCACTCACTCTGTCATCTGTGGCCACAAACAGTCTTGCGTACCTAATAACTGGTGTAGGTATCCCTTGAAAAAATTACAATAGTATGTACTTATAGTGTCAGGTGGGTTGCTCAAATCTGGCGCCAGACCAGCCTTGGTATTAAATAATAATTTCCAGGTGGTCGCCAAAGTTGGTGGGTTAATTTTTTCCTGGATGAGCCCTGTATCACCGCATATAGTTATTGAAGCAAAACGGTTTTGGGGGCGTTCACAGTTATAACAAAAGAGAAAAATAGTTCCTGTATTGTCTAGCCTCTGGGTGCTAGCTAATACAACTGTTACGTTATAAAAAAAACTGATGATGATAAATCCTATCGGCCTTTCTCTGGGGTGAGTGCCGATGATGAAACAGTGTATACTTCTGGATAAAATTGACTTGGGTAAACGACTGTCAGAAGTCGGGAAAAATGTTATGTATATTGCCACAGTGGGCTGATAATATTTAATAGAACAATCTGGGTATTTTTGTGAGTCCCGTTACTCAAATTTACAGTTAAAAAATGTTAGTGTCTCGCCCTGGCAATTTCTGTTCACACCGGTACGGGGACGAACGCCAAGGAAAACGACAACTATTATTCCTTCAGTAACTGAGGAAAAGACCACAATAGAAAAACCGCTGGCCGCTGGGTTTTGATCAAGCACTGTATTAGGAAGAAAACAAAACATTTCTAAAATGACAAATCCTAGGCTATCAAGCGTAAGGTATGATCTCTTATCCTCTCCGTCACCTAATTACATTAAAAGGCACACGGTATCTTAAGCCTGTACTATCGCGCGTCGCTTTAACGAGTACGGGTTTGGTAAAAGCATGCCGTCTTTCCCCCTCCGACCCGGTAAAACATTCAGCGCACAATTGTCAGTTATAATTTAATTATGACTACGCTCCCTTAACAACTATCGTTTTTACACATGATATTAAATGCTAGTCACTATATAATTACACACAATGAAAATATAATGCGCATTCTACTCTGTCACTTTATCCGTCACTCCTAGCATTATTTAGTCAGCTAAACCGTATCTTCGGGTGAAAGAAATTGGTTGATGGATTTCTCATTACTGAACCACTGGTAAGAAAATATCTACGCGTTTGCTATTTCGCTAGTCTTAACGCTATGGACTCACAGTGAATAAAATGGTAAACCTAACACATTTTAACACTTAAGCACAACTTATATTATTATCAGAAAAACAGAACAATCTCCACGAAGGCTATTAACACATTATTTAACATAGGTTCTAGCTTGCGCGTTCAGACTATCCAAAATTTCCTGAGAGACTTGATAACTGACTGGGAGAGAAGGCAGTATATATATACTGATTTAGGGTAATATCTCTAAAAGATGTGAAAATTCACACCTTGGGCGTATCAGGGAAAATCAACGAGCTTGACTTCCGAGATAAATGATTTTACGGTTCGCTCACTCGCGGTGCCGAAACGACATCAGAAGGCATCCCATGCGAACGGGCCTTCTTACAGATTATCTCCCCCTGCCGTAGATCAAATACTTAAGTTTCCTGAAAATGTCGGACATCAAAGGTGATCGGGACGTATTATTATCGCCCTTGAGTTGATCAAACAAACAAACCGTTTAATTCTACGCGCGTCTGTCTAATTGCCGATAATTGGCAGATCAGCTCGCGTGAGAAACTCAGGTAAACGAACGTGATTCGCTCCCCTGGTGAGACTGCCGGGTGCGAAATTCGGTAAACACTCCTCAGCGCATGTAAACAGGAAAGATAGGCGTGGCTTTAAAATTTGAGTCAGACAGAAGTTCGAGGTTTTTGCGTAGCGAAATTAAAACACTAAATGGGGAAGCAAAGGTGTTCGGATTTCTGAGGCTGTATTTACATTTCCACGTCACTGCTTCTTCTTCTTGCGATTGCATCTTTGATGTTTACACCGTCAGATGAGTTCTCATGATGAATTCGACTGTTGTTTGAAGTTCATCTTTAGCTCCATATAGCTTTGAGTTTAGTGTTGAGTCATTGGGCCAGTATATCTTTCTTAACTGGCCATACAGAGGACAATCCTGTAGAACATGCTCAGCAGTTTGTTCGTTTAATCCACATGTGCACAGTGGTGAAGTAGACAATCGTAGCTTGCGCATGTGTTTATTCAGTTTATTATGCCCTGTCCTGAGGCGAAAAATGGTTATCTGTCCCTGCCGGTCAAGAGTGTGGTAGTCGTCGTTGGGTTGATTCTGTTCTCTTCTGATAGTCTGGATAGCTCTCTTTTTCTCAGTGTATGTGATTTCATTATCTTCTTGTTCACATTCTCCTCCCTTTTTTGCAAGTTTATCTGCCTTTTCATTTCCGGGTACACCACAATGAGATGGTACCCACTGAAGTATGGTTCTCTTTTTGGCAGCTACCTTGTTTAGTTCATTCTCAGATGCGGGAGTTTACCACCCTTGAGAGCTTGCAGGACAGACAGTGCATCTGTGAGGATGACTACCTGGTGGCAGTCAGAGTTGGTGTTATAAATCATATTTGCAGCTTGCTCTAGAGCTTGAACCTCAGCTGTATAGTTGGAACAGAATTTACCTAGTCTCATAGTGGTTGTCAGGATATGAGATAAAGATACCGGCACCTCCATTCCTAACAGCATTTGTTGCTGATCCATCTGTATAGGCATGTATCCATGATTGATCGGGATAGCTTTCTTGGATCATACTCAATGTAGCAGTTCGTTTTTGCAGATCATTATACTCATATCCACTTGTGAGACCACTGACTGATGTATTAATTTGGAGGGCACTGCTGGCCTGTTCCCATGGTACAGGGTATAGGGTGGGCTTCAGTGGTGTTGTCTTCATGGATAGGTCTTCTTGATGCTGTCTTTTAAGTCTTTTACCCACCTCACAATAACTTACTTATTTCTTAGTCAATGAACATGAGATCTGTATCAGGAAATACGTTCTTTCTTTTTTTCTGGTCTTTCTCTCCTTTCCGGCAGTATTATCTACCACTCCTCTTTTGTGCTACCATCTCCCAGTATTTGTTGTTTACTCTTTCATAGTTCAAAGTTTTCTTATCACATCTTGTTCTAATCCTTTTACTCCCTTTTTAATTAGCTTGATAACTTCACCGGTTTTGACACAACATTGACTTTGTGCAAAGAGATCTTGCAGCATTGACTTTTCGCTTACCGCCAGCTTGAGACGGAGTAAAAGTCTACACTGAGAGACACCCCTATTGTTAATCCAGACTTCTTGGCTGGGAAGATACATAACAATGCTGTTCACAGTGGTCCAATATGGATGGACAGACGTTATTTGGAGATAGGTGGCAGTTAGCAAATATACAGTACCCAAAAACACGATCGATGACAATCTTGGAGAAGATTTTCAGTAATAGATCTGTGAAGTAGTGAGTTGTAAACATGGTGAATATCCACGGAAGTAGCAGGACCTTATAAGGTGATGGAGTTTGAAAACAATATTTTATGTGTCATTGAGAATGTTCTACATGAGAGATGCGGGTGGGAGATGAACGCCCACCAAAATCAGACACATTATTTACCATTGGTTTGACATTTAAGATGAAAATGTAGGCTGCTCTAGATTAAACTTCTCGTCCATGAAGCAATATGGGTGTGTGAACGAAAATATTCGTTATAAGCTAGCGCCTTGTAAGCCTGATTCGCTGACTTCAAATTTCTTAAAGGAGATATCATAGACATCTAGGAACACAGAATATCATCACCCAAATATATAGTTCAGGCTAGAGGACCGGACGTGAATTCTCTGATTAGAAGAGATTAACCCCTGATAAATAATTTGTGCCTTAAGTTCTAGGATCCTAGTTCAAATGCTATAAGGTAGACGCCTAACTCACTGTGACGTTCCACTTTTCTCACCCCCTCTTTCTTTTGTCTAAATGTGTATACCTCTCCTAATCTCTCTTATCTCCAGAAATGAAACTTTTTTCCTTCAGTATTTTAATGAGAAGCTTTTTCTCTTCACGTCTTCTTTCCATTAGTACTCGCTAACCCCACGATTTCTCACGACTCAGGGCAGATAAATTATTCATTCGGTCACTGGAGACATTTCATTTAGATTGCTTTTCATGCCACGTACGATCAGCCGCACAGTGGAAATCGTGTATTGTTGACAGGACGCACCTAAATCAAACGGAGTTAAGCCTTGCAGTACACCGTAATGAGAACTGGGTAACACACACGGACTTGTTCCTTTGTGTGGTTAATATTAACAGCTGCATCCTTAAATGAAGAAATTGAATCTTCATGTGACCAGAAGAAACCATGCAAAACTGTGTGTGTGTGTGAGTGTGTGTGGAGACTGAAGAGTAGCAACTTTTGGAGCGGGGCATTCTCTCTGTATCTGTCGAACGAAGTGCAAGGTAGGGCCCTCGACAGAGGGGACTATTTTAGCTAAATCCTGATTGGTTCAGTTGAACGAGTAAGTAGTTCTAATAGATAACCTTCTAAATGGATTTTCATGTCAGTGACAGTAATTGTTATTTGAGTACAGTAGAATCTCTGTATACGGATGCACCTGTATTCGTAAAATCCAGTATTCGGAAAAAAATGTGGAGGAAAAATGTACCGATAGTCGTAAATGTCGCTATATTTAGAACGCCTTGGGAGACAATTTGATTGGGGAATACAGCTTCATTAAAACGAAATTTTTACCCCCTAACTCCACCCCTCTAATCCAACCCATGGATCAGCAGGTCATTGCTAACTTTAAAAAACTGTACACAAAATTCCTGTTTCAAAGATGCTTTGATGTGACCAATGCATACATTTTTACCCTCAAAGATTATTGTGTGCTAGGGCGCTAGGTGTGGTGAGGTGAACTTATGTCGATGTGGCTACCTCACACCCAAGACCCATGCACTAAGAAAATTTATTAAGGATCGTTTGACAGGGGTTGCAATTATTGGTTGCTTGCAACCCTCTCAGCAGCAGACTTAGCAATTCAAACAACACAAAGCCTTATACAGATCAACATTTAATACTACCGAACAAAACCAAACACCAAACAAACACCCAGTCCGTGTTCATAGACTTTCTGAAAGAAACAATGTCTAAGTAAACATCAATAGCATACATAATAACACTTACCATACGGAAAACATGCGCCCACCTGATACCCTCAACTATCTCACACACTCATGCATGTCGTCCAATGAGACTAGTATGGTGTTGTGCATGAGGCTGGCAATCTCACCGTGTAACATAGGTTGCTACCGAAACCACTACCGCAAGAGCATCTGAATGCTTCCTGCGGAGACAAACCACACTGGTGGCCCGTGCTCTCTCAGGAACGGAGAAGAGAAATATATATCTCCAATTGAGCCCACATGCTCTCACAAACCGTTCTTCACATAACAATAATTAAATAATCATGAAATATGCATAACATCGAATAAACCAATATGTACCACAATTACTCTCAATAATGAGAATAAGCTACTACCTCTCAACTGATCCATCTCAATATTCGTCACTGCACTCTGAGCATGTCGTAAGTGACGACTGGTGCGCCTGGCCACAAGCGTGTCGTATATGACCCCTGATGAGATTGGGAACTCATCATATAAAACACATTGTTACAGAAACACACCACTGCCATAGCATATAAATGCTTCATGCAGGCTTCTGTAATGGACACCAACTGCATTGGTGTTCTCATGCTCCGCTAGGAGCAAACAAAGAAACACCTGTCTCCACGTGCCTCACGCACCAAGGAGTGGCCTTGCGCTTTCCAGAAATCTAAATACATCTTCTCACCTCACTCAAAGTAACCCACTAAAGATATACAGTAGGATTATGATAAGTAGGCTATCGTGAAATACACTTAAATGCTCTTACATTAAAGAATAAAATATAATTATTCTTAACTTAACAACTAGAACTAAAGTCATCACCACGTGGCTGCCATCTTGCTAACAAGTTAATATCATCTAAATTCACGTAATAGATCGCTTCTCTGCCTGGTTTCATGTATGAAATACTTTCATACTACATCTATCTATGTATTTCACTAAACATTAAAATAGCCACGCTCAATATAATTTCAGAATTATAGAACACTAATGCTAATCCAAATTAACTCACGTGCTCAAGGCATCTACAGATTGACACAGATTGACTCTGGTGTCTAACTTCGTCTGTTCTCTTCTGGGCGGCTCTCTAAAAAATAGGCCTGTGCCGCTTGCTATCTCTTTTATAAGCCCTAGGCTAATCACTCAACTTACTGCGCGCTGTGCGTATTAATTTGCGCCACGCAAATAACACACGCGATTATTGCTCTAGAAGGCATGAAAACACAAATATACACAACTATTTCTAGAGCAAAAACACAACTAATTTGTAGGCTTTATTATGGCCTTGTAATAAATCTTCTTGAAGATAACGTGGTGAAAAGGCACTAAACCACAGAGACAATATGGTTGACAAGATGGGTGAACCACGAAGACAATAGGGCTGACAAGATGGCGCGGTCACAATTGGAAACACCATTTCAATATCCTCTATTGTCTGAGGATAATAGATAAAGCATGGGAAGAGGTTTCTTTGAGGACACTGAACTCTGCCTAGAAGAGATTGTGTGGAAGGCAGAGACTTTAGGGTTTAGAGTCCGAGGGTATGGTGGATGAAATTGTGCAAATAGGCACTCACTTGGGATTGAGATGAACAATGAAGACGTAGAAGAGTTGTTGGAGGATCACAGGCAGGAGCTCACCACAGAAGACCTGCAAGCCTTGTACAAGGAGCAGCAAGCAGAAACTGTAGCTGAGATACTTTCTTCTTCAGATGATGATGACAAGGGAGCCAAGGTTTGCACTTGGGAAATTAATGAATCGCTTTTTCATTGAGCTAACACAAAGAACATAGTTGAGAAATGGCACCCTAACATTGCTGTAGTGAAGAGAAGCAACGATATCTACGATGACAATGTGAATACACACTTCAAAAAGAAATTTTGAAAAGTAGGGAGAAACAGTCAACACTCGACAAGTTCTTTACCCCAGCAAAGAGGCAGAAAAGAGCCACAACAGCTGAAGGGCAGTTACTTGATGTTTTAATGGAAGGTGACTCCCCTTCCTAAAAATAATCTCCTTCCTCCACATCACTTCCTCCACACCATCAACACTCCTCGGTAAAGGTAAGGTTCATCCTAAATTTTCATATTTATTTGTACAATATTTCATTATTAATGTTGTTACAGGGTTCATGTATGATGTTTTGCTTGTACATGTTATTTTACAAATTTAATTAACCAATATTCTGACTTAAAAATGGTTTGTGAAGAGTAACTTTCGGGGTCTGGAACGAGTTAATCCAATTTACATTATTTCCTATGCAAAAAATTGATCCAATATTGAGAAAATTCAATATTCAGAACACTCTCAGGAACCAATTAATTCCGAATATTGAGGTTCTACTGTATATATATAAATGCTACTAAACTATTTATAATGTATGAGTTCACTGACATACACTTTTTAAGAAAGATCATGTTAAAAAATGAGGAAAGGGCAAAGACGGGGAAGAAATAAAATAAAAAAGATAATAAAAAAGGTAAAAGGCAAATAAGAATATGGACACTATATCACAGGTGGATAACTTGCTCCTAAGTATATAGTTCAGATTTTCTTCTAGGCGTAGATTTTTCCCCTTTATCACTTTCTTAGAGCTTTGTAGTTTGTGTAAAAAGGATTACACATTGTACATGTTGTGTTTTTTTTTTCTTCTTGTATGTATGAGACAATATACGCAGACATCAAGCTGGGAAAGAAATAATAATGAGGTACGCCAAGGATTTGAACTGAGTAATTCAACAATTCATCAGAAAAAGGTAAGCGTCTCATTCTGCCAGCCACTACTCAGATAGAAAGCACGTCAAGGAAACAGGACATACGGTCTTTTATATTTTGACATGCGCAGTAATATAACCGATAGACCCTGTGTCTATATTGAACGTGGCGTGCCTTGCCAAAACGACGTAAAGGTAGTTCCATAGCAGATCCTGCCGTAGGGGAGTAAAGTGTTAGAGACTTTACTGGGCGCAGCTTAATGAAGTTTGGTGACCAGTTTCCTTCATCTCTGCCTTTGCCATCTCTAACTCGTGAGCAGAGTGAAGTACCCATTAACAGCCGGGTAGATTTGAGTGTGACTGCCAGGTTTGGTTTGGTATTTAAGGATCATCTTCATTGCACACGGGCAACTCCATAATTACTCCGATCTCCTCCCTTAGATCACGCAAAGAGGATCTCAGCACAATGCACGAACTCCGTAACACTGACGAGGATCCCAATACAGGGATCACACATTCTATAAATATTTATCTGGTTGGTAGGTTTCCTAATTTTTTTTTTATTTTGCCGATGGATTTTTAACGTGCGCAACCTGCTCACTGGACCTCCAATTTTTTCGGCCTTATCCGATACGCTAGGCATCCGATCTCACTACCCATGATATGGGGCCGGGGGGGGGGGCTGGGGGGGGGGGGGCGGGGGGGGGGGAGGGGAAGGGTTGACACTGGTTCTGAAAAAAAAAAATTCCTTCAAATTATACTTCCTGTGCTGGTAATGAACCCGGTACTTTTAGAATTAGAGGCGGAAGCCATACCTCTTAGCCACACCGACCCCTCAGCCAGGTTTAAAACCCGGAACCCTGAAACTTTGCCGCAGGGTTGCCAATTTGACTTTTTTGACGCCAAATTCTACAGATCTTACTTTCTTTTTTCTTTTTTTTTAAATTGGTTGGTGTAAACAAATTCGTTTGGCTTTTTGGCGGTTTATTTATTTATTATTATTTTTTTTTTTACCTTTTTTTAAAACATTTGTTAGCATCTAAAAAAATCGGTTGGCGTATTTGCGGTTTTGTTTTGTTGTTGTCTTGTTTTATTTTAAATGTTAAAATTGCTTGGACTGAAAGCATTATGCATATACTGAATTTTATCAAAGAAATACAAACCATAATATAAATTCCAACCCATTATCTACGCTTATATAGACATCTGGGCTACTGTTTCAATCCCATTATACAATATGACTTACTGATTATGAGCCTTTTTTATAACTGGTTGTGGCCGGATAGCCAAGAAAGCGACCAGAGTCTGATAAACTGCATTGGTTTTGCATCGGATGGTGCATAAATCGTGGTTGGTTGTAAATACTCAGTGTGGTCTAGATTGATAGACTTTCCGCTCTTAGGTACATATCCGGTGTTACGTGTTGAAAATCGCACTAATGACCCCTGTCCACGAAGCACTTTTTTTGGTGCCTAGTTGGCAGGGAGCATAGTGCGATTCGCTTCCGTAGCTAGGGAGTGATGCCGTTAGGAAGGTCCTGGGTTCGATTCTCCGGCAAGCCTCTCACTTCTGTTGTTTTCTGTTGTCTGGTTTTCTACATCTTTATTTCTCTCGAGTGCCTGAAACATACCTGTATGTGTGTATTATTTAAGGACTGCTAGCCCATGCAACGTTGATAGATACTGAAAAGGACTAACTGTTGTAGTTTAATTTATCGTTGAGGTACAGTTCTGTAGATGGGACCCCAAAGAGCTGGCTAACTACATGTTGAATGGTTGTATACGTCTGGTATGTTGATGTTTGGTATTGATGATATATATATACATACACGCCCACACAGGGCTACTGTAAACAAGTCATGAGGACATCATAGTAACTCACGATGATGAAGTCAAGGAAGCGTTAAACGACTGTTGACGTTTCTGTTACGGTATTTCTATTGAAGTCGTCTGCTATGGTTGGCAGTGTGCAATTTTTAGGGTGACAGCATTTAATATAATTTGATGTTAATAATTCACGGTCTGGTGAACGCTATGTACACGATCGAATTATGACGTGTTAGCGTTGATAGGTCACGCACCGTGACTTAGATACGAGACCCTTTTTACGTTGACCGTCAAGCTGTGAAGACGCGTCCTATATCCTTCCAGTGTTGGGCATTGTATTGCCGCATATATATATATATAGTTACTTCGAAGTAAGGACTCAGGGTCTGTCCAAAGTTATGTGAAAGAGATGAAATGATAAGGTTAGTATATAACCAAATTCAAGGAAGGATTATAAAACAGTCCGTAATATTTATATTCGCCAGACTCATACGCTCACTGTCGGCTGTTGGAATCCCCAACTGCGCGTGCATATAGCTATGCTGTTCTGTCTACATTAATTCAATTATTGGACACGGACTGATACTAAGATGTATAGATTTAACGCTCACATGAATTGTATACGTATTATAAACAATGCTCGTGATGTCTTCAGATGTTTTATCGTCAATAAATGTCGGACTCAACCAAAGGACTTACCCACGTTAATCATGTTGCGGTTGGTTGCTTCAACTTACATTGTTGCTTGTTGTTATGCCTGATGAACTCTCTTTCATAAGAAGTTAATACTAATGGTAATGAGGTTCATACGGAACCAATGTTTCTTGGACATGTATTAATCAATGAGACAATTTATGTTGACCCTCAATTGGATAATGATAATCAAGCAAGGTATACACATGTACAACAAATCGACCCGCAACAACTCAAAAATCGAACCGCAACAGTTTCAACACTTTATTACAGGACGACAACAGGTTACGCTGACATTAATTCATAGTCATGTTGACAAGACTCAATAACATCATAGGCATGATAACAGTTCAATGCAGCTGGCATCTGTAAATCATTAGTAGCTTGTACATATCACAGTACTGGCATATCATTCTATCCTTCCTTGGTACAGCTACAGGAAAACTACCCCGCATAGGGAGCGGGTAGTCAAGTACATAAGCTTAGTTCATCTTTCACCTGACCCCAGCAAGTCAGGTACTTCTCTGGTCAAATTACACCGCAAAGTTAGCGGGCTACTAGCATACAATGCTAATCTCTACTTTCTTTTGAATATCCTCTGACTAACCCATTCAGGTACATTTTCTGGCATAAGCAGGCCGCGCAAATATGGCGGGCTCCTAAAATACGATGACCTCCGTGGCTTTTCTTTCGACAAACAAGGTATGTCAGTCCTTGTTCAAATGATACCGCCTGAATAGCGGGCTTTAACATGTGCAATGTTCTCTGGGCTTCCTCTAACCCAATAAATACAATGTCAGTATAATGAGCGAGCTCCAGTGCTAATATCTTCAGTGACTCTTTCCCGCACAGGAGGAAAAGTCACTACAATGTCAATTGACAACAGAGAGAAAAAAATGGTGTAAAGTTATTTTACCTTGCCAGCAATCCAACGAATAACACCAAAACAACACTTGCCATCCTTGGCGCTTGGAATAACACATGGGGATAAATCTTAGACATTATTTTGTCACACAGAGACTTTCTTTCCCCGAACGCCTAGCCAGATAGGAGACGCTGCGCGTCTTAACCCCTTGAAAATCTCAGCTCGACTCCTTAACATACAGTCTTCTTCCCGCGCTCAAATTCTCGCGCATGCGTCGTAAGACGCAAGTCCCCTGAGTTAAGCTCAGGTGGGTGATCTGAAACATTCCAGGAAAGGCTGACCACTCGAGCCATATATGGTCAGGTTACAAGATCTCGGTCCTAAAATTAGACCGCTTGGATAAAAGACAAGTGGGATAACAACTACTTCTGACTTAAACCAAAGTATAGCGAGTAACTCCCCTTTGACCAAGAATCTGAGAATTACGTCCCCGACTGCATTTAACACTAACATTATCCATTTGCATATGGAAACAACCCAGTTCTTTACTGCTTGGAGATGTCAGGAACCTTGAGCAGACTACTGCCTTTATTAGAGTCATTAATGAGGGTGAAGGAAGAAGAAGATCTTTCTGCTAGGATCATAAAAATGACCTCGTCAGTGCGCCAACGCTGCCTGTACCTCTTCGGTGTTCAGTGAACTTTGATCGAGTGAATTTCGTCGAATAAAATACACCACTTTCATTGTGTGATAGGGTGGGCGAGATGATGATGATTATATTGTGATGTGTGATCACTCTCCTTTTTACACTCGCACCGACCCGAACAACAATAAAACTCTTGATTCTAGAGGCAGGGGCTATATTTATTTTTACAACCCATTCAGTGACAAAGCAAACATTAAACAAATAAACTAGCGAACATAACAAAACGAAACTAAACAAAACACCCAACAGTGCCCGATGCTAATGTGCTCAAGGCATTTACAGCTTGGCTCTGTCTGTCTAACTTCGTCTGTTCTCTCTGGCGGCTGTGGCAAAACAGGCCCGCTTGTAGTTCGCTATCTCTTTTTATAGGCACTAGGCTAATCACTCAACTACTGCGCGCTGGGCGTATTAATCTTGGCTACTTAAATATCACACGCGATTATCGCTTAGGAATAGCGAAAACACAAATAAAACCTACAGCTATTTAATATAACACAATTCTACACCACAACTTAATTTAAAGGCATTATTGTGGCCTCATTACATATCTTCTACTTCAGAATTTTCACAACCCAGAATGCTTCGCGCACATCGAAAATAATCTGCCCAAAAACAGGTAGGGGGCGGGCGTCTCCTTTTCGGCCCCATCACACATCTCCCTCTTGATTTTGTTGTCGTCCCGACAACATCACTCCCTCTGGCGCTTCAGTTGTAACCTCTCAGATCGTCTCGGGGCAGGACCCTCTATTGGCTGCAGGGCATACCAGCCTGGTTCGGGCATTAGACCATGCACGTCCTCCCCAGGATCTGTCTCATCTGGCGAAGCTGGTGCCTCAGGTAGGCCTAGTGTAGCATCTACCAGATTCGAAGAATCATCTTTGTCCTCACTTCGTCTTAGTTCGTGCGCCGCAACCCTCATCTTCAGATCTTCGTTGCTTGCTGGCCTTATCACATAAGGACCACCGCTTGCTTCTGGAATTGACGATACAATGAATTCGTCGTTGGACCACACGTCTTGTATTTTGGCCCTGTCAGTGTAGTGCACTCTTTTCCGCACTCTTTCACCCACTCGCAATGGTGTGGGGCCTGGAAGCTGATTACTTCTCTCCCTCCTGTCAGCGGCCATCTTCTGCATTCTCTCTGCAGCTTTTTGGTGGGCTATGTGCAACCTCTCTAGGTGACCTTGCAGCCACTCGTCAGTTGTCTCCGGCTCTTCATCTGGGCGCGTGCCTATCATGAAGTCTAGAGGGAGCCTCGGTTCTCTGCCGAAGAGGAGGTAGTATGGTGAGTACCCTGTCGAAGAGTGGGGGGTAGAGTTGTAGACCATAACCACCTCCGCTAGATGCTCAGACCACCTTCGCTTCTGGTCGGCTGTCATGGGTCTCAGCAGATCATGCAACGTCTTGTTGAAGCGCTCGCACTGCCCGTTGCCTTTAGGATTGTAAGCTGTAGTGCGGCTCTTGTGGACTCCATATACCTTGCACAGCTCTGCGACTATCGCTGACTCGAAGTTCCGGCCTTGATCAGAGTGTATCCTCTGAGGAGCTCCGAGATACTGGAACCACTTTTCCACCAGGGCCTTGGTGACTGTTGTTGCTTTTTGGTCTCTTGTTGGTATAGCAATGGTGTACTTGCTGAACACATCTGTCAGCACTAATACATTCTCGAACCCTTTGGAATCCCGCTCTAGCAGGGTGAAATCCATTGCTACCACCTCAAGTGGTCTGGAGGCAATCAAGTTTCCCGATGGACCATGAAATTTCAGTTGAGGTGCCTTGGCAACGTTACATCGGTTGCATCTGCTACAAAAGACGTCAACATCAGCTGTGATGCCTACCCAGAAGCACCTACTTCTCAGCAACTGCAGCATGCGCTCTCTTCCCTGATGGCCCACCCTGTGAGCAGAGTCTAGTATCCGTGGTTTCATGGACTCAGGTATTACCAGTTGTTTTATGCTGGATCCATCTGATCCCTTCACTGTCCGGTATAACAACCCATCTGTCACTTCGAGCCGGTTACTCTGATTAAGTAGTTTCCTTGCAGCCAAGGGGATCTTTCGAGCATCTTTTCCTGCAGGTCTGGTGCCATCCTTTACCATCTTCCTAACCATCGCTACCACATCATCCGCTCCCTGGAGATTTATCAATTCCTCACGCGAATAGGTGGGAAATGCTTGAGTGGTTGCTGGTGCTGTGGTTGATTCGGCCGGTACCCTTTCACTGATATCTTTCTGGCTTGTTGCTGTCATCAACCCTATCTCATATGGTATCTGGGTAAACTCTCCGATAACCTCAGCTGTTATGCCACTTATTGCAACATCTGCGTCATCCTCCAGTTCCTCGCCTGCGGTTTCAATAGGAAAACGGGACAAATAATCTGCATTTCCATTGGCTCTTGCTGCCCGATGTCGGATTGTGTAGTTAAACATCGCCATCTGGGCCATCCATCTCTGCTGTATAGCTCCCAGTTTAGCTTTCTCCCAGAAGGCCAGACCCCTATTGTCTGTAAATACCTCTACTTGTGATCCTAGCAGGTAACCTCTGAACTTCTCAGTCATGGCCCACTTAAGACCTAGCAGTTCCAGTCTCATACTGCTTTTTGAGTTTCTTTCAGAGGGTCGAAGTGTGCGACTTGCATATGCCAAGACTTTCTTTGTTCCATCTTGTACTTGCGAGAGAATTGCTCCCAATCCTTCAAATAATGCATCTACCTCCAGGATAAATGGTAGCGAGAAGTTAGGGAACCCTAGTAGCGGTGTGGAGGTTAGTGCCTTTTTCAGTGTCTCAAAGGCTACAGCACACTCTTCTGTCCACAACTCTCCTATGGGTGACTTACTTCGTCTTTTAGTCTGCATGCCTTGATTGAGCGCAGCTACTAAATCATGTAGCGGTTTGGCTATCTTTGCAAAGCCCGGCACAAATCTGCGGTAGTAACTGGCCAATCCCAGGAATGACCGTAACTCAGTCTGGGAACGTGGTACAGGGGCCTCTTGAACAGCCTTCACCTTGTCTTCCATAGCTCCTATTCCGTCTGCCGATATAGTATGCCCCAAGAATTCAATCGTCGTCCTAAACAGCTTACACTTTCCTCCATTCAACTTCAGCCCTAGCTGGCGTAGCTTAGAGAATACTTTCTCCAGTCGGCTCAAATGATTAGTGAAGTCAGCAGAGTACACCAAAATGTCATCAAGGTATACTAGTATCAGCTGGAACACTAAATCATGCATACTGCTCTGCATTAATCGTTGAAAGGTGCTGGCCGAGTTGGCTAAGCCCATCGGCATCCTGGTGTATTCATAAAGTCCAAAAGGGGTAGTGAAGGCGGTTTTCTCTTGGTCTTTCTCATCCATTGCTACTTGATAGTAACCACTTGCCAGATCAAGCGATGAGAATATCTTTGCTCCTCCTAACGCATCCAGGTACTCATCTACTCGGGGTAGAGGGTATGCATCCCTCTTCGTCTTGCTGTTGAGTGCCTGAAGTCGACGGAGAGTCTGAGTCGAACATCGATCTTCCGGTCGAAAACTATTGGGGAGGCCAAGGACTGCAACTCTCCTTGATTATTTGTTTGTCAAGCAATCCTTGTAGGTGATCCTGTACCTCTTTATAGAAAGCAGGAGGTATTCTCCTGTAAGGCTGCTTAACTGGGGTGTCATCTGTTAATGGGATGGTGTGCTTTACCCTGTCCGTGTACCCTACATCTGTCTCATCTGTGGCAAAAAGATCGGCATAGCGTCTCAACAATGCTCTTACTTCCTGCTCTTCAGTCTCACTGCCCTCAAACCCGGTCAGGTCAATTGGGCACATCTCTTGCTCTGGATTCGTGTATGGTGGACTTGCTGACATTTCTACCTCTTGAGCTCCTACAACTCTGAAATATGTGCTATAGTCCACCCCAGCTTCTGTCAGTATTCCTACTTGTGTCCCGGGAGCTAAAAACAAGTCTTCATCTCCCAAATTTATGGCCTGAATATCACAAGACCCACTTCTAAGAACAGTCAATGTATGACTCATAATCAGCCCTCTGTGTTCTAAGTCTCTGTTTGGCTCAAAAAGAAAAGTACTTTCTGACTGGCCTCTTCCCCTGCATTTGACTGTTATGGCCCTGATCGATCAAGCAGGTATGTGGGTTTGCTTTCTCCCAGCTACCCATACTTTTATAGAGTCTGATTTCTGCGTCATCTCCTGATCCCTTGGAGGGTTCCATTTTAGTATGTTCTGTATGTTTGGGATTTCCACAAAGACATTAGTACCTATAATCCCTGGTGTTTTCTTCTGGTTTCTAGGTCCTTGTACTTCCTTGACAACATAAACCCCACAGTTTTTCACTACTGTGCACCCAACTTGTATGTCCACCACTAAGTGACCAATATATGGAATGGTGGCACCATTTGCTGCTGTCAGGCGCACCCATCTACCCTCATCCAAGGGGAGCCCTCCAAACATCTCCCTGAAACATTGCTCTGTGATGGTAGACACCTGTGAACCTGTGTCAAACACACAATTTACCTCTTTCCCTTCCATCAGCACTACTCCTTCAGGCCGACCTCCTACCATCTTGATCCGGTTTTCATGGTGCTCTCCCTTCACGTTTCTTTCTTCAAGCTCCTGGGGATTTGGTCCGCTGCTTGTCGACATTTCCTGCGATGGCTGAATCTCTAACATTCCTTCTGAGTGGCGGTCCTTCTGCCTGCGCTCCACTTTGTGTGATGCCCTAGCCGCAGAGTTACCAAACGGACAGCTCGCCACTAAATGTTGTGTTGACTTGCATTGGAAACATCTTCTAGGTAGAGGACCACATGGACACCTGGCAGCTATATGATTCCCAAAATCAGCGCAGTTATAGCACCTGATTCTCTGGCTGCCATTCCACAAATGACGTTTCCTTCTACTTCTGTACCTGCGGCTGTTCCCGTGGCGTCTAGAGATGGTTCTCCTGTTAATGACCCCCACTTGTCGCACCAACATCTCAGTCTCCCTATTATTTGGAGAAACAGGCCCTTCCCTTTCATTTACATTCTTCCTCATGCCAACCTGTGATTGTCTGCCCCCTCTACCTGTACTCTTTCTATTCGAGTCACAAAGCTCCCCTTCCACAGCCTGACTCCCAGCCACAGAGGGGTCTAGTTTAGTGCCTGTTGTGGGCATTCCCTCTGGACGTGCCCTAAATTTTTGCACCGAAAGCATCGGATGGCCCTCGCCGGCCTTCTCTGCCTGTCTTGCATTTCAGCCATCTGGCGCTTCAGCTGTGCGACCTCTGCTCTGAGTTGCTCCACTAGGGCGTTTCCTTCATGTGACCAGGGTGCCATTTCTTCGTCGGATGCTGTGACTGTGGCTATCCCAGCTCTTGCTGTTTGACCACTCCCAGTCCATCTCAGAGCATCATCTCTTATGGACACAAATGATACTGCAGGGTCGTGCCGGACCCTGTCCTCCATCATTCTCCGCGTCAAGTCGTCCCTTAGACTGGCAACAAACTGGTCCCTTAGCACTGTTTCGTCAAGCTTGACCCCACTGGCTTTCTCCTGCGCCCCTGCTGCCTGCTCAAATATCTCATGCAGCCTATAGGCAAACTCACGCACCGATTCCCGTGGCCCTTGGTACGCTGAATAGAATAGCGCCATTAGTTCTTGGGTGCTCCTCGATTCTCCATACACCCTGAGTATGGCCTGAAGCATTGCCTCCGGGTCATTGTCTCTTACTTGTATCCGCAGCTCCCTGCGGACAACTGGGGTCACACTGTCGAGTATCACATCGGTTTGATCCTCCTTACTCATGTAGCCGGACCTCCACGCAGCTCTAACCTCCATTGCATAGTCCTCCGCGTTTGACCCTGTGCGTTCTCCAAAAGTTCTCACTTTCTTGTGGGTTGACACCAACATGTACTGTCCGTGTCCTGCCTGGGGCAGTGGACCTGCTACTGATCCTTCAGTTGGCACCACTGATGCCCCGACCACTTGTGTTGGATCTGCATCCTCATGCTCCCCTTTGCTCGTAGCACGTGTGCTCCTCGCGGCCATCTTGCTGCCGGACCGCACTGCTGGGTGTTTACAATATTTGTTCGCTTGCTGTTTGCTCAGTGTCACTGTCTGCCTTATCCTGCCGACGACGCCAATTGTGATAGGGTGGGCGAGATGATGATGATGATTATATATTGTGATGTGTGATCACTCTCCTTTTTACACTCGCACCGACCCGAACAACAATAAAACTCTTGATTCTAGAGGCAGGGGCTATATTTATTTTTACAACCCATTCAGTGACAAAGCAAACATTAAACAAATAAACTAGCGAACATAACAAAACGAAACTAAACAAAACACCCAACAGTGCCCGATGCTAATGTGCTCAAGGCATTTACAGCTCGGCTCTGTCTGTCTAACTTCGTCTGTTCTCTCTGGCGGCTGTGGCAAAACAGGCCCGCTTGTAGTTCGCTATCTCTTTTTATAGGCACTAGGCTAATCACTCAACTACTGCGCGCTGGGTGTATTAATCTTGGCTACTTAAATATCACACGCGATTATCGCTTAGGAATAGCGAAAACACAAATAAAACCTACAGCTATTTAATATAACACAATTCTACACCACAACTTAATTTAAAGGCATTATTGTGGCTGTGGTGAAGTGGGATGTTATAAAAAACACTGTGACACTCACATACATATAACACTCTACAAAGATATCTTAAAAGAGTCACTGATAAACTTTCGAATAACAATATGTATTCATTACTGGCATGAATGAATATGTGTCCTGATTCAACTACAAGGGAACCAGGAATCACAATCAATTTAAATTACAAGTTATGTACAGAATGTATTTAATATGAATATTGTAGTGACATATATTATTACAAATGTTCTATGTGTGTCAGTTGTGTAGTAGTAAAATGAGGTAATACTGGTTTTGTTTTGTTCAAGCTCTGTTGGTATTTGTCATCATGACTTCAATAGTTTGTCTTTAGGGACCAGTATTTGAGATGTTCAAAGTTCCTGATTTTAAGACAAGTAAATTCCCCTCTGAATAGTATTTTTATAAAGTTATTTCAAGATGAGGGGACATAATGTTGAGCTCAGCTGGCCAACTCTGCTTATCTTGAGTGATGGCGGCAGGAAAGGACTCCTCTGCTCGAATTCTCCTCTGGGCTCAGGAGACACCTCACTGATAGCTAAAAGGACCAAGGAGTATGCTGTCCGACTCTGGATTCAGCAAATCTCTGACCAGATGCTGCTCAGTACCATCAAGACCACTGTCCCTGAAATCAAGAAGGATGTACCTTCTACTTCATAACTAATTTATATTCTCTTTTACACTGATCACAATACAGCACAAACATTGCGTTCAGAGCGTTAGGCCAACAGTCAGCTTCATTTGAAATACTTTATTCCAGTATTACCCTCTTAATGGTTACTACGCCTCTGCACTTCCAGCATTATTTCTTTCTAGTCAATCATCCAGGTGTCAGTGTACTGTTTGGCCATTCCATGCCGTTTTACTTCTCTCCGACACCCTCTGTTCAGGCTGGAGCATTTTAGGCTTTACCTCACGTTTGCCACTGAACTACACATATATATACAGGCATAAATCAACAATTCACATTCAATTTTCATTAAAAGATATTAAATGGTTCAAGCTTACCACAATTCATACGAATAACACAGATACGTTGATTAGCAATGAATTCTGGCACAAACTGGCACAAATCTCCATCTGCTTATCTTCCAGGCTTTTATTGAGCCAAATATAAGCTGGCTTCAACGCACTGATGCTTTATCAAGTGTATTTAAACAAGTGGTTTCGAACTAACGCTCCCAAGTGTGTATATCAGCGAGACTGGCCAATGAGCCACGTTTCGACAAGTGTTTGAAAAAATGTTATCTTTTCCCGTCTCCCCTAACAACCAAGATAGTATTTATAGCCCGACCAATCGTGGTTAGGCTTTCATTTGTTGCGCTCCAATCAATTTGAAGTTTACATGGTAGGCTATTTCTGTAACGTAAATTTTTTTCAAACACGTTAAAAAAAAATCTTATGAGCAGAAATGATTTTATGCTGTCAGGCACCCCTAATATTTTATTTTGGGTATAATTTATTAATTCCTGGACTATTTGCGTAACGTTTTACATATTATTTGTCAGCAAGCCCTAAGGAACCCAAAAATACTAATTTAAAGGAGCTACGTGGCTGCGTTCAAAATATGCAATTTCTTCTACCTCCTGTTTCGAAGATGTGCTGTCTGGGTACTGTTATGTGTTCAAACGTAAACCCATCTAATGTTGTCTTTTCTAATAAGAGTTTGTTATGATTTATAAACCTAACTCTGGGAAAGGGTAGTGTATTTTATCACTGTCCGTCTGAAAAAGTTAGTGCTTGTAGACTTACACGCGTGATGCCAGCATTTGTATATCGCGCGTCGCGTGTTGCATGCGTTCCTGATTTTCAGCCCTCCCCTCTCGCTATCCTTTTGTCCATCTGTTCGTTCGTTTTGGTAACGTAATATAATTAATGTTAGGATTAATTTAGGTCATTACGCAGTACGTCTCAATGTTTTTCTTAGAAATGCAGCACACGTTTCATTGAAGAAGGCGGGTAATAATACAGTAAGCTTTTATATCAACGTGAAAGCGTTACAATTTGCAGACGAAGCAGAAAACAAGGGGGATTTCGAGTACATTCCTTGTGACAGCACTGTTATTTTACCATTGCTCTTCTCTTTATTAATTTTATTTGTTAGGCTTCATATTTACCTAATAATTTATATATGTGGATTAGAATATTTCATGACACCTCCCCTCTTAAAACAGACATTATATGTCAGTCCTTTATTCTATATACACATAGAGAAATTTATTATTATTTCTGGGGTTTACGGTGATTCTCATCACACGGATGGCGGCTTAAAAAAATCCGCTCCCAGATTGGTTTTTCCAGATATATATTCAATGCTAAAATTATATGGAGCCAGAAGCAAAGACCATCGGAGTAACCTAGAGTTCTCATGCTTAGCCTGTGCTAAAAACGATAAAGGTTTGTGGTCTGTTTGCAACTTAAATGCCTTCCCATATAGATAAATATTGAATTTCTTTATTGCCCATATTACTGCAAGACATTCTTTTTCGCTAGTTGAGTAGTTGATTTCAGCTTTATTCAACTTTCTGCTAGCATATGCCACTGGGCTTAATTCCCCATCCAATGCATCTGATTTCTGTAGTAGAGTTGCACCTAGCCCAATATTACTTGCATCCGTCCTTACTATGAATTCTTGACTTAAGTCAGGTAATTTCAAAATGGGTTTACTTGTGAGCTTTTCCTTCAATTCTTGGTAAGTCATTTCACATTGTGGTGTCCATGTAATGCGATCTGGAAGTCCTTTACGTGTCAATTCAGTTAACGGTGCACATATGGAATTAAAGTTCTTGATATACTTCTGGTAGAAACCACATAATGAGACAAAGGATCTCACGTCCTTCTTGGTTTGTGGTCTCGGGGCTTTCTGTAGTTTCTCTAAATTCTTTGGGTCAGGGGTCATGTTTCCCTGATAAACTGTGTGTCCCAAAAATTCCAATTCTTTACATCCAACGCAACATTTGGTTGGTCGGGCTGTTAAATTTGCCTCCCTAAGTCGATCAAACAGCATGTTCAGAGAGTCAATGTGTTCCTCAAATGTTTCTGTTGCTATAAGGATATCATCCATAAAATTTGTTATACAGGGATTATTCAGAGGATCCAATAATTTTCTCATCATTCTAGAGAAGACACTAGGCGCATTCTTCAATCCAAATGGCAATCTATTAAACTCATAGTGTCCTTCTGAGGTACTAAAAGCTAGGTATGGTCTAACCTCAGGCTTTACTGGAATCTGATAGTATCCTTTACTCAGATCCACTTTTGAGAAATATTTAGCTTTATTTAGTCTGGCAAACAGCTGATTTGTATCCGGCAATGGATCCACCTGTCCTTCTGTAATAGCATTCAGTCTCCTGTAATCTATACAGAGTCTATGTTCTCCAGAGGGCTTCCTTAAGAGTACAACACCGGAGCTATACGAAGACTCACTGTGCGAAATAATTCCTTCCTTCAATAGATAGTCTATCTCTTCCTTCAAAGCTTTTTCCTTAGCAAACGGAATCGAATATGGTTTCATACAGACAGGTGTGGAGTCTATGAGTTTCATATCATATTCCAATAGGTTTGTATGCCCTGGTCGGTCTGTTAACACCTCTGCATGATTATTTAGAACCTGTTGCACTCTCTCTCTTTCTGAGTTTTCGTTAAATGTGTACTGATTTTCACCTGTGCTGCTGTCTCACAGGGGTGTAATGGATATTCAAATGATGAAAGTGGTTCCTTTTTCATCTCCATGGCGATGGACAAGGTCAACAAGTGTGTCTCTTCCTGATGTTCTCTTTCCAAATATTTCTTCAGGAGATTCACATGATAGATTTTTTCTTTCTCCTTCTTATCTATCTTATAATTTGTTCTAGACACCTTCTCTAGAACTGTATATGGACCCTGCCATCCAATTTGTAACTTATTCTGACTCCCGGGCAAAAGAAGCAGTACTTTCTCTCCCACAGCCAGATTTCTGTCCTTCGCCTTCCTGTTATAATAGGCAGCATGTTTCTTCCTGGCTTGTTTCAAATTTTCATTGGCAAGTTTCCAGCCAGTTTTTAACCGAGTGGTCAGCTCATTCACATATTGGTATGAAGATGTAATGTTTTCCTCGGCCTTTTCATCAGTCCACGTTCTTAACAAAGCTACATATGGACCTTTAATTGTGTGGACCTATTTGTCCATGCACCGGTATGGTCTCTTCCACTCGAAGCTTTATAGTGATGATTTTTCCTCCCAGAATTATCATTCACAAAACGACCGCTACCAATTTTTCTTTTGGGGCTGTCTCCCCTCTTAAAATTCTTGATGAGAGATTTCCTCCCTACATCTTCTTCCTCCAGTTTGTTTAAGTCCGATTGAGGGATTTTCGGCTTATCCTGGGGTAAGACATCTTTTTGCACTCTCCGCATAGTGGCCATTGTAAAACAGTTAAGTGAAGCTTGTCCGTGAAAAGGGGCTTCCCATTCCATTTGGTCCACTTTATCAAATTTATTTTTCCTTTTATTGTCAGGCCTAATTTTGCCCCGTGGCGTGTCCAGGTCCTGATCCATGTTCCCACTTGTGGGTGTTCCCTCATGTGCTATGCTACACCTTTCTACAAAATTCTCAATGTCCCATCTTGCTTTGGGCCAATAATAATTGTGAGCCACCTTTTGAATGATGGTACCTATTTTCTCATGGTCCCCATCTGGTTTCACATGTAGGCTCCTTATTAAGTCTGCCCTATATCTTTTTGGAAGAACCAGCTGTCCGTGACCTTTGGATCTAGCTCCAGTCTTCCTATACATCAACTTGTTTTTCATGTAGAAATCTCCCTTGCCTGGAGTTGTATGACAAGTTGACAATTTTCTGAAACAAGGCTTGAGTGTTTTATCCCCAGCCTGTGCCTTCCTCATCTCTTCTGGAGTGGTATCTAACATAATATCCTCCTCCTGTCTTGAGGTCGACCTGACCTGAAGGGTTGCCATATACACAGGTTTCCTTCTGCAACGGTCAGTGTCATGATTGTCCATCTGACAATTTTTACACCACCTTTTTCCTTGGTTGAAAGATTTTCTTTCATCATATTTCCTTTCATCGAATTGTGGGACTTTATTTTTATTTTCATACCGTGGCCTATCAAATTGGTGCTTACCTTTATTTTGATCCTTAGGATCAAATTTATTAAAGTTCTGTGGTGCCCTAAAGTTATCCACTTGTTTCTTTTTATTACCTGTTACCTCTGCTTGAGCTGCTTGATACCTTTCAGCAACATTTAGCAACTCACCCAGCCTCTCTGCACCTTGTTCCATGAGAAACTTTCTCAGGTCTGGAGCCATGGACTCTCTTAGTTGCTCTATAAGGACCATTTCCTTAAGATCTTGGGTTTTCCCCAGAGAAGTCCATTTCTCCAAGTATGTCTCTATGCGTGCAGAGAACTGGTGATAGGTTTCACCTGACAGTAGTTTAGCATTCCTAAATTTTTTCCTGTAAAACTCTGCATTCTTTTCATACCTTAACAAAAGAGCCTGCTTTAGCATGTCATAATTTTCCTGATCACCTCTGCTCATTTTTGCAAAAACTTCATAAGCTGCCCCACGAAGTCCCTGAGATAACTTTAAGCTCCACCTTTCTCTCTCTAACCCATACGTGGTAGCTAATAGTTCATACCTATTTATATAGCTCTCAATATCATCGTCTTTCTCAACAAAATGATCTAAATGAAAGTTCATAGCTGAGGTTGAGGCTCCCTGAGTAACCGTAGCATCAGAGGCAAAGGGACTGGCACCATTTTCAGGAGCATGGCCTTGAAACTCAAACTCCCTTAGTCGTAACTCATGTTCCCTTTGTAATCTCTTCTCCTCCTTTTCTGCTTCCCTCTCTGCAGCTAATCTCTTCTCTTCTCTTTCTGCAGCTAATTTCTTCTCTTCTCTTTCTGCAGCTTGTCTTCTTTCCTCGGCTTCCAATGCTTTAGCCTCTTTGTCAGCCTCAATCTGCAACCTCTTAGTCTCAGCCTCAGCTTCAAATTGTAACTTCTTAATTTCCCTGTCAGCCTCTAACTTTCTTTCGGCTTCAAACCTTCTTTCTTCGCGTTCAATAAATTTGTCACATTCCGTAGTAACATAGGCAACCATAACTTGCCCATCTAATCCTAACTCTTTTGCAGTCTGAACCGCAGCAGATCGAAATTTGGCCAGGTCCGCCATTGTCTATTATGTAAATTTATACAATGTCTAACCAACAATTCAATCTCTAATGGACAACACAGGCACCGTGAGCTCAACCTTATTTAATTCCACCCCAGGATACCTTTTAATTCTTATATTCCCTGAAGTGAATTACCCCCAATATTTTTAATAGTTAAAGATTCAAAATCCCAAGAGCGAGACCCCAATATATGTGGTGAAGTGGGATGTTATAAATACTTATAGGGAACTTAGTGTACTGACTGAGATCAGCTGTGAAGGTATCTATATCTATTAAGAGTAGTGTATTATAGATAACCTTACTTGCTACCACATATCTATATATCTCAGTCAGAATTATTCTGGAATAGTGTGATGCTACGTTATGTGTCTAGGGTATGTGTATGATGAAGTGTAAGTCACAACAACAGACAGATAAACAATTTAATTTAATCCACTACTCTTGACAACACTGTGACACTCACATACATATAACACTCTACAAAGATATCTTAAAAGAGTCACTGATAAACTTTCGAATAACAATATGTATTCATTACTGGCATGAATGAATATGTGTCCTGATTCAACTACAAGGGAACCAGGAATCACAATCAATTTAAATTACAAGTTATGTACAGAATGTATTTAATATGAATATTGTAGTGACATATATTATTACAAATGTTCTATGTGTGTCAGTTGTGTAGTAGTAAAATGAGGTAATACTGGTTTTGTTTTGTTCAAGCTCTGTTGGTATTTGTCATCATGACTTCAATAGTTTGTCTTTAGGGACCAGTATTTGAGATGTTCAAAGTTCCTGATTTTAAGACAAGTAAATTCCCCTCTGAATAGTATTTTTATAAAGTTATTTCAAGATGAGGGGACATAATGTTGAGCTCAGCTGGCCAACTCTGCTTATCTTGAGTGATGGCGGCAGGAAAGGACTCCTCTGCTCGAATTCTCCTCTGGGCTCAGGAGACACCTCACTGATAGCTAAAAGGACCAAGGAGTATGCTGTCCGACTCTGGATTCAGCAAATCTCTGACCAGATGCTGCTCAGTACCATCAAGACCACTGTCCCTGAAATCAAGAAGGATGTACCTTCTACTTCATAACTAATTTATATTCTCTTTTACACTGATCACAATACAGCACAAACATTGCGTTCAGAGCGTTAGGCCAACAGTCAGCTTCATTTGAAATACTTTATTCCAGCATTACCATCCTTAATGGTTACCACGCCTCTGCACTTCCAGCATTATTTCTTTCTAGTCAATCATCCAGGTGTCAGTGTACTGTTTGGCCATTCCATGCCGTTTTACTTCTCTCCGACACCCTCTGTTCAGGCTGGAGCATTTTAGGCTTTACCTCACGTTTGCCACTGAACTACACATATATATACAGGCATAAATCAACAATTCACATTCAATTTTCATTAAAAGATATTAAATGGTTCAAGCTTACCACAATTCATACGAATAACACAGATACGTTGATTAGCAATGAATTCTGGCACAAACTGGCACAAATCTCCATCTGCTTATCTTCCAGGCTTTTATTGAGCCAAATATAAGCTGGCTTCAACGCACTGATGCTTTATCAAGTGTATTTAAACAAGTGGTTTCGAACTAACGCTCCCAAGTGTGTATATCAGCGAGACTGGCCAATGAGCCACGTTTCGACAAGTGTTTGAAAAAATGTTATCTTTTCCCGTCTCCCCTAACAACCAAGATAGTATTTATAGCCCGACCAATCGTGGTTAGGCTTTCATTTGTTGCGCTCCAATCAATTTGAAGTTTACATGGTAGGCTATTTCTGTAACGTAAATTTTTTTCAAACACGTTAAAAAAAAATCTTATGAGCAGAAATGATTTTATGCTGTCAGGCACCCCCAATATTTTATTTTGGGTATAATTTATTAATTCCTGGACTATTTGCGTAACGTTTTACATATTATTTGTCAGCAAGCCCTAAGGAACCCAAAAATACTAATTTAAAGGAGCTACGTGGCTGCGTTCAAAATATGCAATTTCTTCTACCTCCTGTTTCGAAGATGTGCTGTCTGGGTACTGTTATGTGTTCAAACGTAAACCCATCTAATGTTGTCTTTTCTAATAAGAGTTTGTTATGATTTATAAACCTAACTCTGGGAAAGGGTAGTGTATTTTATCACTGTCCGTCTGAAAAAGTTAGTGCTTGTAGACTTACACGCGTGATGCCAGCATTTGTATATCGCGCGTCGCGTGTTGCATGCGTTCCTGATTTTCAGCCCTCCCCTCTCGCTATCCTTTTGTCCATCTGTTCGTTCGTTTTGGTAACGTAATATAATTAATGTTAGGATTAATTTAGGTCATTACGCAGTACGTCTCAATGTTTTTCTTAGAAATGCAGCACACGTTTCATTGAAGAAGGCGGGTAATAATACAGTAAGCTTTTATATCAACGTGAAAGCGTTACAATTTGCAGACGAAGCAGAAAACAAGGGGGATTTCGAGTACATTCCTTGTGACAGCACTGTCATTTTACCATTGCTCTTCTCTTTATTAATTTTATTTGTTAGGCTTCATATTTACCTAATAATTTATATATGTGGATTAGAATATTTCATGACAGTGGCCTCATTACATATCTTCTACTTCAGACTTTTCACAACCCAGAATGCTTCGCGCACATCGAAAATAATCTGCCCAAAAACAGGTAGGGGGCGGGCGTCTCCTTTTCGGCCCCATCACAATTGTAAAAACTCAATGTAAAGTTCATGTGAAAGTTAGCCTTTGCTAAATCAATAGCTCTCCAGGGAGCATATGCCTTCAACAAACACATGCCAAGTCCTCCTGTCACGTGCCATCCGCTCGTTCTTTCCATATTGTCCTCATCATTTTCACTTCTGTATCTAGTTCTCTTCTTAGTTTTTTGGTCTACCTCTGCCTCTCTTTCCCTGAGGATTTCAGAACAAGAACTGCCTTGCAATGCTATCAATAGGTTTCCTCTATGTGTGTCCTATCTATCGCCAGCGTCTTCTTCTCATCTCTTGTTCTACTGGCGTTTGTCTGGTTCTTGTCATCAATTCCACATTTATGACTTTGTCATACCATTTCAATCGCTCTATTCTACGCAAGCACACATTTATGTAGCATTTTGGTTGTTATTTTTGTTGTTCTCAGTGTTTCAGAGCCATATAATACTACTGACTCGACATTGAGTTGAAGACTCTTTTTGTTGGACTTGATTTCTCTTGATCTCCATATGTTTCCCAATGCAATGAAAGTTCTTCTTGCTATTTTTATTCTTATTTAGACACCATTGTCTGTCCCCCCAACTTGATATGTGTACGGTTCTACATCTTGTAGTGGTCTTTCTTCAAGTTCAACCTTGTTATCATTTCTTGCATTTATGCTCATTATCTTTGTCTTTTCCCTGTGTGTTTTCGGACCCACTTTTTGTGACCTTTCATCAAGTATTTTTATTTTGTCTTGCATCTGATTATGGTTATGGGACAGATATGCCAAGTCATCTGCAAAATCTAGATCACCAAACCGTTTAGTCAGATTCCACTTAATTCCATTTCTGTTGTGTGATGTCGATGTTTTCATAACCTAATTTATTGCTCGTAAGAAAAGAAATGAAGACAAGAGGGATCCCTGCCGCACTCCTGTTGATATCCCAAACGGTTCTGTAAGCAGTCCTTCATGTAGAACTCTGCATGTCATGTCTTAGTCTGTGCTAAAGTTGTATTTAAAACAAAGGACTCATTGGTTACTTGGCATCGCCGGTGACTTCCTTGTTTAAAAAACACGCCGATTAAATCGGTACATCACCGTTCATTATCTCACTGGCTTTTAATCTATAATTGCAGTTTTTTTTTTTTTTTTTTGCATCTTTGGGTCCCTTTTGGAATTCAAAACAATACAATTGTGTATCCTAATTATAACCCATCATAGGTTGAACGGACTATTTGTTATCATTACATTTTAAAAAAAAAAGGAGCTGCAGGCTGTTTAAGTTAAATAAAATTGTGCCTAGGTTTTGCCAGGCGTACCCCGTCCAACAGTGTCCGTCGGTTATATTAGAGCGCATGTCCAAACATAAAAAGTGGTCTGGCTAAAGGATATGTGTAATATATAGCTGCTGTAGGCGAGGTTTTGAGCTTTAAAGATTTGAAACGCGACAAATATACTGTACATACATCGTATGTGAACTTAAATTCAGGGACCCAAAGACGCAACAATAGAGAATGCAGTCAGCGACCCATAGCTTGACTGCTTGCGTCAGCGAACCAGAGCTGACCAAGACCCTACTCCACCTCCAAGTAGTGGTCCTGGAAACAGGCTGCATCACTGCAGTCTGGCTGAGTGAGTAGGGATCGAAGAGGGAAGGCTAACCCGGTCCCAAAACATGCCGTGCGGAAGTTGGATGTGTCGGCCGAAAGGCGCAAATATCGCATGCTTCGCTGTAAACGGGCACAACGCAACCAACGTCCTTTTCAGGACGAACGAGGAAGAAGAAGAACTTAAATAAATGTAGGTCAAATCGCCAAGGACATTGTATGCTCTATCTATCTCATATCTATGGAGAAGGACCAGTGCAGTTTAATTATTATATTTAATTCTGTGTTATTCGCTCTTGTGAACAGTTTTCTTGTGACCTTATTTTCTCAGTATTTTTTTTTTTAATCACTTTGACGAAACTGTTCCGTTTAAACAAAAATTTGTTTTGCATCAGTACTGTATGTTTGCACCGCAAAGAAGGCCTAGGTATCGACACGTTCGTCTGTTTTGCGATAGTAATACCGTGAAGCACGTGCATTTTTACATTTGTTTTAATTAAGATAAATTGTCGTTCTGGTTTGATATTTCAATAAAAAAAAGTTTCGACAGCCTAGCAAGGAACAATAACAAGTCTTGCCTCACTGTGTCCTGAAAAGCCACACAATGTTTCAGCACAAAACAGTGAACGCTGTAGCCCAGACAACGGCCAGTAGCCTTAATAACTGCTCAGCACCGGTTTGGGTGTCACGTGATAGAAGAAAACAGAAAAACAAAAGGACGTACACGCGTTTTTTGAATATTTGGAATGTTTTCATTGGCTAGGAGGTTTCGCAATATAAAACACGCCAGGAATTTATTTTTTTTGGTTGGTTTATTACTAACTAATGTAAACGCAGAATTGTGTGGTAATTGTGTTTAAGGTTCCAGCATTACGTAGATCACAAATAATTTCGTAACTTATGACGTACGCATCAAACAGTACACAGAATCAATGCCACATGTCACACGATGCCCCAGATATCCGTCTCTGCTGCCGTTTATCGATCGGTCACAAGAAACCCTTCCCATCTTTAGCAAATCCCTCTTTCGTTTATAACCTGAATGCTTTTCTCTAAGTGCATCTGGGGCTAAGCTAGGCTTCGTTGGTAGCAGAGGGTTTTGTATATGCGTTGTTTAGCATCAAAGAAATATTTGAAAGATATCACATACAATATTAAAAATGCAGGACATGGGATGAAAACTGGTTAAAAAAAATGGCGGATCACGCGTGTTTCCCTAGCCAGTTATTTCCAGTTGTGCCTTGCTGAAAGTACACATTGATAGTGTACGAGTGGAAAGGAGAGGTCATACAGTTTGTCATTTCATTCATGTTCCCTTGTGTAGTATTTATAATATAGACAACGCAAGGTGGATATACTACATATTAAACGCTAATTGTTTCGGTTAGGAGAGATCTCTCAAAGTTGTCTTAAGACGTTTATTTAATATAATAAATCGATACGTGTTTTCTATCATAATAATAGTCCTTAGCCTACTTGGCTACTTGTTCATATTTTACAATACTCAGATTTTAAAGTTTCTGAGTATTGTTTCGGTGATAAAAGTAATCCAGACAACATTTTTATATACAGTAGTTCAAAATATAATTTGTTTTGTTTTGCAATATTTGTTAAGCTTATTTTTTAAAAGTGTTCAATCCTGCAATTTTCTTTTACATTAGTGTGTGTTTGAATATTCTTGAACACATTTCATAGGATTGTATATACATTTTCCTCGTGCGGACGCCTTGCTGTGAAACCGTTGCCCATTTAATTAGGTGTTTTATGTCATCGATCTTGTGAAGTCAGTAAAGAAGCGGTAGGCTGTTGGAAGTCAAAATTTATCGTTTCTATTGACTGTCTTCTTTCCTACCGGCTTCGACAGGAAAAGTGATGGCTGAAACGCGAATTACATCTGATTACGAGGTATGTTTTGCTTTTGTTTGCATACTCTGTATTATTAGTGTTCATTCGTTATCAGCTTAGGCTTAGGTGAGGCGTATGTCGTATAACATACTATACCATACCAGTTCAACATAATCATATGCCTTGCCGACTGGCATAAAGTAGACATCTATGACATTCCAACACAGCTGTTTGCTGGAGTTCTCTGTTGTTGATTGTATTGACTGTCCCTTAAAAGGTAAAGGATCCCGTTACACGCCCATTGAGGCATATTGGGAATATGGTGTTAGGCCCATATTTTCTTGACCATTGGCACAATAGGGGTGATGTGGTCAGCATCACGCCGGCCGCCTTAACCTTCCCAGAGTTGCTCTGGTACCCAATTCATGAGGCTAGGTCGACCCCGGAGCCGTTTGCGGTCTAAAAAATCCCACCTCAACTGGGGATCGAACCATGGACCACCAAGCTAGGAAGACAGTGCACTAGCCACTTATGGTGTACATTAAACTTTCGCCTTTTCTCTTTGTCCTCCATTCTGACACTTATTGATTGCTGATCAGAATCGACGTCACTGTACTCCAGGCAAACCCATAGGTGCTCAGTCTCCCTTAGCATTCAAGCTGTGTAAGGCCCTCAGGAGTAATAGGTCACCTGCTGCTCCCATGTACTTAACCATTTCTGGTGTTATACCATCATGCCCTGCTGCTTTGCCCATCTTGATTTTCTCCAGTGCTGCCTTCAGTTCTTCCATCTTTATGCCATCTTTACAACCATTGGTTTCTTCTTCTGTGCCAGTAATTATCATTTCTAATGCTTGACCTTGCTCATCATCAAGGAGTTCTGAGAAATATTTTTTCCATTACTTCCTTTGGGGCAGTAAGCAATTTGCCTTGCTTGTCCTTTATAAATTTAAGAGGGCACTGTTTTTCCTTCCTCATGTTCTTTAGGGTCTTGTAGAACAATGTCTGGCTTAAGCATCTTTTTCTAGCTTTTCTCCAAATTCTTACAGGACTTTTGTTTTGCTGCTAGCACCTTGTTCTTTGCTTCTGTTCTATCACATATTCTCTATATTTCTCTGTTTTTCTCACTCCTAATTATTGTTTCCATGCCATTTTCTTCTCTCTTATTTTCTCTTTAACTTTCTCTGTCCTCCAAGGTGTCCCCTTTCTCTTCTTCCCAAGTCGAACTTCACCATATGCTTCTGCTGCAGCTGTCTTTATGATGTCCTTGAATTTAAGCCAGAGGGTTTCCAAGTCATCAGGTTGTTCTTCTATGTTTCTCACAGCTGTAGCAATAAGCCCCTGATATCTGGTCTTAACTTCTGGCTCTCTCAGCTTGTAGGTCTTAATGCTTTCATTCCTTGCATAAAGCTGCAGTTGTTGCCCATCAGCAATTTCTGCTTTAAACCATCTTCATCTGTTCCCCATTCATTTCTACCTACAGCCTTTTACTTCTCATACCCTGAGGATTCCAGAACAACGACTACCTTGTGATACTTTCAGCAGGTTTCTCATTGTGTGTCCTATCCATTGTCAGTGTCTACTTCTCATCTCCTGTTCCACTGGTTCTTGTCATCAGTTTCACATTGGTGAACATGTCATACCATTTCAATCTTTCTATTCTACACAAGCACTCATTTATGAAAGTCTGTAAATTCTTGGTTGTTGTTTGTGTTGTTCTCCATGTTTCAGAGCAGCATATTAGGACTAACTTGGCATTGTTGTTGAAGATTCTGATTTTTACACTGGCCATGATTTCTTCCTATCATTCACAGACTGAAATTTTTTTTTTTTTTTTCAGTGATATGATGAATTATTGATTAATCATAACTGAGCATTGTTTTTTATTCTTTGTTATAGACTTGCATGGGAAATGTATTTTCTGCTTTTTAGTGCATTTGGTAACAACGGTAAAACTGGTCCGTAAAATGTTTTTTTTCCATTTCTTGTTATTATTTATTTTATGTTCTGGTGGAAAGACTAAAGAATGTCATTTTAACCCAAGAAATTTAAAAACATCCGGTTTTGTGATAAATGGTGTTAGTCCTGATTTGTTTTGCCATTGTTTTTAGTGTTACTTCTTAGATAGATAACTTTTTTTTTCTGAACAATCAAGTATCATTGTCATTAGATTCACCCTTCAGCTCCCAAAGTGCCCTAGATCAGGGGTTCTCAACCTTTTTTTTTTTTTGCTCACCCACTTTGTCTCAGTTCTCATATACCTCTGTGGCCCCCTGATAGTCACTGTTAGCTGGAACAAAGGTACTTTGCCATCTTACTGTAGCCCCCTAGAAATAGGGGGGGAACATATGTGACCCAGGTTGAGAACCACTGCCCAAGATCAAGCTTCCTTAGATCTTTTTTTAAATTATTTATTCTCAATTCCTTTCTTTTGCTTATTTCGCTTGTTGATACTTGTAGGCTAGATAATTCTTACACGCAGTAGACTTTATGCATTCAAACACAGTAATGCTACCGTTGGGGAGTGATGTGTTAGAGACTTCACTATACTAGTACAGCTTTATGGGGTCGGGTGACCAGTTTCCTGCCTCGCTTCCTTTGTCTTCCTTCACACAAGAGCAGAGTCAGGTACCCATTTACAGCTGGGTAGACTGGAACATGAAGCTAACAGGTTTCGTTCCTGGAAATTTGGTAACTTCACAACAACAGGCAAGTGCCCTAACTGTTTAGCCAGTCGGACGCTGCCTGAGTTGTAAGCTAGATAGATTCTTATGTGCAGTAGACTTGATACATTCATACACCGATTTTTAAAAAGTAGTCCCATAGCACATACTGCTAAAGGGGAGTGATATGTTAGAGACTCCTGGTTCCAGCCTCATTAGGTGAAGTGACCAGTTCCCTTTCTTACTTCCTTTGTCTTCCCAAAATTAAGAGCAGAGTCAGGTACCTATTTGCAGCTGGGTAGACTGGAGCGCAATGCCACCAGGTTTTGAACTCCGTAACTTTGCTGCGTGAGGCAAGTGCTCTAATCAATCTGCCGGACACTATCATACACAGTAGACGCTATATTTTTACAGATGCAAAAGTCAGTCCTACTGTACCTCTCTAAAGCAACATAGAAGGCAATGAGAACAACTGTCAAGATGTTACCGTTATTCAGAAATGATCGTTTGCACAGGATAAAATGTTTTTTTTAAAAATGGCTTGACAAGATTACTATTTGCGCATGCGAAACAAGACAAATAACTGTGGAGCAAGAGTTAATGAAACTATGTTAATGTTGGGCTGAAGACCAGTGTCCCCAAAGAGTTGTAAAAGAAGAGAGAAGATTGGTTCTCTGGTTCTGTTAGATGTTAATTCATCTGATCACCCAGTATGGAGTAAGCGACAGAAGCATCTGTTGGCTAGTGTAACCTTGTTATGGCTGATTCCACTGTTAAGTCTGTCTTTTCCTTCCTGTCATGTTTACATAAGTCATAGGTCAAACTTCAGAATCAAGATCCAGTAGTATTTGTTTTTTCTATCTGTTTGTTGTCTCATCATTGTGGCAATTCGTAACCATCATTTGGGACCTCAAGATGCAGCAATAGAGACTGCAGTCAGCGACTCATAGCTTGACTGCCTGCATCAGGACCAGCGAACCAGAGCTGGTCAAGACCGCACTCCACCTCCACGTGGTGGTCCTGGAAACAGTCTGCAGCTGTGCAGGCTGGCTGAGCGAGTGTGGATCAAAATGGGAAGGCAAACCCGGTCCTAAAAAATGCCGTGCAGAAGTCGGATGTGTCGACCGAAAGGTGCAGATATCACAGCTACATTGTAAACAGACACAACGCAACCACCGTCCTTTTCAGGGCGAACGAAGAAGAAGAAGAAGTAACCATCATTGTGGCAATTCATCATCATTTCCTTCGCACTCCTTTTCCAAAGAGTTGTAAAAGAAGAGAGAAGATTGGTTCTCTAGTTCTGTTAGATGTTAATTCATCTGATCACCCGGTATGGCGTAAGCGACAGAAGCATCTGTTGGCTAGTGTAACATTGTTATGGCTGATTCCACTATTAGTCTGTCTTTTCCTTCCTGTCTTGTTTAAATAAGTCATAGGTCAAACTTCAAGATCCAGTATTATTTGTTTTTTCTATCATTGTGGCAATTCATCATCATCATTGTGGGAATTCATCATCATTGTGGGAATTCATCATCATCATTATTGTAAGAATTCATCATCATCATTGTGGGAATTCATCATTTCCTTTGCACTCCTTTACAGAGCATGAAGCCACCACTGTAGCTGGTGCCCTACAGGAAGCTTGCATCGAGCATTCACATGCTCTTGTGTTGGTAGTTTGTGTGGCATTTTGTGTTACATAATGAAATAGCCAGCCCTTCACATTAGTAGCTTTGTACGACATACCTGAGTGGGCAGTAGTCCTATTCATTCATTGAGGGAATTAGTCCTGTTGAATTTTAATCAGAGAAGAGATATGGTCTGCCACCAGACGATACGTCAAGGCCTAAAATTCCACCCCCTGCAGACCCAAGTAGAACAGTCCCAACTAAGATGGTTTGGCCATGTCTGCAGAATGGGCGAAGATCGGCTACCATGACAAGCATGGGAAACAAAGCCAGGGATCCAGACCCCCAGGACGACCCAGAGTCCGCTGGGAGGACAACATTAGACAATCTTTGAAGGACCGAGGACTAGAATGGAACCAGGCCAGGAGGAAGACAGCCGATAGGATAGTCTGGCGCTCTGTCTTCCAAACCTCTGTTGCAGTGCAGTAATATGTATTTACATCTGACCGTTCAACTTCTTACTTTGTTCCTTAACAGAGAGTAGGTTTAGTTAACTGGCCAATCTCGCCAGAGTTCTTGATTCCTCTCTTATTAATGGGACTCCAGGTTCGGGGATGGTTCTCTTAGATGTTAGTACTCGAGCAATTATAGAGTATCATTTCTTTTTCAACAGACATACATTTCTTCCTTCCTTCTAGGTTAAAACAAATGGGTGACTGCCTGATGTTAAATATCAACGTGAATTTTATTTACAGATAATATGCATGCAATAAATGTTCATTTGGTACATGAATGGGCATCTTACATCCAACGTTCAATTTAAAAGCAGGCATTTCCTCTTCAAATGCACCCATCCGTAATTTGAGTATAAAAGCAGCATCCTGCTTATTAAAAAAATCTGTCTAAATTGTCCTCTTATATCTTTGGCGATCTTCTTCTAATTGTATTCATTCTGATAGTGGTTTTATTTCCTTCTGTAACTTGTGACTTTATTACATTTTGCCTCTCCTGAGGTGTAGATTGAGTTTCATCCTAGTTTCTAAGTACTTGCTGAAATATTCTTCAAATAAATGCGTATCAAGCATACTACTTACTGCTTTTTCCTGAATAATGTCAGAAATAGGTTAACTCTGATGATGCACAACCGCATGTTTATAACTGATGAACAAATCAGTTTCAAAGAATAAAACACAGTCTTTGACTAGTTAACACTTATGCATCTGGATAGTCTCACATTCTTTCTGCAACTGACTTTAGCCGGGATTTCAGCTAGGCTGGGGAGCGTGTGTGTTCCACTTATTTTCAGCTCAACGATTGGTCAAGGAATCTGCCAAATGCCATTTTCCATCATCGCTCCTTCCCTTCTGTATTTTTATCTAAGTTATGGATATGGTCCGTTTTCATTTAAAAATAGCAGTTTATTTTATACCTAATTTTATTACACCAACTATCCTCTGTTTCAGTAAAAAGGTAATAATTTATTTTTCTTAGTATAATTTCCGAAAATGACTAACGTACGGTCACACCTCTACACCTCACGGTAGAAGGGGAACGACTAAGTAAGTAAGTAAGAATTGTAATCAGCGCAGGAGACACTGTTAGAATTTCACTGAACCTAACATTCAGTGTGGGAGCCGTGGTAGCATAGTGGTTAGTGCACTGGCTTCCTAGCTCAGTGGTCCATGGTTCGATCCCCAGATGAGGTGGGATTTTTTTAGGCCGCAAACGGCTCCAGGGTCGACCCAGCCCCAATTGGGTACCAGAGCAAATTCTGGGAAGGTTAAGGTGGCCGGGGTTATGCTGACCACATCACCCATAGTGTGCCGATGGTAGAGAAAATAAGGGCCTAACACCATATTCCCAATATGTCTCACTGGGCGTGTAATGGGATCCTTTACCTTACCTTATATTCAGTGTGGCGATGTTCTATTTGGTGGTTAAAAGATCAATTGAATCAACCATATATTATGGCTATTAGTTGTACATGCACAGCATACTGCTAACTGCACATCTGATAACATATTTCAGGAAGCGACCAAATGTTTGAGGACCCACACGACTGACCTGGCCGAGATGCGAGCCATGATGAAGAGGCTGGAGAAGGAGGGAAGACTTGACATGCTGTTTGTGATGATGAACACTTTCCTTAGACGTGGCGGTATTCAGGTGAGTAGTTTTTATCACTACTCTCTTCCTTAACAAGTAATGAATGAGGTCATAGTCATGCAGGTAAAATATTGTGGTCATGTACAAAGACAATAACACATAGCTGAAAACCATAATGAGTTGAAGGCAAACATGGGAAAGGAAGACGGTGCTATAAATGGGAAAGGATCCCGTTACACGCCCACTGAGGCATATTGGGAATATGGTGTTAGGCCTATATTTTCTCGACCATTGGCATCATGCCAGCCGTCTTAACCTTCCCAGAGTTGCTCTGGTACCCAATTCATGAGGCTGGGTCGATCCCAGAGCCGTTTGCGGTCCAAAAAAAAATCCCACCTCAACTGGGGATCGAACCATGGACCACCGAGCTAGGGAAGCCAGTGCACTAACCACTGTGCTACCACAGCTCCTTATAAATGGGAAGATGACATCAAAAGGTGAAGAAGACACTGGGGATGGATAGGACACACATTGAGGAAACTGTTGAAAGCATTACAAGGAAGTCCTTGTTCTGGAATCCCATAGGTAAGAGATAGAGGGAAACCAAAGAACGCATGGATAAGAGAACTGGAGACAGACATGAAGGGGAGGAAGAAGATATGGAAAGACCTTGAGCTGATGGCAGGGCACAGGGAAGACTAGGTTGGAAAGGGGGGGGGCGAAGAGTGGTGATGAACTTCAGTAGGTGGACAAGAAGAAAGCCTATCAGATTGTACCATCAAGACAAGAAACATAAAGTGTTATAGATCCATTGCACATCTTCAGTGTGGAGATGGTGTCAGATCTGATATTCCTTTACAGAATGTTTTGTCCTGAGCAATGTGTTACGCTCATATTCTTCCAATCATTGTCCTGGCTGTAATCCAAGCTAATGCATCTTACTAGGAGAATAAAAAAATTACCAACCTTATGACCACAAGGTCTTTGACGGGGACTAACAAATGAAAACAGTAAAGAAAGAACGCGAGAACTGAGCATAATAAATGAAAATGAAACAAGCCAGAAGTGGAAGTACCTGGTGTTGCATTAATTAACTCCAGGGGACAAAATAGCTACTCAGATCCTGGTAGGGAATGGTGATGGTGAATACAATAGAAAAAAATTCTAAAAAAAGTAACACAATTTTTAAAAGAATAAACAGGAGTGGCTAGTGAAGAGAGAGCTTCTCTGTGTTGTGTCTTTAAAACATGGTTTCTTGACCTTTTTTGTGCCATGGGCCTATTTGATTACACTGACTAACAAAAAAAAACTTTTTTTTTCTTTCTCTAACATTTCTATGTTTTTCTGGTCAATTTTAATGCGCTGTTTTTAAATCTGCAAACCGTTTTTCTCTATCAGGTCGGGATCTCTAGGAATACGCAATTGAAGTTTTTTAACAACGCATACAGTATTACAACATCATTCGTACAAGAAGTATAACAGTTATGTAGGCTTGAATTTCTTTGCAGTCGACTTTCGTCGGTGAATGGCATGTGGTACATCGCGATGAAGCATCCAACAATAATCGGCAAGCACGGTCACACTCCACCATCCTTGATAACGTGACTCCATTACGGCGATATCTTGATGGAATCGTTCTCCATGTTCATCGCTGAATTCGCCAAGGTTGTCAGGGAAAAAGTCAAGATGCGAATCGAGCAAATGGATTTTGAGGGACATGATACAGCCCATAATTCTGTATGCATCTATGCACTGCTTAACAATATGCAACATAGTCGACAGATTTGTGATTTTCCAGAAAGTTATCGACGATCGATTTGAATGCCATCCATGCGCGAAGTTCACTACCATGTAACATGTTCTCGAATTGTTTGTCTGCAATAACTTTCCTAATCTGAGGTCCTACAAAGATACCTTCCTTTATCTTTGCATCGCTAACTTGCGGAAACTTTTCTCGAAGATAAGTGAAAGCTTTGCTCGTTTTATCTAACGCTTTTACAAAATTCTTCATGAGCCCCAACTTTATATGTAACAGTGGTAAAATGAAGCTGTCTTTGTTAACTAATGGCTCGCGTATTACATTTTTATGCCCGAGCTGCATACGATCCCGGATAGGCCACACCTTTCTTGCATAATGTTCCTGTCTGTTGCGGCTGTCCCATTCACATCGGAAGCAACAAAATTTAGTATACCCAGTCTGCATGCCCGTGAGAATTGCAATGACTTTTAGGTCTCCACAAATCCGCCATTGGTAGTCATTGTACTTTATTTTTTCCAAACATATAGCCATATTGTCATAAGTTTCTTTCATATAAACAGAGTAGGCGACTGGAATTGATGAAAAAAAAATTCTGTTATGCAATAACACGACTTTTAGACTAGTCTTGGAAGAATCGATGAAAAATCGCCATTCGTTGACTATGTGCTCATGACCGTTTACATCTTTGCAATAGCAAATGTCATCATCCATCTCAAAGTATTGAACCAGTTCTCTGTGTCTATGACGAAATTTAGATATCGGAGTATTGGGCGCTAAAAGATTCCATTCTTTGAGTCGCGAACCGAGTAATTCCGCTTGTCCTTTGGTAAGAGCGAGATCACGTATTAGATCTGAAAGTTCTGAATGGTTAATTAAGTAAACACCATCATTCACCGGTATGTAATCTGAGTCAGAATTAGTTTCTAAAGCAGGTAAACTATCACTTTCTAAACTATCACTTTCTGATGGTTCATTTACGTCCAACGGATATTGTTCTGGTGGTACTTGGATCGGACACGTGATTGGATCATGAGGCACTGGTTTCGAAACCGATTCAATATTTGGATAAACCACAGACTTTCTAGTTTTAAAAGTGAAACCATGGATATTTGTCAAGCAGAAGTAACAATCAGTAGTGTGATTTGTATGTTCACGCCATATTACTGGCACTCCAAAAGGCATCGACTTATGCTTCGGCGATTTTCGTAACCAACCTGCCAATGTATCGAACAAACTGCATTTGGCTTCCAAGATTTATTTGCATCATCAACTTTCGAATCGAAATAAAGTTCATATGCTTTCTTTAGTAATGGTGTAAAGTTTTTCTGGTCACCACGATCGGTAAAATATCCGCACACGTAACAGAACAGATCAGCCGAATTTCTACAACTTCTAGAAGCCATATTTTGCTCAGAATTATTTCAAAATACAGTAACTATTTGAAAAATCGCGTAACATATGTCATGCATCTTTTAGCAGTATAAAAAGTAGAATTATGTTGCTTTTTATTAATTTTTAATAAGCTATATAGTAAAAATGAAACGGAGCAAATAACGGTTTCCCAAAAATATATTTATTCACAAATATCTTAAGAACCCGACGTGATAGAGATAAACGGATTTCAGATTTGAAATCAGCGCAAGAAACTGACCTAAAAACACTTATTCTTATATAAGAAAGAAAAATGTTGTTTGTCAGTGTTATCTGATGATGGCTATGGTTTCCTTTGATTGTCCAATGAAGGCCATGAAACCTTTCTTGGGAAAAAATATATAGATCAAAGCAGAAACGTTACATTTTAAAGTGTTGTTGTGTACACGGACCCACGTGGACTACATGTTGAAGAAACCTGCTTTAGAAAATTGATAAGAGTTTCTGTGTGTGTTGCCTGTTTAGAAGAATGGTAAGAGTTTTTATGTGTTATCTCTTTAGAAGAATGGTCAGAGTTTATCTGTGTTATCTCTTTAGAAGAATGGTAGGAGTTTCTCTGTGTGTTGCCTCTACAGAACTCCGCCAAGCCCGGCTGAAAAAGGAGGAGGGCGGCCTACATGGAGGCCGTAAGGAGGCAGCCCCTCCACCATGCAAAGGCACAACAGGCCAATCACCTGTTTGCTTTAAATCACGATTATGAGCAATACAAGAGAGAAAACTGGACTGATTCTAAAGGCGACGAACTGGAACGGACTACGGACTGCGACTTATGGAACACAATAATTATAAGTGTGAAAGAAGAGGAGCTGGTGGTAGAGATGAGGAAAGCAAAACTAGAAATCCTGGCTATAACGGAAACGAAGAAAAAGGGACAAGGGGTCATGGATCTCGATGGCAACAGGCTGCTCTACAGTGGTGTACACACATCTGAAAGAGCTAAAGGGGGTGTGGGTTGCATTGTGGTGAAAAACAAAAAAGATAATATCAAGGGATGGAACAGTGGATGACTGCCTAGATGAAATTATCATGCTCAGAGATTTCAATGCCAGAGTTGGAAATGACCATGCTAGATGGGGTGGAGTTATTGGAAGATATGGAGAAGATACTCTTAATGACAATGGAAAGCGACTCCTTAGATTCTGCAGTGAACAGAATCTGACCATTACAAACACAAAGTTCCCCCATAAATGCATACATGCTTACACTCGATGTGAACGATAAAAGAATGAGAAGTCAGTTATCGACTATGCAATAGTTAGGAGGAGCTCATTCAAGTATGTCTGGGATGCTAGAGTCTGGAGGGGGCCAGAGATTGGAAGTGATCACTACCTGCTGACCATCAAAAGAACAACTGAAAGAGTTGCTCAGCTAAGTAAAGGAACAGGAGAAATGAGCATTAAGACCTACAAGCTGCGAGAGCCAGAAATTAAGACCAGATATCAGGGGCTTATTGCTGCAGCGGTGAGCAACACAGAAGAACAACCTGATGGCTTGGAAACCCTCGTGCTTAAATTCAAGGGCATCATAAAGACAGCTGCTGGTGAAGTCCGACTTGGGAACAAGAGAAAGAGGACACCTTGGTGGACAGAGGAAGTTAAAGAGAAAATAAAAGGGAAGAAAATGGCATGGAAACAATACTTAGGAGCTAAAAACACAGCAGAAAAAACAGAGAAATATAGAGAATATGTGATACGCAGAACAGAACAAAGAACAAGGTGCTAGCAGCAAAACAAAAGTCCTGGGAAGAATTTGGAGAAAAGCTAGAAAAAGATGCGCAAGAAAACCAGAAATTGTTCTATAAGACCCTAAAGAACATGAGGAAGGAAAAACAGTGCTCTCTTAAATTTATAAAGGACAAGCAAGGCAAATTGCTTACTGCCCTGAAGGAAGTAATGGAAAGATGGAAAGAATATTTCTCAGAACTCCTTGATGGTGAGCAAGGTCAAGCATCAGAAATGATAACCACTAGCACAGAAGAGAACACCAATGGTGGTGAAAATGACATAACGATGGAAGAACTGAAGGCAGCACTGGAGAAAATCAAGATGGGCAAAGCAGCAGGGCATGAGGGTATAACACCAGAAATGGTTAAGTACATGGGAGCAGCAGGCTACCTTTTACTCTTAAGGATCCTACAGGCAGCGTGGTGCAACATGACAATACCAAAGGATTGGGAGATTGCCATCATAACATCAATTTTCAAAAAGAGTGACAATCGACAATGTGGAAACCAGAGACATATCCCTTCTCAGTGTCCCTGGTAAAATCTACTCTAGAATCCTAGAGCAGAGACTCAGATGCTTAGCTGAGCTACAATTGGATGAGGTCCAGTGTGGATTCCGAGTAAACCGAAGTACTCCAGACCTAATCTTCACACTCAGACAGCTGAGTGAAAAGGCTCTTGAGTATAAGAGTGAGATCCATCTTTGTTTCATAGATCTGGAAAAGGCGTTTGACAGGGTCCCCTGGAGCAAACTTTGGGACTGTATGGCAAGGAAGAACATTCCAGCACCTCTGATTCATGCTATACAGACCTTCTACAAGCCTTGCAGAAATTATGTGAGGGCAGTAAACCATAAGTCAGAAGAGTTCAGGACCACCACTGGTGTAAGACAAGGTGATATCCTGTCATCTTATCTTTTCATACTCCTCATGGACGATGTCATCAAGGCATGTAAGGAGAGAACAAGAAAGTATTCAGTGGGGTACTGGAAGATGAGACAGGTCTGTATTTCAGAGCTGGCATTTGCTAATGATGTTGCCCTGATTGCTAAATCAGAGGCACATCTCCAGTCCAACCTGCAAGTCTGGATGGAAGAGCTGGAGAAGAGAGGGATGATCATAAGCAGCTCTAAAATAAAAACCATGATGATATCACGAGAGGAAAGAAGACATCAGATTAAGCTGGGAGAACAGGTCCTGGAGCATGTTGACCACTTTAAAAACCTCAGAGCTGTTATAGACCGGAAGGGAGGCATCAAAGAAGAGTTGGCAACTCGAAAAGCAGCAGCTGGGAGACTTTTTCAGGCCATAAATCGAGGATTCCTCAGCAAGAGAGAGGTTGGTAAGAAAATGAAGATTGCTGTATACCGCTGTACCTATTTCCCAGTCTTGATGATGGATGCGAGTCATGGGCAATGACTACAACCCACAAAAGCCAGATCCAAACCTCAGAAATGAGGTATCTGAGGAAGATGGTTGAAGTAACAAGAAGAGACATGGTCCACAACCAGACGATACGTCAAGGCCTAAAAACCCAACCTCTGCAGACCCAAATAGAAACAGTCCCAACTGAGATGGGCTGGCCATGTCTGCAGAATGGGAGAAGATCGGCTACCACGACAAGCATGGGAAACTAAGAGCCAGGGATCCAGACCCCCAGGACGACTCAGAGTCCACTGGGAGGACAACATTAGACAATCTTTGAAGGACCGAGGACTAGAATGGAACCAGGCCAGGAGGAAGACAGCCGATAGGATAGTCTGGCGCTCTCTCTTCCAAACCTCTACACCTCACGGTAGAAGGGGAACGACGAAGTAAGTTGCCTCTACAGAAGAATGGCAAGTAAGTAAGTTGCCTCTACAGAAGAATGGCAAAAGTTTCATGTTAGTTTGAACTGACAACCGTTTCTGTAGCAATTTTCAGAGTGAGAACTGGAACATGTAACTGTAAAACTGTTTCTACAGTTGTTTTTTGTTCATGAAGTGCAAATGGTAACACATTTCTGTGTTTTGTTCCCCAAAGATGAACCGAAACTACGTTTTGTGTTTCTCCAGGACCATGAGCTAGAGAAGGTACCAGTCATACACATTGCCGGAACTAAGGGCAAAGGCTCCACCAGCGCTTTCACGGAAAGCATCCTTCGTCATCATGGTTACCGTACTGGATTATTTACTTCGCCACATATGTACCAGATAAGGGAGAGAATCTGCATTAATGGGCGACCAATCAGCAAGCAAAAGTTTTGTCACTATTTCTGGGATGTGTTCAAAAACTTTGAAGACTCTGAGGTAAGAATGGACAATTGATGTTACATAATTCCGCTCTTTTTTTTTTCAGTTTTCCTTAAATGTATTTCACTTTTGTGGAATCTTTCTGTTTATTATTATAATTGTTAGCATTATTCATTGACAGCTGTCATATCCACGCCTTCTTTCTCTTGTCTTTATCGTACACTCTTTTTCCTGTCCATCTCTTGGTGATCTTCAGTCTCTTGTCTTGATCGTATGCTCTGATAGGCTTTTTCCTGTCCATCTCTTGGTGACCTTCTGTCTCTTGTCTTCATCGTACGCTCTGATAGGCTTTTTCCTGTCCATCTTTTGGTGACCTTCTGTCTCTTGTCTTGATCGTATGCTCTGATAGGCTTTTTCCTGTCCATCTTTTGGTGACCTTCTGTCTCTTGTCTTGATCGTACACTCTGATAGGCCTTTTCCTGTCCATCTCTTGGTGTTATCTTCTGTCTCTTGTCTTGATTGTACACTCTGATAGGCCTTTTCCTGTCCATCTCTTGGTATTATCTTCTGTCTCTTGTCTTGTTCATACACTCTGATTAGCTTTTTCCTGTCCATCTCTTTGTGTTATCTTCTCACTTGTAGCGCTTTCTGTCTCTTGCATGTTTGCCTTCAACTCATCCTTCTTTAATGGTTTTCAGCAAAGTATTGTCATTTTATATGGCCAAAATATTTGAACTGTCTTATTTTCTTCTTCATTCACCCTCAGACGTCAACTTTGAATATATTCAAAGAAAGCAGTGTCAGTCTGAGGGAGCTGTCTTATTTTGATCTCCTTCATTGATTCTCTTGTCATTCTTAGATTTTCTAGGACCTCTTTTATTTGTTTTCTTCTGTTTCTTTGTGAGATGCACCAGATTCTTCTAAATATCCACATCTGAGGTGTAGAGGTTTGGAAGAGAGAGCGCCAGACTATCCTATCGGCTGTCTTCCTCCTGGCCTGGTTCCATTCTAGTCCTCGGTCCTTCAAAGATTGTCTAATGTTGTTCTCCCAGCGGACTCTGGGTCGTCCTGGGGGTCTGGATCTCTGGCTCTTAGTTTCCCATGCTTGTCGTGGTAGCCGATCATCTCCCATTCTGCAGACATGGCCAAACCATCTTAGTTGGGATTCTGCAGGGGATGGGATTTTAGGCCTTGACGTATCGTCTGATTCCGGACCATGTCTCATCTTGTTACTTCAACACCTTCTTCAGATACCTCATTTCTGAGGTTTGGATCTGGCTTTTGTGGGTTGTAGTCATTGCCCATGACTCGCATCCATACATCAAGAATAGGACATAGGTGGAGCAGTATACAGCCATCTTCGTTTTCTTACCAACCTCTCTCTTGCTGAGGAATCCTCAGTTTATGGCCTGAAAAAGTCTCCCAGCTGCTGCGTTTCGAGTGGCCAACTCTTCTTTGATGCCTCCCTTCCGGTCTATAACAGCTCCGAGGTATTTAAAGTGGTTGACCTGCACCAGGACCTGTTCTCCCAGCTTAATCTGATACCTTCTTTCTTCTCGTGATATCACCATGGATTTTGTATTAGAGCTGCTTATGACCATCCCTCTCTTCTCCAGCTCGTCCATCCAGACTTGCAGGTTGGATTGGGGATGTGCCTCTGATTTAGCAATCAGGGCAACATTAGCAAATGCCAGTTCTGAAATACAGACCTGTCTCATCTTCCAGTACCCCACTGAATACTTTCTTGTTCTCTCCTTACATGCCTTGATGACATCGTCCATGAGGAGTATGAAAAGATAAAGTGATAGGATATCACCAGTGGTGGTCCTGAACTCTTCTGACTTATGGTTTGCTGTCCTCACATAATTTCTGCAAGACTTGTAGAAGCGCTATATATCATGAATCAGAGGTGCTGGAATGTTCTTCATTGCCAAACATTCCCAAAGGGTGCTTCATGGGACCCTGTCAAACACCTTTTCCAGATCTATGAAACAAAGATGGATCTCACTTATACTCAAGGGCCCCTTCACTCAGCTGTCTGAGTGTGAAGATTAGGTCTTGAGTACTTCGGTTTGCTCGGAATCCACACCGGACGTCATCCAATTGTGGCTCAGCTAGGCATCTGAGTCTCTGCTCTATGATTCTAGAATAGAATTTACCAAGGACACTGAGAAGGGATATGCCTCTATGGTTTCCACATTGTCGATTGTCACCCGTCCATGTTTCTGCACCATAGTATTATTATACTGTTCCTACTATAGTTGCTGCTGGAGCACATCTTCTTCTTTGATCTTTAGCCGCCGACCGTCAAAGCAGTCAGTGGCCATCACGCCTAGTGGCGTCTTGTAGGGCAACAACAAATTGATTCCACTTTGCTCGATCAGCGGCCATCCTTCGTACAGTGCCCCAACTCTGGTTCAGTCTTTGCATCTCAGCCTCCACAGTCCTCCGCCAGGTTGTTTTTGGTCGGCCTCTCTTTCGTTTTCCTTCAGGGATCCAAAGCATAGCTGTTCTTGTGATGGCATCGGGGTCTCTTCTGAGGACATGGCTAACCCAGCTCCAGCGTCTGCCAGCTATGATGGTGTGCATGTCCTCTTGCTTGCTCCGAGTAAGCAGATCGTGGTTGGTGATGGTATTCGGCCAAAAGATTCGGTGAATTTTTCTTAGGCATGTTGTGTGAAAAGAAGACAATTTCGACATTTCCTTCTCTGTAACTCTCCAGCATTCTGCACCATAGAGAAGCACAGAAAGCACACAGCTCTGATATAATCTTAATTTTGTGCTTGTGCTGTATTGAGAGAACTTCCAGATGTTGTTTAGGCTAAAAAAGGCTGTTCTTGCCTTATTCATTCTGATGTTGATGTCTTTGCCTGCACCGCCGTCTGGTGTTACTATGCATCCTAGGTATGTGAAGGTGTCTGTCTGTACCAGTTGCTGATTCCTTACTGATATGGGCTCAGGGTTGCTCACATTGAGCGTCATGATCTCTGACTTCTTTAAATTGATGTTCAAGCCCACCTGCTGGCTAAACTTATTAAGTCTATCCGTTTTTTCCTGGATGTGTTGATGTGAATGTGCTAGTAGTGCAATGTCATCTGCATATTCCAGATCTTCCAATGTAGAAAATGTAGTCCATCTTATTCCTCTTGGACTGCCCTCTGTTGTCTGGTGCATCACCCAATCTATGACTGTTAAAAATAGAGTGGTTGATAAGGGGCATCCCTGTCGTACTCCTGTCTTCACCTCAAAGGTTAGGTTGCTCTGCCCAACACTACACGTAAAGTTGGCATAGAGGCTTTTTTATGATTGACACTATGCAGCTTGGAAATCCATAAGCCCTCAGTATTTTCCATAAACTGTCCCTATGTATGCTGTCAAAAGCCTTTTCAAAATCAACGAAATTAATGTACAGCTGTCTTTGCCATTCTGAGCACTGCTCTATAATGTTCCTGAGAGTGAATATATGATCTACACATCTTCTGTTCTTTCTAAATCCTGCTTGTTCTTTCCTCAGTTTGTGGTCTACTGCTTTTGAAATTCTCTGTATAATTATCCTGCCTAGTATTTTGCTGGGAACTGAGAGAAGAGTGATTCCTCTCCAATTATTGCAGTCTTCAAGATCTCCCTTCTTGGGCAATTTGACAATTATTCCTTTGTTCCACTCTGATGGTGTTGTCCCCGTTTTCGAGACTTATGCAAATAGTGGTTCTAATAGTTCTGCTGCTAGCTCAGGGTCTGTCTTAAATAGCTCTGCATTTAAGTTATCATGGCCAGGAGCTTTTCTGTTCTTTAACCCTTTGATTGCTGTGATGATTTCTTCTTTTCGTGGAATGTCTGTATTTACATCTAGATCGTTTTCAGCCTCAGGAACATTCAGTTGTGTCTGGTGGTTCCTTGTTCAGAGTTTCTCTGAAGTGCTCTGCCCATCTTGTTTCCTGTCCCTCTGCTGTCGTGATGAGATTTCCTTGCTTATCTCTTACTAATGTAATATTGTTTGCACCTCGTTTTCCACTGATTAATTTAGTTATTTTGTATACTGTGCTTTGTTCATTTCTCAGTACTGCCTCTTCTGCCTGTCTTGCAAGATCGTCTAGGAAATTCCTTTTGTTGGCTCGGGTTTGGCGTTTAACTTCCTTGCCCAGCTGACTATACTGTTCGCTATATAGTTGCTTTAACCTGGGGGACTTAGCTTCTATTTTCTTTCTTTTCATTTCCTTTCTCAGTGTTATGGTGTTTAATGTTTCTGGTGTTATCCAGTCTTGCTTCTTCCTTTCCTGGAATCCCAAGCATGATTTGCTGCTTTCCTTATATATTGTTGAAATGGTGTTGAATTTCTGGTCTATATCATCAGTCAATGTCTTTTCCTGACTTTTGGCAAATTGATATCGTTTCTTTATGTCAGCCGCAAAAGCTTTTCTGGTAAGGGGGTCCTTCAATTTGCTGATGTCAAACCTTTTCTGTGCAGTTACAGTTGGTCCAGCCCTTCTTAGTTTCACTTTCATTGCTACTACTAAATGGTGATCACTTCCCACATCTGCACCTCTTCTTACCTTCACATCTTGTAATGCATGTCTCCATCTACCGTTAATCATGATGTGGTCTATCTGGTTTCTGTCCCGACCATTTGGTGATTCCCATGTTAATTTGTGAATTTCTTTATGTGGGAAAAGTGTTCCTGCAATGACCAGGTTGTTAATACTACAGAAACTTATTAATTTATCCCCATTTTCGTTTGCTGTTCCGCTGCCGCATTTCCCCATTACTCTTTCATTATATGTATTGTGTGTACCAGCTTTCGCATTGAGGTCTCCCATTACTATAATAAGATCATATCTAGGTGTGTCTTCCATCTCTTTCTGCAATTGTTGATAGAATTCATCCTTGACCTCTTCATCGCTGTCATTCGTTGGTGCGTAGCATTGTATTACTGTAGTATTGGTGAATCTACCTCTCAGTCTTAATCTTATCAATCTGTTGTTGATGGGTTTCCATTCCAGTAATGTCCTTTCTATTCCTTTCTGTAGAATAATGGATACACCTTCATTGTGCTGTCCATCCTCTCTTCCAGAGTAAAGTACTGTTTCTCCTGTTGCTGTTTTAACTTTTCCTGCCCCTGTCCATCTGCTCTCGCTTATCCCTAGAATGTGTAACCTATAGTTTCTCATTTCCGCCGTGACCTGTTTTAGTTTACCCGTCTCGTTCATTGTCCTGACATTCCAAAATCCTATTCTTGTATCATGTTTTGCGGTCAGGACGTCCGTTCTCATGTCAGTGGCTTCCTTTCGACTTTCACCACTGACAGTCATACGAGCCTCAGACTCCGGATGTCCGTCCCGCAGCAAAGTTTGTTTATCTGTCGTTGTTTCCGTAACTTCAATTTTTTTTTACATAGACAGGGGTGTCAGCCCTATGCTAAAACCCCCAACCTGGAGGACCAGGGTGTCTGCTTTCGTCTGACCCCTGCCCGCGCAAACCTGTCCAGCTTGGTAGAACCTTACTTACTTACTTAGTCGTTCCCCTTCTACCGTGAGGTGTAGAGGTTTGGAAGAGAGAGCGCCAGACCATTCTATCAGCTGTCTTCTTCCTGGCCTGGTTCCATTCTAGTCCTCGGTCCTTCAAAGATTGTCTAATGTTGTCCTCCCAGCGGACTCTGGGTCGTCCTGGAGGTCTGGATCCCTGGCTCTTTGTTTCCCATGCTTGTCACCCGTCCATGTTTCTGCACCATAGTATTATTATACTGTTCCTACTATAGTTGCTGCTGGAGCACATCTTCTTCTTTGATCTTTAGCCGCCGACCGTCAAAGCAGTCTTCAAGATCTCCCTTCTTGGGCAATTTGACAATTATTCCTTTGTTCCACTCTGATGGTGTAGACCACAATTTTTCCTTCCAGGAGGAAAACTCCCACTGGCATAGCTCTGGGGGTAATCAGGGTACGCAAGCCGCCATACCTCGACAAGGTATTGACACCGGTGATGGTAGGCTGGAGCACATGAATGCATTAATTTAGGCTTCATGCAATTGCAATGGTGGTTCCAAGCTCCATAAGGTGGGAAAAGAAGCGTTCCTTTATATTACCAGACCACAAGGTCTTTTATATCTGGACTTGCGCTCTAATATGATGGACGGTTCTTGTGTCGTTGAATATGGGGGGGAGGGGGGGGGGGGCGCCTCGCCAAAACGAGACAAAACTCCTTATTTTAAAAAAAAGTGTTCTCAGTAAACATAAAGTCCAGTAGGAACTAGGGCAGAGGTTTTCAAACTGCGTCGCGGCTCCCAGGGGCGTCGCGGCCCTCGGCTGAGGGCGTCGCGGTGGCTTGGGAAAAGTGTTGGGCTCGATATTATGAGCCAAGGTCCATAAATAAATATAGATCATCGTAGGACGACATGTTTGCGCCGAGGTATTATTACATGTACCAATACGTGTCATTAGGTATAGTCCGTTCGGAAATTCGTGCCCACAGAAAGCGTCAATTTTCTCCAAAACTGTTTGTTGTATGGACATGAATTTTTGCATGCAGTCATAGATTTCCCATGCAGTTATTAATATATTTTTTGCCCTAACAAAACTCATGTCATGTTCGAATTTTCTTCTTTACGTTATATAAAAAACTCTTACTGTTGTCTGGGTTAATTTTTAGTAGTTTTACAGGAAAGTTACAAGATCCGTTCAAAAATATTTTTTTTTTGGTTTGAATTAGTTACTCGTGACTGTGTACAATAGGTGCACACTCGTGCGGACATGTAGTCACTACACTAATTTAAAAAAAAAAAATACATATTTTTGAACGGATCTTGTAACTTTCCTGTAAAACTACTAAAAATTAACCCAGACAACAGTAAGAGTTTTTTATATAACGTAAAGAAGAAAATTCGAACATGTCATGAGTTTTGTAAGGGCAAAAAATATATTAATAACTGCATGGAAAATCTAAGACTGCATGCAAAAATTCATGTCCATACAACAAACAGTTTTGGAGAAAATTGACGCTTTCTGTGGGCACGAATTTCCGAACGGACTTTTTATACTAGAAGTTATTGACAAATGCACCATAAAACTCCAGAGCAGGTCTATGTTACGAACAGCTGATTACTAACTCTGATGCCATCACGGCGGATGCTGGTGTAAAATGTGCACATTCAGAAGTCATTAATATCTTTTTGGGTACAATTCCTTATAGACAATATATATTATAGAGAGGAGCCGCGGTGATTTATGCACAGGTCAAGGGAGCCGCGGACCAAAAAAGTTTGAAAACCTCTGAACTAGGGTAAAGGTAGTCCTCTAGCTGATACTGCCTTAGAGGAGTGAAGTGTTAGAGACTTCACTATACTAGGTCTGACATCGAGAGGTGGGGGTCACCAATTCCTCGCTGTCTTTTCCTTCCCTGTCTCAAGAGCAAAGTCAGGAACCCATTTACAGCTGGGTAGACTGGAGCGCGTCAATACTGTGCATCGAATCCCGCACCTTTGCCGCAAGAGACCACTCCGTCAACCGCACGTGACAGTTCGAACAAGCGCGGAGAAAATGTTGCAATCTCCACGAATCTGAGCCTAAAATTATGCCACTAATGGAAGATTGTGTCTGCGACCTGAACTCGGCCTTCTGAGCACGATGTGAAAGGATGTTGTCACGCGTACTAAATTTCTTGCTGATGAGGTGTTTTGCTGAATGGAGTTACGAGTTCGCTTGTGTGTCCTTGGGACATGGACCCTTTACTCACTGTTTCTGTCGTCTTTGACCCATGTCATGTAGCCTACAGTGTTTGTTTAAAACATTTAATTAGTTAATTTATTTATGTTTTTGTGTGCATTTCCTGTTGTTGTTGTTTTTTTTTTTAATTTTTCTTTTTAACCAACACAGTAAATAGTTAAAGATAATCCGGTAATTTCCTGTTACTCGTGCCTTTTTGCTCCGCAGTGAATATGTATAGTTATGTGTTCTTTCGTAGCAGTTAGGTTTAGGGTTAGTGTTAACCCAAATACTAAACCTAACCCTAGCTGCTACGAAACAAGACATAACTACACATTCACTGCGGAGCAAAAAAGCACGATTAATAGGAAATTACAGTAGAACTCCATTTATCCGAACCCCAATTATCCGAACATCCAATTATCCGAACACTTTTTCGAGAAAAAAAATCAGGTGCCACCAGTCATGTTAGACTATATTTTTGAATCTTTTGATGCTGCAAGCTTCAAATGTGTGCGAACAATTTGTAGAGGATGGAATGGGCTAATGGTCGGTCGCTTAAGTACAGGAAGTCAGTTAGATCATAAAGTCAGTTAATATCTGGTTTACCAATCTAGTGTACGTGTGCGTTCTAGACAGTACACTGGTTAAACAGACAGTTCAACTTAAAATAATTGTGTCTGCTACTACAGCAGAATAATTTTGGTGTGCAAGTATTTCTCTGTGCGATATGGCATCTTCCAGAAGGCCTAAAACATATAAAAGGAACCGCAATGTTTTGTCAATTGAAACGAAAACAGAAATTATCAAGAGACTAGGAAAAGGTGAAACTGTGTCTTCACTTGCGAGGATTTTCAATGTTGGGAAAGCTACCGTCTCTGACATCAAAAGTAACAAGGATAAAATTATGAGTTTTGCATCGAAATTGGATAGTGAAAATGGGTCGAAGAAACGTAAACCATGAGAAATGCGAAAGATTTGAAATTGGAAGAGGCTTTGTATACATGGTTTGTGCAAAGAAGAAGCAAAGGGGAAACTATCTCTGGCTCTCTATTGTGTGAAAAGGCACTTTAGTTCAACAATCAACTTGACTGTCCTCCTGACTTTAAGGCTAGCCAGGGATGATGGTTAAGAAACTTTAAATCTCGTCATGGCATACGAGAATTGGAGATTCAAGGGGAATCTTTATCTAGCGATGCAACTGCCGCTGAAAATTTTAAAGAAACATTCTTGGCTTTTTTGGAAGAAAAAGGTTATTCACTCGATGATGTGTATAATGCCGATGAGACTGGCTTATACTCGAAATCATTGCCTCAAAAATCACTTGCATCTCAGCGCGAAGCAGCTTCCCCTGTGTTTAAAAAGTGCAAAGAGAGAGAGAGTAACAATTGTGGTAGCCGCGAATGCCAGTGGAAGTCATCGTTTACCGGTGCTAATGATCGGTAAAGCCAAAAAAACCACGTTGTTTAAAGAATGTGACATGTCTCCCATTGTGCTACAAAGCACAGAAGAGTGCTTGGATGAATAGTGAAATATTTCTTGATTGGTATACAAATCAGTTCATCCCAAATGTGAAGAGGTTGAGAGAACAAGAAAAGAAAACTGGAAAAGTAATTCTTCTACTGGACAATGCACCATCTCATCCAGAGACGGATACATTGAATGCAGTTGATGCAAATTTTAAAGTAATTTTTCTGCCTCCCAATGTAACAGCACTGATTCAACCAATGGATCAGGGTGTTATAGCAAAGCTTAAAAAGATGTACAAGAAGGAAGTCCTGAGTCGTTTATTGTTGGCTGAAGATGAAGAAAGTATGGTGGCGTTTTCCAAAAAGCTTAATCTCAAAGACTGCTGATATATGTTTGCTGATGCTAAGACCACCCTGTCACAAGATAATCTCAACAAGGCTTGGAATAGATTGCTTGGGAAAAAAGGAGGAAATGAAACGACTGCAGTGGACACAAATGATGATTGTATAAATGAAGTTGTGGAACTGTTTCAAGCAATGCCCGGATTTTCGGACTGTGACAAAGATGATGCACACATGTGGCTAGAAGATGATAATGATTCTGGTTTTCAGTTTTTGAATGACGAAGAAATTTTGTCTTTTGTGCAAGAAGAAAACCAAATACATGTAGTGACCGATAATGAAGACTCCTCAGAAGTACATGATGTACTTATAGATTATGAAGAAAACCCAAAACGTCGACCAAGTCCTGAAGAGGCCTTTATAGCACTAGAAACAGCGATGGCTTGGTACGAGCGAGAAGATGACAGCTGTGCTACACAGCTTCTGCTGTTGAAGAGAATGCGGGACTTAGCAGCCAAAAGGAGACTATCCAGTTTGGTGCAAAAGAGGATTCCTCATTATTTTAAATAGTGGGTTACATCTGTACAAGTACATGTACACGTAAGTTGCGCCTGGTTTTGAATCGTTTGTAATGTTATTTTGAAAACATTTCTCTTTCTTAAAAAAAATAATTAATACAAGTAGTACATGCACTGCAGTGTAATGAAAGATTTTGGTGATACAGTGATCTAATACAGTGTGGGTATTATTATTACAGTACAAGTAAATATGTTTTATAGTGTAATTTCCTTGTGATGGTTAATTATTTTTAGAAATATGTGTACATGTAACTCGATACATTATGTAATCCAATTATCCGAACATTTGATTATCCGAACGATGCTCGGTCCCATGGGGTTCGGATAAATGGAGTTCTACTGTACCGATAATCCCATAGCAACAACTGTCGTGGGGAAGGGAAGCATTAGAGCTTCGCCATACTAGGTCTAGTTTATTCTGAGGTGGGGGGTGACCGGTTTCCCCTTTCTCGCTGCCTTAGCCTTCCGTAACTCCGAGCAGAGTCGGGTACTCATTTACAGCTGAGTAGAATGGAGCGTGACGCAATCAGGTTTCGATCCCGGAACCCGATAACTGTGCCGCGAGAGGAAAGCGCTGTAACCAGCGTTGCCACTCACCTAGATCTAGGTTTTTTTTGTGTGGTCTCGTCTAGGTGTCATTTTCCTTCATTAGTTGAAGAACGCCACCTAGATTAACTTTCGGTTTTTTTGCCAAAAGTAGCCCAAGCCGCCAAAAATGCAAAATCTATGTGTTTTTAAGGTATCTAGGGTTTTTTCTTTCTTCAAAATTGAGAGTGGCAACACTGACTCTAACCGCTTTGCTAATCTGACGGTCAGCCAACAAAATATAGACTAAGAAGTAAGCTAACTATGGATAAGATGAGAAGAATCTACATAGTTACATTCAGACAGGACCCAGAAAAGGGGAGGAAGGTTTCAGTTCCATGGCCGGTGCTAGAAAATTTGGCGCCCTAGGCTAATAAGTAATCAGGCGCCCCCCGTACTAACATGCCCACACGCAAGTGCATTAAACATGCACATACATATACAAGGGGATTGACATAAGTCTAGGGCCTGACCATGAAGGAGTCACAGGAGGACGATGAAACTTTGCACATTTAAAGTTCATCATATTTGCACTGAATGTATGAAGTACGCGTTTGTTTCTTCAATGGGTTTTCCCGCTACGGTGCACGGCGCAACGTACCCTATTGACCGGATCTGCTGCTCCAAAGATTTGACAAAACAATGGAAAAGAAGGAGGCCAGAGCTGTGATAAAATTTCTGATGTTTCAGGGAAAAACACGTACAGAAATACACAGGGAGATGGAACCAGTGTTTCGTGATTCTTGTCCTTCATATACTTCGGTAAAAAAAACTGGTGTCAACAGTTTAAGTGCGGCCGCTCAAATGTTCCTGATCTGCCAAGATCTGGTAGACCAGCCTCAGAGTGCAACGATGAAAATGCAACAAGAGTGAAGAAAATCATTGACCAGGATCGAAAAATGACAATTGTGGAGATAGCTAGTAGAGTAAAACTAAATGAAAGAACAGTTTATAGAATTTTACACAACAGACTGAACATGAGAAAAGTGTGTGCACGCTGGGTTCCGCGACTGTTGACACGTGAACAGAAGCAAACGAGGGTAAATTGCTGTCAACAGTTGCTCAAAAAGTGTCAGTCAAAAATTTTTTTGGAGACCATGGTGACAGTAGATGAGACTTGGGTACACCATTATGACCCCGAATCCAAAATTGTCAGCATGAAATGGAAAACCCCGGGCTCCCCAACACCTGTCAAGCCGAGAGCGCAGAAATCTGCAGGATAAGTGATGCTGACTGTTTTTTGGGACGGCAAAGGTGTCCTTTTGAAAGATTATCTGCCTCGTGGCAACACAGTTAATGGACAGTACTATGCAGATCTTCTCACCAAACTAAGAAAGGTTGTGACCAGGAAACGAGGGATAACGCGCACTCAAAATCTTCCTTTGCTTCAAGACAACGCGCCCTCTCACAAAGCCTGGCTTGTGCAGCTAGCAGCCAACGATTTGAATATTGAAATTCTTCCACACCCACCATATTCTCCAGATTTGGCTCCATCAGACTTTTTTCTATTCCCAAATCTTAAAAAACAGCTAAAAGGAAATCATTTTGACAGCGATGAAGAGGTTATACTGGCATGTGATGACTGGTTTAGTTTGAAAAATAGGGTGTTCTACTCCCAAGGTCTTTTCAAGGTCAAGCAGAGATGGCAGAAGTGTGTCAATTCAGACGGTGGCTATATTGAAAAGGAATAAACACTATACAAAATTTCAGCTCTCTGTGACATGTCCTTCATGGTCAGGCCCAAGACTTATGTCAATCCCCTTGTACATGCTAGTAAAGCTATATGTGCACATGCTTATTTGCATTGGTGTGGAAGGTCCGCAAAAAAAAAATTAATTAAATATTTTTTCCTGGCAAAAAAAAATTAACTAAATATTGTTTTCCTCGCTGTTCCGACATATTCGTCATAGGCTTACCAGTTTTGTTTGGTGTACTCGATTTTGTCGCCCTAGGCGACCACCTAGTTCACCTAATGATTAAACCGGCCCTGCTCCGGTACAGATGTCAGGCAAACTTAAAAGTGATGGTGTTCAAGCACAGGGGCCCGGCAAAATGACACGTACTGAAGCCCACTTCTCTCGCTGACGTGGCCCTGTATTCAGAAACGGTGTCATGCATCATGATTTAATGGCAGCGCTGCCTGTAGCCTGGAAGATGCATCTCAGACGTGAAGAGTAGCCCAGGCAGAAGCGGCATTATATAGAATTAAAAGTATTTTATGCAACAATCAGTTAATGAAAGTAAGAAAAAGAGTTGTTCGGTGTTTTATAGAACCAATCCTGACATACGGAAGTGAATCATGGACAGTTAGTAAACAAGTAGGAAAAGCACTAGAAGCCACAGAGATGTGGTTTTACAGAATGTTAAAAATACCACGGACAGCTAAAAAGAGTATTGAGGACGTCCTGAAAGAGGCATATGCGCGAAGGAGATTTTTTTCTCGTGGTAGGAGGGAGCAGCCTACTTTCTTTGGCCATGGTGTGAGAAGAAGAAATCTGAAATGTATGGTAACAACAGAACCAGGTTGAAAGAAAAAGAGAGAAGCTACTGGACAGCTTGACATCATAGCATGGAAAGAACTCAACAAATAGAGTTGATAAATAATACTGGAGACAGGGGGTTGTGGAGAGACATGATCGCATGCACCACCAGGCATGGTATTTGAAGTTTGCTTTGGTTTAAGGACTATCTTCATTGCACACGGACTACTCCATCAGTGCTTCGATCTCCTCCCTTAGATCACACAAGGAGGATATCAGCACAGTGCACGAACTCCGTAGCACCGGCGAGAATCTCAATGGTGAGTATATAGGAATCACACATTCTTTAAATATTTTTGTTGTGAGTAGGTTTCTAATTTTTAAATTTTGCCAGGGCAGCGGTCTGATAAGCCTACTCTTTAGATTTCCAACTGCCGTGGGATTTTTAATGTGCGCAACTTGCACTCGGGACCTCCTATTTTTTCGCCCTTATCCAAGAAGGCTAGGCATCTGATCTCACTACCCAGGAGACCAGTGGGGAGTATGACATCATTAGGACCACTGGTTCTGAAAAAGAAAAATTTCCTTCAATTATTTTCCCTCAACTGGGAATCGAACCCTTCTTCTTCTTCTTCTTCCATCCTTAGCCATCAACCGGCAAAGCAGTATGTGGCCAGTACGCCTAGTGGCGTCTTAGGGCAACAACAAATTGATCGATCTATCGCTGTTTCCACCACGCCTAGTGGCGTCTTTGTGGAACAAAAACAGACCAAACAATCTATCATTGTTTCCGTAATCAGATTGGTTGGCAAGCAGGTGATCAGCCCACTGTGCGAATCGAACCCGGTACCTCTAGAACTCGAGGCGGACGCCATACCTCTTTATTTGTAGAAGAAGCCTGTACCCCAAATATCCAGCGTGCGCATGGTTCCCCTGAGGGAGCGTGGGTCACAGTTTAATGCGCAATGTGTTATAGACCCTTTCTCCTTCGCTCTAACCGTTCTGCCTCTTCTTCCACTTTTTCGTGGAGCTTGCGCCAAATACTGCTACCAGAATCAACCTAGCTTTAAATTTAAAAAAATGGGGGGAGGAGGGAGGAGCTTATCGTAAAACTAGCTCGTACCAGACTGGAATCTTGCGCGCAGACCACGGTCGATAAAAATAGCCATTTGGGCCTACAACTGGGTTAAGGGGTGACGAGCATGGCCTAGAGGTCACGCTCTCGCTCTATCCCAGTGGTTGCAAACCTGTTTCATTCTAGCAGCATGGAGATGTGTGTTTATATCCAATGGCTCTAGTAGGCCCGTGGCTGTTAACCAGCGTTGCCACTCCAATGTGGATTCACCTAGATGTAGGTTTTTTTGGGTCATGTCTCGGTGTCATTTTCCTTCATTAGTTGAAGAACGCCACCTAGATTTCGGCCACAATAGCCCAAGTCGCCAATATTTAGGTTTTTTTTTTCTTCAAAACTCAAGAGTGGCAACGCTGCTGTTAACATCTCTTGTACCATAGCCCCCATTGGTTGTCCGGTGAAGGCTACGGAAACCTTTAATTGTCCAGTGAAGACTACGAACGCCGTCGATATCGCACATTATGCAATTCGCTCGGCAACGTTGGCGTAGCTGATGAGTCCTTTTTAGGGCTTTAGACTAGCAGATAGTCCTTCTCAGGACTTAGTATCTATCAACGCTGATCGGGTTAGCAGTGAACGGAGTTCACTTATTTTTGGATGGTAAATGCGCTCTGATATAACCAAATAGGTTGAAAGGAACGCGCCTCGCCACAAGAGGGCGAAAACCGATCCAAATCAACAAATATAAAAACGAACGCCGTCTTAAAAACAACGTTTATAGACGCACAATTAAAGTGTGTGCATACATTTTATTACAAAGAAAAATCGTTAAGCCTACATACGGTTATAGGCCTACTGACATACAAAAACAATTTGTAACCAAAAAAAATAATGGTTCTTTACATAAACAATATATGTGATAATTTTCCCCGAGTAAGAATTTTGGTGAATATAAATTAAAAATTGTTAGGTTTATTTACACTGAACCCCTAGAATCCATTCTTGGACACCCAGAAAATAATTTATGGAAATGTTTTTTTTGTTTTGTTTTAGAACTAGATGGTCCTAATGATGTCATACTCTTTCTTCCCAAGATCTCAATGGGTAGTGAGATCAGATGGATAGCCTTCTCGGATAAGGCCCCCCCTACTCCCCCCCCCCCCCCCCCCAAAAAAAAAAAAAAAATAGGAGATCCCGTGTGCAAGTTGCGCACCTTAAAAATCCCAGGGCCGTTGGAAGTCGTAAATAGTAGGCCTTAAGGGCGCTGCCCTGGCACACATATTTATAGAACGTGTGATTCCTATATACACACATTTGGGATTCTCGCTGGTGCTACGGGGTTCGCGCACTGTGCTGAGATCCCCTTGGAGGAGATCGGAGCAATGATGGAGTTGTCCGTGTGCAATGACGATAGTCTTTAAAACCAAACCAGGCCAGGAGGAAGACAGCTGATAGGATAGTATGGCGCTCTCTCTTTTCCAAACCTCCTCACGGTAGAAGAGGAACGATTAAGTAAGTAAATTACAAGAAACATATTCAGAGGTCTCGCTAATTTATTTTGGTGTGTTCTGATAGAAATGTAATACTTTACGGAACTAAGAACGTCGTTATATACAAATAATTTTTTTTAAAATTAAAATTAGTGAAAATATTTATTCTCTTATGTGCATAAGCATGGTAAACTATATCCTCTCATATTGAATAAGGGGTCAGAGAAGGTTTACTACAAACCAACGGGAAACAAAAACCGATAACGGTTGGGAGCCCCTGGCATATTGTTTATGTGTCAGATGACATATCAGACTGGAAACAATGTTTTTTGTCTCTCAGTCTTTTGGTAATATGGAGCTATCATTGCAACTGGGCCTGTTGTAAGATCACTGCCAGAGCGTTTCATTTGCTTATGCAGTGGTGATTTACATATTAATGTTTTACGCGATGAAGCCGCTGCATCGCAAAACCCTTTTTATGCGCCTTTTACGGAGTGTGTAATACTGTTCTTTGCTTCTTAATATCGGCTCCAGCATACATGTAGGCCAGCTATCAGGACTAATAGGACAGGCGTGTACCCGGGCGCTTTTCTTTCTATTGTAAGCGTGTATGGTTATCTAAGAAATTATGCGAGGACAGCAAACCATAATTCAGAAGAGTTCAGGACCACCACTGGTGTAAGACAAGGTGATATCCTGTCACCTTGTCTTTTCATACTCCTCATGGACGATGTCATTGTCGTGAAACGACTCTCCCCGACTTCTTTCTTCTGTCTATTATTTTTTTTCCCTCTACAAATTTCTCCTATCATTTGACAAGAAACCAAAAGTCTCTCTCTCTCTCGCTAGTCTTAGATTTAACAGTATTTCACTAGCTGAATTCTCACGGCAAAAGGTAATAAATTATTCCCCCACCAGCGAAAGTCGAAGGTGGAACACGGTACAACGATTCGAACAGGAAGTCGACCGTCTTTGTTGTTCACGAACTGGACGCATGTAAAACAGCCGGAAACGATGGACGCTAGTGCGAGTTGAAATGAAGGTAACTTTATACCCCTGGGACCAGAACAGAATTTGCACACAACCCACCCCTGCCCGGAACAGATCCTGGAATATTGGAGGGAATTTTCTGCATTCTTCTTGTAACCATCATTCGGAGCAGACAGACTCTGGGCCCAAGGGGGCATTTCATGTTGCGAAAATATCCTTAGTGAATTCGGTGAGCGAAGTAAGTAGATCTAATACTGCTGATTTTATAACATGAATAATCATATGTTTATCAACAGCTTGCTATTGCAGTAACTTTTTGTTAATAGTTTGAAATGCATTTCCATTTTAAGTGTCAATAATTGTTATTTGCATCTTTACAGATCCCTCAAACTAATGTATGAGTTGGCTGAGGTCCTAGACCTAATTAACCACTGATCTTTATTTCACAGCCTGGCAGAAATAAGACAGGGTTAAAATAATTGATGTATATTATTGTTGTTACTTTGAGATTTGCATATTGACCCAAGCAAAACAGAAGTGTATTAGTGGTCCTTCTATTTTCTATTTCTTATAAGGCTTCTGTGTTCTCTGTCAAGACTACAAACTTGATAACAGTGTTCTCAATCACTTCTTCTCACTTTGTCACATAAGGGACATTAATGCGTTTTTCATTATGGAAGGTTCTTTACATGTATTTAATGCAATCCTATGCATATACCATGTTGTATGATTGAAGAACTATTTTATGTATGATTGAAGAACTATTTTATTATCAGTATATGAATGTTATTTGCTACAGGAACCAGGACTTTAAGAATGCTTGAAATTATTTAGCTATTTAATGAATTTACCACTTGACTGACAAAATGTAAGTCAGCAGTTCTCAAGCCTTGAGACCATGACTACCCTCCAAATGATTTACTGCTTGAGTAAGCAAGAATGTAAATCATTGGTTCTCAGACCTTGGCCGCAATGACACCCCACCAAGTTAAAGCAGCATAGGAAACTATTACCCAGTGGTTCTCAAACCATTGTTGACAGTGACCCCGGAATTAAAATACTGCTCTATGGGCACTAGGTGAACCAGTGGTTCTCAACCATTTGATGACCCCAGCCCCTACCTCACAGTTTGTGAAACTCATTGCCACATGGGGAAAACCACTGCTGTAAATAAGCAGACAGCCAGATAGAGACTGAGAACTCAAGATACACTATAATGTCAGTTAAGAAGTGGTAGTTCATATCTAATAGATAACACAGTTACTAAATAGTAGTTAACCTTGTGTTAATTTAATTTCTGATGGACGCTTACCGGCCATCAGACTTAGGAGATGACTGCTCTTGAAACCACTAATGGGATTTCAATTGTTTCCAGTCCACCCAGGTTGCGGTTACAAAGTACAAACCCAAGTGGCGGTTACCCAGTACTAAACCAGGTTGAGGTTACCAGATACCTAAACCAGGTCCAGGGTACAAACCAGGGTACAAGTCCATGGTACCAAAGATTACCCTTACCCACCATACCCTATCAAATAGGTTACCATACCAAACCACATCCTGTCACCCAGTAACCATACCACACATCCCATAAGCAGAAGAGGTATTCAGCAGAGGTGACTTACCCCATCCTTATCTGTGATGTGCACTGAGTCCAGGGAGGCAAACTCTGACACCCTCTGAACCCATTAACTGTTATAAGACCAACCTACTGGGGCAGACCAAACCAAGAGAGTTCGAACCAAAATCATCTCCGCAGCTACTACAGTCCTTGAGGAGATGAGTATTAACACCTACCAGCAACACTACCATAGAAAAGATCTCTGGTCCAAGTGATGACCACACTAGTTGATTTTTTTTTAATAAACAGTAGAGCTAAACTATTTTTCATATTTATATGTATAATAACAAATGTAAGATTCTATACCCTTTTATCCAACTTTACATAACAGAGTCTGTTGTTATTTTTCTTGTTAACTTTATTTGGGTTGTATTTTGTTTTAAATATAATTCTACACCCTGGGGGCTCGGCCATAATTCAATTAACTTCTATTGGGTCGGGATATTTTAATTGTGGCTGGACACCAAATCTCTTTCTCAACCTTGTGTGTTTTACACAGTCCTTTTGTAGGATCCCTGAGGAAGAATTTATCGTCCAGAAAATATCTTGTTTAGGTACCAGAATTCTCTTTTAAGTAATTTCTAGTACACTATTTCCCGAGGAGAGGCAGTTCTATTATAAACTCGGAAGCTATCAATAAGACATTATTATCTTTATTCTTCCATTCCATCCAAGCTGTCCTATCTCCTCAAACTCCTCGCGACAACTGGGACGCTCTTGTCCGGGATTAACTCTTATTTCATATTTAGACACTTGTCTAAGATATGAAAACTCTTTATCTTTCCTAGATCACTACTGCTGTAGGTACTTGTCACTTATTGGTGTCCAAGTCTAGGATTAGATTAAAGAGGGGACATATAAATTACCCTAGACTAAAATACATATAAATATTTTTGCAAGTAAAACAGATTTTAAGTTGTGTTATGAGAACTCTTCTTGGTGGTACTGCTGGAAATTAGTTACCTATTGTTAACTAATTTTTAATTTGATGGTTATAAATGCTGGTTTGATTTAATATATGGTTTTGTAATACTTTAGTATAGTTAAGACTATAGAAAGTATTTTTGCCTTAATTATTGTTTGTGAGTTAGAGATCTCATACTCGCTCAACGAACCACTACGGATATAATGGAAGAATCTGTAGAGTTGAATGAGTGGAGAACATTCTGGACAGAGTTAGCCATTGAGTGTGAACTCTCCGGAGAAGAACTGGATACTTTTGTTTCACAAAAGATGGAAAAATGCAGGATGAGAGAAGCGGAAAGGAAGAAATGGAGAGCAAAATACACGGAAGAGAATGTGGAACATGAGAGACAAAGACAAGAAAAATCCCTCCAGTGTAAGGAAGAACTGGAAACTCAGTTTCAACCTACAAATATGGAATCCAGGGATAAACTTGAATCTAGGAATACTCATCATGCCACTCCTTTGCCAGTTGCATCACCATCTTCAGTGGTAAATATAACTGCACCACATGAAGCCAAGTCTATGTCTCAGGATTCAGGCTCAGACAGAGCAGAGGTACGGATATCTAAACGGAGACATCTAGACCATCCTGAAAACAAGATTAAGCACAAGAGTGCTGATAATCTGAAGAGACCTTCCTCATCCTCAGCAAAAACTCACAACAGGCATATCGAAAACAACCGCACCAACAACCTGGTAAATAGGATTGCTCAACCAAATAGGATCACTCAACGGAAAAGGATTACGCAACCCTATGGGAAGGGAAGGGATGTTCTTGAACATCACCTGTCGGCCAACTTACATCAGTTAGACTGTATGCGCCGAGAACCAATCCCACAGACTTCTTACAAAGCTAAGGTCCCTACCATGGATGGGAACTTGACGAAGGCCCGGAGTGGATACAGGGATTCTCAAAATGTGGAGACTGCCACAGTAAATGGAGAAGAAATCACCTGTTTGTATTATCAAGGTCTTGGATGTGATGCCCTTGTCTCAGCCTCTGTTATCGACCTTGATCAAGTCACCGAAGAGGATGTTGAGGTAACAGCACCCATGATAATCAACAGAAGGATGATTTTGCCTTTAGCTTATGTAGAAGTTAGGTCGAACTTTGTAAACGGCAAAGTAAAGGCCGCAATATTAGATGAACGAATTTACCTGATACCTCAAGGAGGGAAATATATCATCTTAGGAGACTCAGCACGATCCAGAGATGGCGTGACTGAACAGGCTATGGAGACTCCAATGCCTAACTCATCTTCCAACATTTTCACTGAAAAGTTGGAAGAGTGCAAAGGGATTGACCACCCCAGTGCACTTAATTCTGAATCAGTTTTGATAGTCTCACCCACTATCTGCGTGCAGAAAGTGAAGCCGGTCCAAATTTCCTTGGTACCTGGTGGGATGAAACATGTTTCAGAAATACCTTCCTTTAACATGGGAGAAGCAGCTGTAGAGGAACAGGACCCTCAAGCACTAAGACTTCACTCAGTTCCGATAACCTCACCCACTCTCTGGGATCAGAAAGTGAAGCGGGTCCAAATTTCCTTGGTACCTGGTGGGAGGAAATATGTTTCAGGAATATCTTCCTTTAATACGGGAGAAATGGCTAAAGAGGAACATGAGCCTCAAGCACTTAGTCTTCAGTCAATTCCGATAACCTCACCCACTCTCTGGGATCAGAAAATGAAGAAGGTCCAAATTTCCTTGGTACCTGGTGGGCAGGAACAACTGGTAGACTTATCTTTCTCTGTCACTGGAGAAACAGGAATAGAAGATCATACACGCTCTCATACCTGGGTAGATAGGTATGTGTCCTTAGACAGGTCAAGCAATATGACTAAAATAAGGTTGTGTATGAGGCTGGCAACCTCATCACGCAAAACTATTTGCTATAGATCCAATTGTAAGCAGAGTGTAGGCTTTAGGGCAAGCTCTTTGCCAGGAGGCAAGCTTCAATGGAGGATCCAGAAGGGAGAAAAGAAGAGAGGTATATTTTTGCGAGCAGGCTTGCTCAACCCGCCTCAACTACTTCTTGAAGAGGAAACGGATAGCCATGTGTGGATTACAGGCATACCATTCGACAGAGGAAAAAGAGGAAATATTTGGATTGAAAATGGAGGACACGATACATGAATGTAGTGTCCGACATAAGAGAAGAGTCGGCTCGAACTTAGTTGGCCGTAGGCCGAACTTTCAAAAGGGGGCTTATGTCGTGAAACGACTCTCCCCGACTTCTTTCTTCTGTCTATTATTTTTTTTCCCTCTACAAATTTCTCCTATCATTTGACAAGAAACCAAAAGTCTCTCTCTCTCTCTCGCTAGTCTTAGATTTAACAGTATTTCACTAGCTGAATTCTCACGGCAAAAGGTAATAAATTATTCCCCCACCAGCGAAAGTCAAAGGTGGAACACGGTACAACGATTCGAACAGGAAGTCGATCGTCTTTGTTGTTCACGAACTGGACGCATGTAAAACAGCCGGAAACGATGGACGCTAGTGCGAGTTGAAATGAAGGTAACTTTATACCCCTGGGACCAGAACAGAATTTGCACACAACCCACCCCTGCCCGGAACAGATCCTGGAATATTGGAGGGAATTTTCTGCATTCTTCTTGTAACCATCATTCGGAGCAGACAGACTCTGGGCCCAAGGGGGCATTTCATGTTGCGAAAATATCCTTAGTGAATTCGGTGAGCGAAGTAAGTAGATCTAATACTGCTGATTTTATAACATGAATAATCATATGTTTATCAACAGCTTGCTATTGCAGTAACTTTTTGTTAATAGTTTGAAATGCATTTCCATTTTAAGTGTCAATAATTGTTATTTGCATCTTTACAGATCCCTCAAACTAATGTATGAGTTGTCTGAGGTCCTAGACCTAGTTAACCACTGATCTTTATTTCACAGCCTGGCAGAAATAAGACAGGGTTAAAATAATTGATGTATATTATTGTTGTTACTTTGAGATTTGCATATTGACCCAAGCAAAACAGAAGTGTATTAGTGGTCCTTCTATTTTCTATTTCTTATAAGGCTTCTGTGTTCTCTGTCAAGACTACAAACTTGATAACAGTGTTCTCAATCACTTCTTCTCACTTTGTCACATAAGGGACATTAATGTGTTTTTCATTATGGAAGGTTCTTTACATGTATTTAATGCAATCCTATGCATATACCATGTTGTATGATTGAAGAACTATTTTATGTATGATTGAAGAACTATTTTATTATCAGTATATGAATGTTATTTGCTACAGGAACCAGGACTTTAAGAATGCTTGAAATTATTTAGCTATTTAATGAATTTACCACTTGACTGACAAAATGTAAGTCAGCAGTTCTCAAGCCTTGAGACCATGACTACCCTCCAAATGATTTACTGCTTGAGTAAGCAAGAATGTAAATCATTGGTTCTCAGACCTTGGCCGCAATGACACCCCACCAAGTTAAAGCAGCATAGGAAACTATTACCCAGTGGTTCTCAAACCATTGTTGACAGTGACCCCGGAATTAAAATACTGCTCTATGGGCACTAGGTGAACCAGTGGTTCTCAACCATTTGATGACCCCAGCCCCTACCTCACAGTTTGTGAAACTCATTGCCACATGGGGAAAAACCACTGCTGTAAATAAGCAGACAGCCAGATAGAGACTGAGAACTCAAGATACACTATAATGTCAGTTAAGAAGTGGTAGTTCATATCTAATAGATAACACAGTTACTAAATAGTAGTTAACCTTGTGTTAATTTAATTTCTGATGGACGCTTACCGGTCATCAGACTTAGGAGATGACTGCTCTTGAAACCACTAATGGGATTTCAATTGTTTCCAGTCCACCCAGGTTGCGGTTACAAAGTACAAACCCAAGTGGCGGTTACCCAGTACTAAACCAGGTTGAGGTTACCAGATACCTAAACCAGGTCCAGGGTACAAACCAGGGTACAAGTCCATGGTACCAAAGATTACCCTTACCCACCATACCCTATCAAATAGGTTACCATACCAAACCACATCCTGTCACCCAGTAACCATACCACACATCCCATAAGCAGAAGAGGTATTCAGCAGAGGTGACTTACCCCATCCTTATCTGTGATGTGCACTGAGTCCAGGGAGGCAAACTCTGACACCCTCTGAACCCATTAACTGTTATAAGACCAACCTACTGGGGCAGACCAAACCAAGAGAGTTCGAACCAAAATCATCTCCGCAGCTACTACAGTCCTTGAGGAGATGAGTATTAACACCTACCAGCAACACTACCATAGAAAAGATCTCTGGTCCAAGTGATGACCACACTAGTTGATTTTTTTTTTAATAAACAGTAGAGCTAAACTATTTTTCATATTTATATGTATAATAACAAATGTAAGATTCTATACCCTTTTATCCAACTTTACATAACAGAGTCTGTTGTTATTTTTCTTGTTAACTTTATTTGGGTTGTATTTTGTTTTAAATATAATTCTACACCCTGGGGGCTCGGGCATAATTCAATTAACTTCTATTGGGTCGGGATATTTTAATTGTGGCTGGACACCAAATCTCTTTCTCAACCTTGTGTGTTTTACACAGTCCTTTTGTAGGATCCCTGAGGAAGAATTTATCGTCCAGAAAATATCTTGTTTAGGTACCAGAATTCTCTTTTAAGTAATTTCTAGTACACTATTTCCCGAGGAGAGGCAGTTCTATTATAAACTCGGAAGCTATCAATAAGACATTATTATCTTTATTCTTCCATTCCATCCAAGCTGTCCTATCTCCTCAAAACACCTCGCGACAGTCATCAAGGCATGTAAGGAGAGAACAAGAAAGCATTCAGTGGGGTACTGGAAGATGAGACAGGTCTGTATTTCAGAGCTGGCATTTGCTGATGATGTTGCCCTGATTGCTAAATCAGAGGCACATCTCCAATCCAACCTGCAAGTCTGGATGGAAGAGCTGGAGAAGAGAGGGATGGTCATAAGCAGCTCTAAAGCAAAAACCTTGTGATATCACTAGAGGAAAGAAGACATCAGATTAAGCTGGGAGAACAGGTCCTGGAGCAGATCGACCACTTTAAATACCTCAGAGCTGTTATAGACCGTAAGGGAGGCACCAAAGAAGAGTTGGCAACTCGAAAAGCAGCAGCTGGGAGACTTTTTCAGGCCATAAATCGAGGATTCCTCAGCAAGAGAGAAGTTGGTAAGAAAACGAAGATGGCCGTATACGGCTCTACCTATGTTCCAGTCTTGACGTATAGATGCAAGTCATGGGCAATGACTACAACCCACAGTCAGATCCAAACCTCAGAAATGAGGTATCTGAGGAAGGTGGTTGAAGTAACAAGAAGAGACATGGTCCGCAACCAGACGATACGTCAAGGCCTAAAAACCCTACCCATGCAGACCCAAATAGAACAGTCCCAACTAAGATGGTTTGGCCATGTCTGCAGAATGGGAGAAGTTCGGCTACCACGACAAGCATGGGAAACTAAGAGCCAGGGATCCAGACCTCCAGGACGACCCAGAGTCCGCTGGGAGGACAATATTAGACAATCTTTGAAGGACCGAGGACTAGAATGGAACCAGGCCAGGAGGAAGACAGCCGATAGGATAGTCTGGTGCTCTCTCTTCCAAACTGTGGTGGATTTGGTGTTATAGATGTTATTATTTAATATTATTTGTCTACCAAGTGAGGTCAGCTGTGTAGGCCCCTGAGTTTAGTAGTTGATGGTTAAGTATTTTCAGGGAACCTATCTGCTACCACCCTATGATCTCACTTGGCGCTATATTTTGACTTATTATTTATATGACTACGTCTAAGTGTCTAGGGTAATGAAGATATAAGACAGTGTAAGTCAAATCAATACAAATACACTTTAATTCTAACACATAAATAGGACTTGTTCAATACAACAACCACAAACAGACTAACACTCTAGGATATATCTTATAGAAGTCTGTGGCTGAATATTAAGTAATAGGATATATTACAATTTTATTTGCCCTGATTCAGAATTTTCTGAGTCAGGACCAACAACAAAATGAAATTTATGGTTTTATTTACATAAAATTAAATACCACAATGGATCTTCTGTCCATAAAAGAAATATTACAATCTAATTATATTTAGGTATTACTATAGAATCAGTTAACACTGGTAATTAATGGTGGGTTGGGGTATTTTCTCTTTTCTCTATCTCTTGTGGAATGTTTATTCAACAGTCAAATATTTTGTTTATTATGTTTTTCTTAGTGCCGACACAGTGGCACTTATCTGTCCGTTGGTAGTAGTTATGATGCTGACAATCTCCTATATTTCATGGGTTGATTCCTGGTAGACAGCGTGTACCAGCAAAAATTTCAACCGAATGACCAATCTGACACAGTCCCTGGTGTAGTGTGGTAGACAGCGTGTACCAGCAAAAATTTCAATTTCTCTCACGAAGATAAATACACCAGGGTTCTGGCACTAGCTTAGTACCAGAACAAAAACCCACAATTCAATGGAAATATCACAAACATACATTGACTGGCATTAACATTAATATATAAGTTCAGCTTTGCCCCTGTCCAGACTGCCAAGGTTTTGTTTCACTCTTAGCACTGCTGTTCTCAACGCAGCTTGCATACTAACAATTTTGCATCAAATGGCTACAAGCCTTGGAAGCTTTTTGCCAATATCACTAGACTGGCCCAATCACAGCGAGGGTCTAGCTATTCAATTCAAATTTGAAAAAAAAAAAAACTCCAAACATACTAGGAGTGAGTCTGCAAAATATATTTAGCTTTTTGGCCAACCAATACCCTCCTTCCTATACTAACCAGTCGGATTTGAATCACTCTAATGCCTCTTTTTAAACTTGCGTCCCCAAATAACGTTATGGATAGAATGAGCAACAACAACAGTCCGTCCGTCTTACCGTTCGTAGATATATAGTATTATTTCAATATCTTGGTTAATACTTGGGCTACTATGTATATTAAAACATATTATTGCTCAGGAGACTCTAAGCTATCCTTATATATGATTTTTATGGCTATATTCATTGTCGTTTGGATTTTCATATTCGTCACTGTTAGTCATCAATTATATACTTTTCCATAAGTCTGCCATCTTTCCCCCCTTCTCTATCATTTTTATTCAAAATAAACCAACTTGTTTGGGTTACGTCAGAAATACACTACTAGGCAGGAATTGAGAGCTGTCTGTGTGTTTATACATTCTGGCGTGTCCAACAGCGTGGATATATGCATGGAACTGCGTGTCGATCGAGGAGGGGTTTTGCAAGGCGGCTTTAATATTTGCGTTAATTCTTGCTGCAGTTTCGTTCTACACTTCTGGAAAATGTCCGGATTGCTGCTATTAGTGGCGTTAAAGTTAAAATATTACGTTAATTCAGAACGGCAGTTTGGTGTTGCAGTTCTGGCACAATGTTAATTGTAAGTCTCAAGGACGAAACTAGGAAAGCGTGTAAGATTTGACGGCGGGATCATTTTCTAAGCATTACCACTGCACAAAATTCAGCGCTCTACTGGCGTAGAAGACGACGATAGGCAAACACACACGGGCGGGTTTATTTATTATCATAGGAGTAAAATCTTACCGAATTTAGCGATTATTTCACAGATTTCGCTACACACCTCCCTTCCTAAAACATGCATTCATTGCAGGTTATAATCTGTGAGATAACTTAGCGCAAATGAAGTCCTATGCGTTTTTCTGATTTTCATCATAAGGATGTCTACTCAAAAAGTCGGCACCCACATTTTGAGAACCGGGAATGTATTCAATCGTAAATGAATAAGGCTGTAAGAGCAACGACCATCTTAATAATCTAGCATTTTCATGCTTTGCCTGTGACAAAAATACGAGCGGCTGATGGTCTGTTTGGACCACGAATGTTCTACCATAGAGATAGATCTGGAACTTTTTTATAGCCCAGATTAAAGCTAAACACTCTTTCTCACTTGTTGAATAGTTTTGTTCCGCTTTATTCAACTTGCGGCTAGCATAAGCGACTGGGTTCAGTTCCCCATCTTGTGAGGTGGACCTCTGTAACAATGTGGCCCCTAATCCCACGTTACTTGCGTCCGTTCTCACAACAAATTCTTGACTCAAGTCAGGCAATTTCAATATAGGCCTGCTTGTGAGTTTTTCTTTTAAATCTTGGTATGCCAATTCACACTGCGCTGACCAGGTAATTTTATCAGGATTTCCCTAACGAGTTAAATCCGTCAGAGGAGCACATATAGAGTTAAAATTGTTAATGTACTTCTGGTAAAAACCACACAACGACACGAAAGATCGCACATCTTTCTTTGTTTGTGGCCTCGGTGCTCTTTGTAATTTCTCTAGGTTCTTGGGGTCAGGGATCATGCTACCCTGATGTACCGTATGTCCCAAGAATTCCAACTCTTTACATTCAATACAACATTTGGTTGGTCTAGCAGTCAAGTTAGTCTCTCTGAGTCTATCAAACAGCATATTCAAAGAGTTAACGTGTTCCTCAAATGTTTCAATAGTGATGAGGATATCATCCATGAAATTCGAGATGCATGGATTTTTCAGGGGATCCAACAATTTTCGCATCATCCTAGAAAACACACTCGGGGCATTTTTCAACCCAAACGGCAACATGTTGAACTCATAATGGCCTTCCGAGGTGCTAAAGGCTAAATAAGGTCGAACCTCAGGCTTTACTGGAATTTGATAATAGCCTTTGCTAAGATCCACCTTAGAAAAATATTTTGCCCTGTTCAACCTGGCAAATACCAACGGGCTGATCACCTGTTTGCCAGTCACTTCGATTACGGAAACAACAGCACATGGGTTGATTTGCCATTGCCCTAAAGACGCCAATAGGCGTGATGGGAAACAATGGCAAAGAAAACCTATCTGCTGTTGCCCTAAGACGCCACTAGGCGTAATGGCCACTGACTGCTTTGACGGTCGGTGGCTAAGGACGGAAGAAGAAGAAGAAGAACCTGGCAAATAGTTGATTTGTATCAGGTAATGGATCCACCTGACCTTCTGTGACAGCATTCAGTTTCCTGTAATCTATGCACAATCTATGTTCCCCAGATGGTTTCCGCAACAAAACCACACTAGAGCTATAAGGAGATTCACTGTGAGAAATAATCCCTTCTTGTAACAAATAATCTATCTCCTCTTTCAAAGCTTTTTCCTTAGTGAAAGGAATAGAATATGACCTCATATAGATGGGTGTTGGGTCTAGTAGTTTCATATCATATTCCAACAAATTTGTGTGCCCCGGCTTATCCGTTAACATGTCTGTATGTTTCTCCAGGACCTTTTGAATCTTCTCCCTCTGTCCTTTTGTCAGGTGATTACTGATCTTCACCTGTGCAAACGTTTCACCGGGTTTCAGTGGATATTCAAATGAGGTGAGAGGTTCACTGTTTTTCATTTTATTGGCCTCCCAAATAACAGGGTTGCCTACATATTTTTCATGGCACCGGCAACTATCATATAATTGGAAGGGTGGTGGTGTTGACTTTTCTTCCTTTTATCATCACTCACAAATCGTCCACTACCAATTCTTTTCCGGGGTTTTTCTCCCCACTTTAATTTCCCTCCTCCAGTTCACATAATTCCGACCGAGGGATTGTCGGCTTATTCTGGGGTAAAATCACTCTTTGTACTCGCCGCCTAGTGGCCATTCTAACAAATTCGATTGAAGACTGGGTGTGAAAAGGGGATTCCCATTCCACTGTTTAATTGCCACAAAAGAATACTTTTAATTTTATTATATGAGATTCCTATTTATGTTTTAGGAGAAGTTTAAAATCCCGGAAGCGAGCTACCCAATATAAATGGTACTAGGAGAAGTTCAAATCCCGGACAAGCCTACCAATATATGTGGTGGATTTGGTGTTATAGATGTTATTATTTAATATTATTTGTCTACCAAGTGAGGTCAGCTGTGTAGGCCCCTGAGTTTAGTAGTTGATGGTTAAGTATTTTCAGGGTTATAGTAGGCGCATGTCAAAAATATGCAGACCTTGCGGCCTGGTATAATAAAATAAACAGAAAGTCAACAGTTGAAAATAATTGTGGAAAAGTGAGAGGAAAAGAAAAGAGTGCGGGGAGTGGAGGATAAACATGGCTTTACGTCATCAATCAATCAGTCAATACCCTTTAGCTCCCCAAGGAGCATAGGCCTTCAGCACATGCCAAGTCTTCCTGTCCTGTGCCATCTGCTCAAGTTCTTTCTATGTTGTCATCATTTTCACCTCTGTTTCCAGTTCTCTTCTCAATGTGTTTTTTGGTCTACCTCTGGCTCTCTTTCCCTGTGGATTCCAGAACAAGGACTGCCTTGTAAATGCTATCAACAGGTTTCCTCAATATGTGTCCTATCCATCGCCAGCGTCTTCTTCTCAACTGTTGTTCCACTGGTTCTTGTCATCAATTCCACTTCAGTCCTTCTATTCTACGCAAGCACCCGTTTATAAAAGTCTGTAGCTTTTTGGTTGTTGTTTTTGTTGTTCTCCATGTCTCAGAGCCATACAATAGGATTGACTTCACATTTGAGCTGAAGATTCTTATTTTCGTGTTGGACTTGATTTCTCTTGTTCTCCATATGTTTCCCAATGCAATGAAAGCTCCTCTTGCTTTTTGTATTCTTATTTTGATATCACTGTCTGTCCCTCCAACTTTGTCTATATTACTTCCAAGATAAGTGTAAGATTCTACATCTTTTAGTAGTGTTTCTTCAAGTTCAACCTTGTTATCATTTCTTGCATTTATTCTCATAATCTTTGTCTTTTCCCTGTGTATTTTCAGGCCCACTTGTTGTGACCTCTAGTCGAGAATTTTCATTTTCTCTTGCATCTGATTATGGTTATGGGACAGAAGAGCCAAGTCCTCTGCAAAATCCAGATCATCAAGGTGTTTAGTCAGATTCCACTGGATTCCATTTCTGTTGTGTGATGTCGATGTTTTCACAACCCAATCTATTGCTAGTAAGAAAAGAAATGGAGACAAGAGGCATCCCTGTCTCACTCCCGTTCTAATCCTAAACGGTTCTGTAAGTTGTCCTTCATGAAGAACTCTACATGTCATGTCTTCATAGGTCTTCTTTATTAAGTTAATTAATTTTTTTTACGGGATGGGGTAACCAGCCCCATGCCTAACCCTCCTTAGTCGCTTTTTACGACATGCCTGGTAGGGTAGTGTTACTATTCTTTGCTCTCCTTTCGGGCCCCGGTAACACACGGGGAGTGGAGGATAAACATGGCTTTACGTCATGTAAGGCATTAAATGAATGATGCCTCCTTGCTTGCTTAACTCCTGTCTGTCCAAGGCAGTGTTTAGATTTGACTCCGGTACCGTAGTAGCTATATCAATCAATCGTCCAGAGGGGTAGCCGGTTTGGATCCTTCCTTTGGCACTACCACCGCCCTCATAAATAAACACAAAGAAAAATATATTATTCTTGCAAGTAGATTTTTAAACGGTACAGTAAGTTAGAGCGCTGGTCTCTCGCGGCACCGACACGCTCAAGTCTACCCAGCTGTAAATGGGTACCTGACTGCTCTGAGTTAGGTAAGGAAAAGGCAGGGAGGAAGGGAACTGATCACCCCACCTCTCGATGCTGGACCTAGTATGGTGAAGTCTGTAACACTTCACTCCCCTACAGCAGTATCTGCTATGGGTGCTACCTTTACCTTCACAGTAGTGTACGATGGCACACCATCCAAGCTGACACCCGGGGCGGACGGCCCCCACGCACCCCGTTAGTACGCCACTGCTATTGTCTCCGTTGTCATTTTTAATGGAGCCAACAATGCAGGTGTCCCCCTTTTTCCATTGGGGGAGGGGGGGGGGAATCTCTGAGGAGGCATGTCGTAAAAGGCTTTCAACTTCATGTACAAACACATTGCTACAGAAAACACCGCTGCATGTTTGTGCTTTGGTGTTGGTTTCATCCATCTGCAGTGCTGACTTTATACTCAACAAAGATTGACAGAACAAATGATAATAATACAGGAGGCACGTGGGGAAAAGGATGAAGGATAACATGTTCAGATGAATAGCTTATAGCAGACGAGAGAAAACAAAAATATGTTAATGTGCTCTCATTCAGTTATTGACATCAGCTTTACGCCTCGCGCGGACGTCTAGCTCCAGGCTTCCCATCCTGTTTGGTCCCTGTACCCCCTTTGTAGTAAACCTTCCTGTACCCCCTTGGCTGTAAATAAACCTTCCCGTACCCCATTGGCTTTTAGTAAACCTCCCCAATACCCCCCCCCCTCCCCTCCCCTGACTTTTAGTAGCCCTTCCCGTACTCCCCTTGACTTTTAATAAACTTTCGTTTCCCGTAACCCCCTTGACTTAGTAAACCTTCCCGTACCCCCTGACTTTTAGTAAAGCTTCCTATACCTCCTTGACTTTTAGTAAACCTTCCTGTACCTCCCCTTTTTTTAACTAACCTTCCTATACCTCCTTGACTTTTAGTAAACCTTTCTGTACCTCCCCCTTTTTTTACTAACCTTCCTATACCTCCTTGACTTTTACTAACCTTCCTATACCTCCTTGACTTTTAGTAAACCTTTCTGTACCCCTTTGGCTTTCGTTAAACCTTTATGTATACATCCCCCCACCGCCCGCACACCCTTTTCAGTATGAGAGGAAATATATTCTAGAGTTTACCACGACCATGCCCACAGAAAGTTAATAAACAGTATTTAATAAAACAGCTGTTTTAGTATATTCAAGTTAGTAAATACTGATCAGAACACAGTCAGATAAACTAATGAAATCATTGACTCTGTTTCTTGTCAACCAATAGTTTTAGTCTTGGTATAGTTTAAAAAAAAAAAAAAAAATTTTGACGACACGTGCACCCTTCAATCTAAACACAGGTCCCGTCGGTTATATTAGGGCGCAAAATGTCCAAATGTTTAAAAAAAAAACTGGTCTGAATATTCTAAAGTCGTGATGCAGTTTTTGTCAGAGATGCCTGCATTGCATGTTCAGCTCTTAGGTTGTTTCTTGCTTTGGGTTTGATCAAGAACAGAACTCAACGTTCGCTTTCTAATCCACAACCTTTTGTTTTCACTAACACCACTAACTTTGGAGTATTTCAGTGGGATATTTTACCAAATACCCCCACCAACCCCTTTCAGCCAGCTGTGTACGTACCCCTATAAAACTGTTGACCACCACCTCTTTGAGTGCCCAGCACTGGATGATGTTAGGAAAATGTTCCTTCCCCCAAGGCCAGATAAATGAAACACTTTATATGGAGCGAAACAACAACTTGCAAACACGCATACCGCATCGTGGCATTGGGCCGAAGGGCGAGAGCCCAAACGCTGCTGGATCTATCATCATGTGACGTATTCTCTCCAGAACGTTGTCTCCATTACAGCTGCTCTAAACGCATCACGATTCTGGGAAAGTCGACCTGCATCAACCAAAGACAAGTTCAGACTCTCTGTGATGTCCTGGGTCCACTGTCGTCTAGGTCGACCCTTTTTCCAGGGACCATGCCTTCCATCACTGTTTTACCTGGATCTGTAAGCTTGGAAAAGTCACTTGAGCCCCGGACGTAATTCTTTGACCTGGTTGACTGCATTCGGGTGGATCTCGCTGTAGACCCAATGGTAGGCAAGGGGAGCTGAGAGGTGGCTATGTAGGACGTGACAATTTCTTGGGGAGAGCCCAGAACCAGAGCCCAGTATTTTAGCTCTGCATAGTTGGAGAGCTCCTAGGATGGCGGGGAATGCACATTGTGCCACTCGCTTCTTACTCCTAGCTTGGAACCCCTTAGTGGCAATCCTTTGAATGCAGGCCAGGCTGGAGAAACTGGAGCTCATGATTTCAACTCAGCACGTTTCAGAATGGTGGAAAAGCCCATTAGATAATACCAAGGAGTCTTCAATTTGGCATTGGTTACAAAAGAGCGAAAAGCTCAGCAGTCCTAGTTAAACGGCAGCAACAAAACCCCATTGACCGGCTTATCGTACCGTTGAGGGTACGTGTACACCAGGTTGGGAACGCCTGGTCAGACTGCTTTTCGCTTGGCTAGTCGGTGCCAGCTTGTTCTAGCGAATAATTTATAAACAACCACATGCAGGAAGAGGTCAGACAGAAAGGGGCTGAAAAGGCGCGAACTGGGAAATTCCTGTAACTTAAATGTTTCTCATTTGGAGAAGTTCATCAGACAGGGAATAGGAAGAAGGAGGGTGCCGGGGGTCGGAAGAAGGTTATTGCAGATTTGATTATGGTAAATTAGACCGAATATGTTATACAGTAAATATCAATATTAATTCTGACCACAGAGTCTTTTATATTTTGACATGCGCCCGCCCTATATGACCGGCGGACCTCGTGTCTAGGTTGAACAGTGGGGAGCGGTACGCACCCCGCCAAAAGGAGGCAATACTCTTATTAAATATAAAAGAATATGTTGTACGGTTTAGTGGCTTACTTTTCCGAATCTGTAATGTGAGTAGAATCTGAAGCATGAAAAACAACAACCTTAGAAGTCACAGGCTTCCATAAATGGGTGCTTGCGTAGAATAGAAGGATTGAAATAGCGCTACAAGATCACCATGGTGGGACTGACGGAACGGACCAGACAAGTGCTAGTGGGAGAAGACGCTGGCTTTGGATTGGACATACATTGAGGAAACCTGCTGACAACATTCAATGCAACATGGAATCCCTAGGGAAGAGAAACCTGTTGACAGCATTCAATGCAACTTGGAATCCTTAAAGAAGAGAAACCTGTTGACAGCATTCAATGCAACATGGAATCCCTAAGGAAGAGAAACCTGTTGACAGCATTCAAGGCAACATGGAATCCCTAAGGAAGAGAAACCTACAGACAGCATTCAATGCAACATGGAATCCCTAAGGAAGAGAAACCTGTTGACAGCATTCAAGGCAACATGGAATCCCTAAGGAAGAGAAACCTGTTGACAGCATTCAATGCAACATGGAATCCCTAAGGAAGAGAAACCTGCAGACAGCATTCAAGGCAACATGGAATCCCTAAGGAAGAGAAACCTGCAGACAGCATTCAAGGCAACATGGAATCCCCAAGGAAGAGAAACCTGCAGACAGCATTCAAGGTAACATGGAATCCCTAGGGATGAGAAACCTGTTGACAGCATTCAATGCAACATGGAATCCCTAAGTAAGAGAAACCTGTTGACAGCAGTCAAGGCAACATGGAATCCCTAGGGACGAGAAACCTGCAGACAGCATTCAAGGCAACATGGAATCCCTAGGGATGAGAAACCTGTTGACAGCATTCAATGCAACATGGAATCCCTAAGTAAGAGAAACCTGTTGACAGCAGTCAAGGCAACATCCCTAGGGACGAGAAACCTGCAGACAGCATTCAAGGCAACATAGAATCCCTAGGGAAGATAAGTAGAGATAGACCGAAAAACACACGAATAAGAAAGCTGGCGACATAAATGAAAATGACGAGGAAGGCATGAAAAAACCTTAAGCTGATGGCACGCTGTCACGAAATGACTGTGCTCTTCATTTTATCTGTGTTCTACCTGTCTTTTTCTCTATCTTGTGTCTTCCATTCATTTCTTCCTTTAAAGACCCTCATTATATTTTCTAAACTTTGGCCATTGTTGGACCATCACTGCTGAGCAGGGTAGGCAATCCCGTGACACACACGACAAAAGGACTTAGCTTGTGTTTGTTGAAGGCCTGTCTCAAGATTTTTATTTTATTTTTGCCTTGCGGGTTTTGCCTTCTTGTGACGAGGCACGTTTCTTTAAACCTAGACTTTATTCCATTGGTTATATCAGAACAGTGGTGTTCCCACATCTGAAAGAGCTAAAGGGGGCGTGGGTTGTATTGAGGCCAAAAACCAAAGGGATAGTATCAAGGGATGGAACTTCGTCTCGGAACGCATTATGGTCCTAAAACTAAAAGAAGGAGAAACCATAGTCAAGCAGATGTCAAGGAGGAATTCTTCGAGCTGCTTCAAAGGACAGTGGACGACTGCCTGGATGAAGTAATCCTGCTCGGAGATTTCAATGCCAGAGTTGGAAATGGCTATGCTAGATCGGGTGGAGTTATCGGAATATATGGAGAAGATACTCTTAATGACAATGGAAAGCGACTCCTTAGATTCTGCACTGAGCAGAATCTGATCATTACAAACACAAAGTTCCCCCATAAGCGCATACATGTATACACTAGGTGTGAACCAACAAAGAATGAGAAGTCAGTGATCGACTATGCCATAGTTAGGAAGAGCTCATTCAATTATGTCCGGGATGCTAGAGTGTGGAGGGGGCCAGAGATTGGAAGTGACCACAGAATGGCAAAGACAGCTGTACATTAATTTCGTTGATTTTGAAAAGGCTTTTGACAGCATACATAGGGACAGTTTATGGAAAATACTGAGGGCGTATGGAATTCCAAGCCGCATAGTGTCAATCATAAAAAGCCTCTATGCCAACTTTACGTGTAGTGTTGGGCAAAGCAACCTAACCTTGGAGGTGAAGACAGGAGTATGACAGGGATGCCCCTTATCAACCACTCTATTTTTAACAGTCATAGATTGGGTGATGCGCCAGACAACAGAGGGCAGTCCAAGAGGAATAAGATGGACTACATTTTCTACATTGGAAGATCTGGAATATGCAGATGACATTGCACTACTAGCACATTCACATCAACACATCCAGGAAAAAACGGATAGACTTAATAAGTTTAGCCAGCAGGTGGGCTTGAACATCAATTTAAAGAAGTCAGAGGCCATGACGCTCAATGTGAGCAACCCTAAGCCCATATCAGTAAGGAATCAGCAACTGGTACAGACAGACACCTTCACATACCTAGGATGCATAGTAACACCAGACGGCGGGGCAAGCAAAGACATCAACATCAGAACGAATAAGGCAAGAACAGCCTTTTTTAGCCTAAACAACATCTGGAAGTCCTCCCAATACAGCACAAGCACAAAATTAAGATTATATCAGAGCTGTGTGCTTTCTGTGCTTCTCTATGGTGCGGAATGCTGGAGAGTTACAGAGAAGGAAATGTCGAAATTGTCTTCTTTTCACGCAACATGCCTAAGAAAAATTCACCGAATCTTTTGGCCGAATACCATCACAAACCAAGATCTGCTTACTCGGAGCAAGCAAGAGGACATGCACACCATCATAGCTGGCAGACGCTGGAGCTGGGTTGGCCGTGTCCTCAGAAGAGACCCCGATGCCATCACAAGAACAGCTATGCTTTGGACCCCTGAAGGAAAACGAAAGAGAGGCCGACCAAAAACAACCTGGCGGAGGACTGTGGAGGCTGAGATGCAAAGAATGAACCAGAGTTGAGGCACTGTACGAAGAATGGTCGCCGACCGAGCAAAGTGGAATCAATTTGTTGTTTCCCTACAAGACGCCATTAGGCGTGATGGCCACTGATTGCTTTGACGGTCGGCGGCTAGGGATCAAAGAAGAAGAAGACTACTTGCTAACAATTAAAAGAACAACTGAAAGAGTTACTCGGCCTAGGTACTGCATAACATCACGCAAGACCTACAAGCTGAGAGAGCCAGAAGTGAAGACCAGATATCAGGGGCTTATTGCTACAGCAGTGAGAAACACAGAAGAACAACCTGATGACATGAAAACACTCTGGCTGAAATTCAAGGACATCATAAAGACAGCTGCAGCAGAAGCATGTGGTGAAGTTCGACTTGGGAACAAGAGAAAGAGGACACCTTGGTGGACAAATGAGTTAAAGAGAAATTAAGAGAGGAAGAACAAGGCATGGAAACAATACTTAGGATTTTAAAAAAACACACCAGAAAAAAACAGAAATACAGAGAATATATGATTGATACTCAGAATAGAAGCAAAGAACAAGGTGCTAGCAGAAAAACAGAAGTCCTGGGAAGAATTTGGAGAAAAGCTAGAAAGCGATGTGTAAGAAAACCAGAAATTGTTCTATAATATCCCTAAAGAATATTGTCACGCAATGGCTTAATTAAAACTCTGTCCGAGTAAAGAGTTTTGAGGAATGTCTGAGAAGATAGATTAAGATGAGAGTTAAAGTGACTGTGGAGGATGAGACTTATAGCTTCAAGGGTGAGAACCTAGATTGACTCTCCCTTGCCACTTGTCACTTGCTTTATTAGCTACTGTCTCACCACCTCTCGCTCAGCTGAGATAAGGTATGCAGTAATTACTAGCCACAGACACAGCTGTACAGTTAAAGAATACAGGTACAGTATAGTGAAAGACAAACTGATCCAGTGCACATTTTACAGTTTATTAAACAAAACAAATCTTTACCACAGAGAAAAACAACAATAACATGCGAGTTCGCACAACCTGGAAAAAAAGAACATCAATAAATGACACAATTATCAAAAATTACCACACAATCTTCCACGATTACACGAAAACAGCTAAGGTTAAAGAAATATACCGGGCGGGGGTCTCTAAGTAAGAGCCACCACCACTTGAACACTATTATTACTAACTAACTACACTGTGGAGTCCCACACACCACAAGAATACTCTCCACTAGTTTTCACTCTGTCCCGTTTAACCAGTCAGAGGAAGACTTGCTAACTAATCTGACTAAAATGTCTCAAAGGCGCTCCTACACTAGTAACTTATACACCACTAAATCTTACTACACTGAATTCTGCAGAACTAACTCAGAGGCTCTCCTCTAAGTATTATCTATCTAACTCTACTCTCTCCCCTCTACTTCAGTTCAGTGCGTTCCTGGTGCATTCGTCTGAGGCTCAGCTGCGTTACCCTTCTTCAGGTACCTATTCCCATTAGCATTTAGAAAGGTATGATTACCCTCTCTCCTCTCCAGAATAACTGATGAAGGGGCCCTTGGTGACTATATATTTTTGCTTCTGGCTGTAGATCTAGCAATGATGATGGCAACTCAATTTTTCACACAAACGACGATTTAAACCGCTTCGGGTTATGTCCTACTGCTTTATTGTGGCAGTATGTAAACAATACCAGGAAACGTAGCCTGTTCTGTATTGGGCCGTACAATCTAAGAGCTCCAATTTCTAGGCAATTCCACGCTGAGTTATATGTTTTCTCACGTCAGGAGAATTCCCAATGCTTCTATGTCTTACAGACGTAACTAGGGGCGCCCGTTACTTTGCGCTTACCCCAGTTTTTTTCTCAATTACACCGATGTCTCTTGCGTTCCTCTCCGAGAAGGCAACGTCCGTTGCAGGCTTAGGGACTTACAACGCCGTGAATCGCTGTAAAACAAAATAACAACTTATATACACCAATCCACAAAATATATAATTCAAACACATTAATAACCACAGATTTACATACACCCCGCTTTCCCGTACCATAATAAAACTGCACTCAATACAAGCCCTCATGCTCTACCCTATTTATGCCCTCGGGTCAGACTTAACAGCTCACCCCTTCCCCTCTCTTTTTCACTGACAACAGGTTGTCTATTACGCTTAACACAGACGCGGGCTGACCTGATTGCTTTTGAGGCCAGCTCGTGACCGAGTCAGTTGCCCGCCACAACACCGCTTCGCTGTATCCCGATAAAATAACTTTTACTTAAATAATTTCCCAGCTCTATTCTTATATTAAAAGGCCGCCTATTGAGGGTTATCAAAATAGCACAAATATCTACACATAACTGCATACCCCATATCATAATACTAAACTCCCTTCACCACTCTTTTTTTCACCGACAACAAACTTTAATACTGATGCGTGATGCCATATGATGATGGATGGTATCCGCATGTCTGGTTTTGTGTAGTGTGTAGATGTGTTCAGTCAAAAACAATGTTCATACAACAATAACAGGGCAATCCACATAGGACGTCAGTAAACTCACGACGTATAAAGTCAATGAGTCTTGAAACAGCCGTTGACGTTTTTCTTCATTATTTATTGTGGACGCCACAGTGACAAAATGGTTACGCAAATGTGTAGGCACATCAAACAGTCATTATCACAGCAACATTCAATACAGCAATAGACGGTAGACAGCATTACAATGATGAGTCAGATGCATGTTATATTTCATAGTGCTGTAAATGTAGTCAGGTGGAAAACTCCATCCTTTTCTATAACAGCCAGGAGATAACCAGATGTATGAGATCAGTTCACTCTCCTTAGTTTGACTTCAGCAAGACAGACACGTCTGCCGAAGTATAAATAATGTCCTCAAAAAATATCCTCTAGATAATAAAGGTTTCCTAAACCTAGTTCATTTAACAAAGTAGCAAGTAATGGTCCTTGGTACATGCATCAACCGATGCAGTACAATGCAGCGACATGTGAGCTGGGAAAGAACATCTCGTGGCGACGACTTTCGGAGACAGGCTATGAATCGAAATCGCTCACGACCCAAAATCGATAGAGTTAATGAAAAAGTCAATTTACCTTGCTTTCATGAAATACACAGAAATATCACGCCTCCCGACATGTGGGAAAACACTAGAGGTATTATCTCGACTAAACGAAATATCCATAAGAGGACTACACATCCCTGACAGAACAAAAGAAAGCGGAGATCCCCTCTTCAACGAGGCATCTCTTTCGCCATTCCAAATCGCTCACTCCACTAGTCGTGGGCGGAAACCGCTCGACCAAACAACAAGACAAGTCATGCGCAGTCCAGCGCAAAAATGACCACAGCTCAAACTTAACTGCATTCGATACCAACGCGAGAAGACAAATGCTTACCGAGAAAAGTGACTATAAATTTCAAGCAGTTGTTGCCCTTGCGTTATAAAACAGATATTGAAATAAAACGATGTTGCGAGAATTTATCACGCAACAAATACCCATGGCCACTTTAGTTAAACCAAACTCCCGAGTTCATATACTATTATCTTCAAAGTTATCATAACATAATCTGGTACTCTTAATATATTACACCATACTACACCACCCGTAGGTCTAAATTCATATAGAGATATATTAATTAATAATACCACCAAAATTTTTACACAGAACTACACTGGCTATACTTCGTATGATTACCACTAAAACTTACAATACCCTTGAAGAACTCAGGTAATTGATGGCAAACTACCGACTAAAAATAAAATTAAATCCCAGCAGAAAGCTTACTCTGACTTGTTAAAATCCTTTAGCTAAAATTCCTTCACCACTAATTTATTAAGACTTCGTACATACCCAGACTTTATCAGAATATCCACTAACCAGGCAGACTGAATTTATGTCTGGCACTATTCTTCTTCTTTGATCCTTAGCCGCCGACCGTCAAAGCAGTCAGTGGCCATCACGCCTAGTGGCGTCTTGTAGGGCAACAACAAATTGATTCCACTTTGCTCGGTCGGCGGCCATCCTTCGTACAGTGCCCCAACTCTGGTTCATTCTTTGCATCTCAGCCTCCACAGTCCTCCGCCAGGTTGTTTTTGGTCAGCCTCTCTTTCGTTTTTCTTCAGGGGTCCAAAGCATAGCTATTCTTGTGATGGCATCGGGGTCTCTTCTGAAGACATGGCCAACCCAGCTCCAGCGTCTGCCAGCCATGATGGCGCGCATGTCCCCCCGCTTGCTCCGAGCAAGCAGATCCTGGCCGGTGATGGCACTTGGCCAAAAGATTCGGTGAATTTTTCCCAGGCATGCTGTGCGAAAAGAGGACAACCTCGACACCTCCCTCTCTGCAACTCTCCAGCACTCTGCACCACATAGAAGCACAGAAAGCACACAGCTCTGATACACTCTGAACTCTGTGCTTGCGCTGTATTGAGAGGACCCCCAGATGTTGCCTAGGCCAAAAAAGGCTGCTCTTGCCCTATTCATTCTGACGCTGATGTCTCCGACTGCCCCGCCGCCTGGTGTCACCACGCATCCCAGGCATGTGAAGGTGTCCGTCTGCACCAGCCGCCGATTCCCCACTGACATGGGCCCAGGTTTGCTCACACTGAGCGTCATGACCCCTGACTTCCCCAAATTGATGTTCAAGCCCACCTGCTGGTTAAACTTATTAAATCTATCCGTTTTTTTCCTGGATGTGTTGATGTGAATGTGCCAGCAGTGCAATGTCATCTGCATACCCGAGATCCTCCAATGTAGAAAATGCAGTCCATCTCATTCCTCCCAGACTGCCCTCCGCCGTCTGGCACATCACCCAATCCACGACTGTCAAAAATAGAGTGGTTGACAAGGGCATCCCTGCCGCACTCCCGTCCCCACCCCAAAGGCCAGGCTGCCCTGCCCAACACCACACGCAAAGCCGGCATAGAGGCCCTCTATGATTGACACTATGCAGCTTGGAATTCCATAAGCCCCCAGTATTCTTCACAAACCGTCCCCACGTATGCCGTCAAAAGCCTTTTCAAAATCAACGAAATCAATGTACAGCTGTCTTTGCCATTCTGAGCACTGCTCTATAATGTTCCTGAGAGTGAATATATGATCTACACATCTTCTGTTCTCTCCAAATCCTGCCTGCCCTTTCCTCAGCCTGTGGTCCACCACCTTTGAAATCCTCTGTATAACCATCCCGCCTAGTATTTTGCTGGGAACTGAGAGAAGAGTGATTCCTCTCCAATTATTGAGTCTGCAAGATCTCCCTTCCCGGGCAATTTGACAACCATTCCCCTGTTCCACTCCGACGGTGTTGTCCTCGCCCTCCAGACCTGTGCAAACAGTGGTTCCAATAGTTCTGCCGCCAGCTCAGGGTGTGTCCTAAACAACTCTGCACTTAAGCTATCATGGCCAGGAGCCCATCCGTTCTCCAACCCTTTGACTGCTGTGATGATCTCCTCTTGCCGTGGAATGTCTGCATTTACATCTAGATCGCCTTCAGCCCCAGGAACATTCAATTGTGTCTCTAGTGGTTCCTTGTTCAGAGTTTCTCTGAAGTGCTCTGCCCATCTTGTTTCCTGTCCCTCTGCTGTCGTGATGAGACCTCCCCGCCCATCTCTTACTAATGCAACATTGCTTGCACCTCGTTTTCCGCTGATGAATCTAGTTATCTTGCATACTGTGCCCTGTTCATCTCTCAGCGCCGCCTCCTCTGCCCGTCTTGCAAGATCGTCTAGGAAATTCCTTTTGTTGGCTCGGGTTTGGCATTTAACTTCCTTGTCCAGCCGACTGTACTGTTCGCTATATAGCTGCCCTAACCTGGGGGACTTCGCTTCCGTTTTCCCTCCCTTCATTTCCTTTCTCAGTGTTATGGTGTCCAATGTTTCCGGTGTTATCCAGCCTTGCTTCTTCCCCTCCTGGAATCCCAAGCATGATTTGCTGCTTTCCTTATATATTGTTGAAATGGTGTTGAATCTCTGGTCCACACCATCAGTCAATGTCATGACACTATTCACGGCAATAATAATCAAGGACTTGGGAGCCCCGACTAATAATTTTGCCCTGTATATATAGTGCCAATATTCTGATGCAAGACAGACGCGGTGAGTCATAGCTTCTAGAATTACCTCCCAAAAACCGCTTCTACCCTACTTTGACGTAATCTAATGACTGCTACATAAATTAAAAATCGAAACCAATCGCCAGAGCTTCCCGTTAAGCATCATAACATTATGTTAACATCTGACTAATCGTTAACCAAGCGACGATGAGTCATTCCCCTTGCTGGAACGAAAAAGGGGGGGGGGGTGGGGATCAAAGAACGTAAATTCCTCGCGAAGCCTGCTGTCCCGCTGAAAAATGTACTCAGTGTGACGTAAACTTATCTGACCGACTATCAACAAGAATGACTCACTAGCCCACGCTCTCACTCAGGTAGAGGTTTACACCTACTCCCGAAAAGAGACCGGCTGGTGGGGTTGATCCTACAATTATCAGAACCCTGACAAGAAATGAAAACAACAAATCCGAAAACCGGATAAAAATTAAAGAGAAAAGAAGCAACCATATAATAACCAAAAAGAACGGGCGGGTTGAAAATAAAAATTAACAGTCACTTTGCCACAAATATGAGGAAGGAAAAACAGTGCCCTCTTAAATTTATAAAGGACAAGCAAGGCAAATTACTTACTGCCCCAAAAGAAGTAATGAAAAGATGAAAAGAATATTTTTCAGAGCTCCTGGATGGTGAGCAAGGTCAAGCATCAGAAATGATAACCACTGACACAGACGGGGAAACCAATGGTGATGAAGATGACATAAAGATGGAAGAACTGAAGGCAGCACAGCAGAAAATCAAGATGGGCAAAGCAGCAGGACGTGATGGCGTAACACCAGAAATGGTTAAGTACATGGGAGCAGCAGGCGACCTATTACTCATAAGGGTCCTACAGGCAGCTTGGTGCAATAAGACCATACCAAAGGATTGGGAGATTGCCATCATAACACCGATTTTCAAAAAGGGTGACAATCGACAATGTGGAAACCATAGAGGCATATCCCTTCTCAGTGTCCCTGGTAAAATCTACTCTAGAATACTGGAGCAGAGACTCAGACGCCTAGCTGAGACACAAATGGAGGAGGTCCGGTGTGGCTTCCGAGCAAATCGAAGTACTCAAGACCTAATCTTCACACTCAGACAGCTGAGTGAAAAGGCTCTTGAGTATAAGAGTGAGATCCATCTTTGTTTCATAGAACCGTAACCCGCCGCGTCTCCCCAACGACGCTCGTCCCTGTTTCTGATTCACCTTATAGCAGAGGTTACCAAACTAGTGTACGAGAAGCTTTCTAAGGGGTACAGGGAATATGTGGTAATTAACTGCATTATCATTTTCAAATATTGCATAGCAGTGTAAGACAGAAAAAAAAGTGATGGATTACTAGTGCACTATTTCAGTATAAACAAAGAGTAATATTCGTTTTTAATACAACAGAGCAGACCTGCACATTTTAGCATTCAGTAGTATAGTACTAGTAAGAAACCCGTCAAAATTGACGGGTTTTTAATTACAGTGCGCTTTTTCCGTTGCATAACCTAGACGGCACTATTTCTACTTTGGTTTCTTAATACATTTACACTACAGTTCACCGTCAATAGTCTTTGTAGTAAAAATTATCTGGAAGCAATGGGACCACCTATCAAAATTACAAGGGGTGAAGTAATATAGATCTAATGGAATGAAATTTGATAAATTTGGCCATAAATTTAGAAGAAGTAAGGTCTCATACCGCCGATGATATCGATCTGGGCTACTAATTTTTCTGAAGCAAAACTAATGTGGCAGGTTCAACGTTCATCCGGCCACTTTCTTCTAAACCTAAGGAATAAGCTTCCTTTGCACACTGGCATCTTCCATGACAACCGCATTTATTTTAACTGTCCATGGTATGTTTAACATTCTTCTATAAAACCACGTTTCTGTGGTTTCCGGTGCTTTTCCTACTTGTTTACAAATTGTCAATGACCCACTTTCATGTGTCAGGACTGAAGAACTCTCGTACTTCCAATGACAAAGAGTTGTTGCATAAAATACATTTAATTTTATAGAATGCTGCTGTCATTTTATGGAATGCTGCTTTTGCTTCTTATAATACATGTGACATAAGAAATGAAAGTCACTGAAAACAAAATATATACTAATTATAACCCATCAGAGGTTGAACGGGATATTTCTCATCATCAAATCAAACAAAAGAAAATATACGCTTCACTAATGAGATGCATCATCTGCGCAATGGTATTAACATGCCCAGGTATTTGAATCAATTGACTTGTTTTAAAACTGTTTTATTTACGTTGATTGTGCATACTGAAGAACATTAGCAAGAAAAGCGCGCAATTTCAGGGGTCGTGCAATTTAGTACACCACTGTTACGTAATTTTCACACTGCAACTTTGAAGGGGAAAAGTTCATGCTGGCTTTTATTTTTTTTCCAGGGACGTAATTTATTTTCTGTCGAAGGGAAACAATTAAGCAACAAATTAGAAATAATGACAATAAAATATATTGTAGATTTTGGACACTTTACGGATGTGTTTTCTATTTATTATTTAAAGTATAACTTCAACTTTGGTGGAGAAAAAAGGTGTGCGCTATATTAAGCGTCGTGCAGTTTGTGCACAGGCTAAAAGCGCACGACTTTTATATAATTTCTAGAGTGCAAGAAACAATATTGTGGGACAGGACAGGACACGACATTCTTAGAGAATTGTATAATGTAATAAAGTGATTTCCGACGTACGGCCATTTCGAATTACGACGGTTTCGTCGGAACGGAACTCCGCGTAAGTCGAGGACAGTCTATATATTGAAGTCTCCAAAATTTCATCCCCTACAGCAGTATCTACTTGGGACTACCTTAACTTTTTTTTTTTTTTGTGGTGACGTTTTCTTGGTTTGCCATATTTGTTGTCCTTCACCTGTTCGAGCCATACAATAGGCTTGGCTTAACAATGAATCTACATCATCATCATCAGTTGCCATCTCCACAACGGAGGTTGGCTGTAATGGATCTCCAACGTCTTCTGTCTCTTGTCTTGGTGGTACACTCTGATAGACTCTTTCCCGTCCATCTCTTGATGTTATCTTCCCACTTATAGCGCTGTCTTCCCCTTGCACGTTTACCTTCAACTCTCCCTTCTGTTATGGTCTTCTGCAAGGTGTTATGCCTTTTTATGTGGCCAAAGTATTTTAGCTGCCGAACTTTGACCTCTCTCATTAGTTCTCTTTTCATACCTAGATTTTCTAGGACCTCCTTATTTGTTTTCATCTCTTTCCATGAGATACGCCCCATTCTTCTATATATCCACATTTCAAGAGCCTCAATTCTTTCTTCCAAATGCTTATTCATCGTCCATGTTTCTGCACCATACAGAAATGCAGAATATATATAACACTTTATGATTCTCAGTTTTAATTTATGAGATAACTGTTTGGATGTCAGTATATGTTTCATGTTGTTGAATGTAGCTTTGGCCATTCCTATTCTCTTCTTGATTTCTGTTTCACATCTGCCATCTTCTGTTATTATATGACCAAGATATACGTAGCTCTTGACTTGTTCCAGGATTTTCCCATTTACGCTTATCTTTAATGTGGGTTTATCATCTGTTTTGCTAATTATCATAGTTTTAGTTTTCTCAATATTAATGTCGAGTCCATATTCATGACTTATACTGTTCACTTGCTTCACTAGTTCTTGTAACTCCTGTTCGCTTTCAGCTAACAACACGGTATCATCTGCATATCTAAGGTTGTTTATTGATCTTCCACTGATGTTCAGTCCTGGTATTTCCTGTATCTGTTTGAAAATTTTTTTCGGTGTATAAATTAAATAGGCAGGGGGACAGCACACAACCTTGTCTGACACCTCTTTTTATTTCTATGTATGGTGAATAATTCCTTCCCGATCTTACTGTGGCAGTTTGCTCCCAATAAAGGTTACTGAGTATTCTTATATCTTTTCCATCAATACCTATGTCTTTGAGGCATTCAATTATTTTCTCATGATGGATTCTGTCAAAAGCCTTCTTATAGTCAATGAAGCACATATACATACTTTTTTGGACCTCTGTATATTTTTCTGCTAATCTTCTTAGGCAAAATATTGCCTCTCTTGTTCCACTGTTCCGTCTAAAACCAAACTGTTCTTCTTGGATTTCGCTGTCTACTTTACTTTTTATTCTTTCCTGTATGATTTTGAGCAGTATCTTAATTGCATGACTCATCAGGCTGATTGTTCTGAAGTCTGAACATTCTGTTGCATTTGGTTTTTTGGGCAATGTTATAAAAACTGATGTCTTCATGTCGTGTGGTAAATATCCTGTATTGTATATATCATTGCATATTTCTGTGATTGTATCTATACCAAAGCTCTCCAGAGCTTCTATCATTTCAATGTTTATGTTATCCATGCCTGCTGATCTTCCTTTTTGTATCATATGAATGGCATTCTCTACTTCTGATCTGAGAATGTGTGGGCCTTCATTAGAATCTGGTGATGGTTTTTTACCTCTGTTGTCCTCGAATAGTTCTTTTACGTATTCTGCCCATCTGTTTGATATGTCTTTCTCATCAAGTAATATTACACCATTTTTGTTCTTGATACAGCTTCCTCCTTGTGCAAACCGCGACCGATTTGATAATTTCTTTATTTCTTCATGCATATCTCTTGTCATGTGCTTCGCTTCCAAGTCTTCTATTTCCTTACATTTTGTTTCTATCCACCGTTCTTTTGCTTCTCTACACATAGTACGTATGTCATTGTCTATTGTTTTATATTCTGGAGTATTTTTTTGCTTTCTTTCTTTCTGCCATTTTATTCAAGATGTCATCTGTCATCCAAATTTGATTTTTCTTAGACTCCTTTTTAGGTAAATTTGCATTTGCTGATTGTATGCTTGTTTTTAAGCATTCCCATTTTGCGGTTGCTTTTTCTTCTGGGTTTTCTCTTCTATACTGCTCCATGCTTTCTGTCAATAACTGTTGGTATTTATTTTTGACTTCGATTAAATATTTCTGTTTTATATCTGGTTGTTTCAGCGCTGATATTTCTATCTGGGGTTCCTCCTGTCTTCTGTTTCCTGCTCTTTTCAGCTTTATATTTACTTTGATGACAACTGGATTGTGATCTGAATTTATGTCGGCGCCAGGATGTGTCTTTGCACTTGTGACACTGTTCTTAAATCTATGTTTTATCATGATATAGTCGATTTGATTACGTGTTACATCTCCTGGGCTTTTCCATGTGTATAATTTCCTTGGGTGATGTTCAAAAAAGGTGTTACATATGACCAGCTGGTTTTCTTCACAGAACTGGATAAGTCTGTCTCCTCTATCATTTCTTGTCCCTAATCCATACTGTCCTACTATTTTCTTGTATTTTCCTTTTTCTATTTTTGCATTCATATCACCCATTACTATCAACACATCTGTAGATTTGACTGGTTTAAGTGTGTGTTGTAGCTCTTCATAGTATTCTTCTATTTCTTCCTCGCTGTAATCTTTAGTTGGTGCATAAGTTTGTAAGATTGATATGTCGAATGGCTTTGCTCTCATCTTTAGTAACATCATTCTGTCATTGTGTGTCCAGTATCCACATACGTATTTTTCTAACTCCTTCTTTATCAACATTCCTACCCCTCTTTCGTGTTTTTCTCCTCCTGAGTGTATAAGCGTGTACTGGTCTCTTGTTATGTAGCCTGTATCCAAAAGTCTTGCCTCTGCAACTCCCAGTATATCGAGTTTCATGTCGGTTGCCTCTAATATAAGATTGTCCAGCTTTCCTTCTCCGTTTAAAGTTCTAACATTCCATGTTCCTATTTTTAGGCTTCTCCTACTAGTTTTTAGGTGGTCTTTCTCAGAATGCTCCCTTTCAACAGAATTTAAGGAACACTCGTCATTATGTACTTCCTTACTCATTAGAGGAGTTGCCTCTTCCCTGTTAATTTGTACAGTAGATTCTTCCCCAGGGGACAGAGAGTTCTCTACATATCGGTTCTTATCTTGTTGTTGTGATTCCATTACTTTCTGTAGGAAGTACGTGGTAAGGCCCCAATCTCTTCCACGGTGGCTAGCCATTGTCTTTCTACATATCTGAGTAAACATCCTGCCATTTATCAGTGTCAGCTCGTAGAATCCTGGACGCCACCACGTTTTTGACGTGTACCCTCATATTTATGCTTCTGGCCTGACCGGGATTCGTCACTTCAGTCGTAAACGTGGTAAACGGTCCGCATCCATGACATTGCAGGATCCAGGTCAGAGACAATACGTTCGGAGAGCCCTAAAAAATTTGTTTTTATTTATTATTACGCTTTTTATAGCAGGGTGTTTCAAAAGATCTCTTGAGCATGAATCTGAGCTTGTTTCTCAAACTTGGGGTCCATGAATGGATTCTATGCGGGTCTGTCTACATAACCTAAAATGTATCTTCTTTTTATTTGTTTTATTTATTTATTACGCTTTTATATGCAGGGTGTTTCAAAATTATGTATAGGCTGCACACTTTAACAATTTATATTCCATGAAAAACATAAACAAGTAGTCATATAGCATATATTGGCGTAGGGGTGTGAAATTTTAGAGACTTCAGATTTGAGAAGCAGGGTAACAGGTTCCCTTCCTCGCTGCCTTTTTCTTCCCCAACTCAAAGAGAAGAGTCAGGTACATCTAAGTCGACTGGGGCGTGTCGGTACCGTGATTCGAACACGGCATCTGTACCGCGAGCGACCACAGCACTTTGTCAGTCGGACCCTCATGAACAGCATACACAATTTTAATTTTCTTGTATCACATTTTAAATTGAATTAGGTACCAGAGCAACTCTGGGAAGGTTAAAGGTGGCCGGCGTGGTGCTGACCTCATCACCCCTAGTGTGCTGATGGTCTTCCCAATATGCAGCAATGGGTGTGCAACGGGATCCTTTGTTTTAACCTTTTTGTAACTTGCGAAATGTTCTCCATTTATGAAAAAAAAGCCTCGCACAATCTGCTTTTCCCTCGACCCTCCACCTCCCGGGGAGGGAGGGGGTGTCTTCGTAGTCGTTGCAGAGTATATTTTCGCTGACATCAGCATTTGTTATTTTCTACACTCACTTAAGGGGTTTCCCTACAGTGAAAACTAACTTTTGTTCTAATAACATTTTCAAACTTTTTATGTGCTCAATAGACACAGTGTATGTCCATGAACCAAATTCTACAGTTTATTTTTTTAAAAAACATGTGGTTACCATGGTAACCAAAAAAAAAAATCCGCCATATTGGATTTTCACCACTTTTCGAGAGCTAAAAACTTATGTTTCGCATTGACCAAACTTTACCAAATTGCACACACATGTTGTGACTGACATTTAAAACAATTTATCAGGGGCTTTTTTTGATAAGTTAAAAATTCTATTTTTAATGATTTTTAAAAAAAATTACACTATATTTGTATGAAAAACAATGAAAAAAAATATTTAAAAAATATATCAAAGCAAATTACCAAAATATCAAAAATAGCCCCTGTCATTTTAAAGGTATATATGTGTCCTACATGCATGCCAAATTTCAGACTGATCTATTAGATAGTTTTTAAAAAATAACATTTTTTGTTAATAAAATGTTAGTTTTGAGAAAAATGCATTTTAGTCACCGAATGACTTGTCTTGTCCAATATACTCCATTCTGGGGGGCTGAATGTATTTAAAATTGTCCAGCACTATATGCTGCACCTCCTTCAGCTTCCTGCAGCTGCTCCTCTTGCCTTTATCTTGAATAATTTTTCTTCTTTCCTTCTACATGGTAACCAAAAAAAAAAAAAACAACCGCCATATTGGGTTTTACACCAATTTTCAAGAGCAAAAATCTTATGTTTACCATTGACCAAACTTTATCAAATTGCATACACATGTTGTGACTGACAATTAAAACAATTTGTCTAGGGCTTTTTTTGATAAGATAAAAATTCTATTTTTAATGAGTTTTTTTAAAAAATACACTATATTTGTATGAAAAACAATGAAAAAAATTTATTTAAAAAAATATATCAAAGCAAATTACCAAAATATCAAACAAAGCCCCTGTCAATTTAAAGGTATATATGTGTCCTATATGCATGCCAAATTTCAGACTGATCTATTGGATAGTTTGTAAAAAAAAAACATTTTTTGTTAATAAAATGTTAGTTTTGAGAAAAAGGCATTTTAGTCATCGAGTGACTTGTCTTGTCCAATATACTCCATTCTGGGGGGCTGAATGTTTTTAAAATTGTCCAGCACTATATGCTGCCCCTCCTTCAGCTTCCTGCAGCTTCTCCTCTCGCCTTTGTCTTGCCTAATTTGTCTTCTTTCCTTCTACCCTGGTAACCAAAAAAGAAAAAACAACCGCTATATTGGGTTTTTCACTAATTTTCAAGAACAAAAATCTTGTTTCCCATTGACCAAACTTTATCAAATTGCACCCACATGTTGTGACTGAAAATTAAAACAATTTTACTCATGATTATTTTAATAAGTTTAAAATTCTATTTTTAATGATTTAAAAAAAAAAACTATATTTGTATGAAAAAAAATTTAAAAAAATTTTTTTTTTAATTTATAAAAGAAAATTACCAAAATATCAAAAATGCAGATGTGTTACTTTAAAGATATAGATGTGTACTACTCATGATTATTTTTATAAGTTTTAAATTATATTTTTAATGATTTAAAAAAAAAACTATATTTGTGTGAAAAAATATTTTTAAAAATATTTTTAAAAAATTTATAAAAGAAAATTACCAAAATATCAAAAATTCAGATGTGTTTTTTTTAAAGATATAGATGTGTACTACATGCATGCCAAATTTGAGACTCCTCTGTTTGATAGTTTTAGTGAGAAATCGTGCATTTTCGGCACAAATTTGAAAATCATAGCATGGGGGTGGTGCCGACAATATGCTTTTTGATACATCAAATGCATTTTTTATGTTATAAAACCTTGCTCAATCGATTCCTCGATGATTATTTAATAAAATAAGCTCAAAAGTAAAAAATCTATATTTTGTACGTAAAATCCAGTTTTCATAGTAGTGGACCTCCTTAAACGAATTCATGCCCAAGCTTCATTACGTAATTAAATTAACAGCAGAGCTGGATTTGCCTAGGCCTTCCACAGACACATGCCAAATAATCATCGTGCTGATCAAATGTGGTATCAGAAACGTGAGGAGTGGAAGGATCCACAAGACGATGGTACACAGTTCAGTGAAACAACGATTAACTTGGGATGGGCATTTCGTAAGAATGATTCCCAGGCACCCACCACGATGGATATTCAGTTCGTTCATTACCATTCTGCTCCCCCAGGTACATAGACCGTCAACAGATTCGTACCATATCCTTTTTTTCTGGGCGTGGGAGTGGCTAAGAGGTATGGTGTCCGCCTCGAATTCTAAAGGTACCGGGTTCAGTTCTCAGTAGAGGGAATATAATGTCTGGAAATTTCTTTTCAGAACCATTGGTTCTAATGATGTCAAACTCCTGGTTAGTGAGATCAGATGCCTAGCCTTCTCGGATAAGGGCGATGAAAATAAGAGGTCCCGTGTGCAAGCTGCGCACGTAAAAAATTCCACGGCAGTTGGAAATCGTGAAGACCATAAGGCTGCTGCCCTGGCAACAATTTTAAAAATTACAAACCTACCCACTACAAAAATATTTATAGAATGTGTGATACACACATTGGGATTCTCGCCGGTGTTACTGTGCTGTGAGCCTCCTTGTGTGATCTAAGGGAGGAGATCATGGCACTGATGGCGTTTTCTGTGTGCAGTGAAGATAGTCCTTAAAACCAAACCTTTTTGTTCTGTACCAGCCATTCAAGGACCTTACATCCCTTTCATCTCTGTCTGCATTTCTCTAATCCATGTGCTTTTTGATGCGCTTGCATCTCGAGGCATACCTGCTAGTATCACGCTCCAGTTTGCTTCGCTCTTAATGGGTACCTGACTCTTGAGTTAGGGGAAAAAGGAAAGGAACCAGTCATACCACCTCATAAAGCTAAGACCTTGTAAGTAAATCCTCTAACATATTACTTCCCTAAAGCAGTATCCTCTATGGGACTACCTTTACCCAATCTCACTTACCCAGGCGATTCCAGAATTAGGACTACCTTGTAATGCTATCAACAAGTTTTCGCAATGTTATGTCGAAATTTACGAGGTTTTTTTATCTCGTAAGATTTTTTTAGAGGAGAGGTAAAAGGTAGATGAGTACAGCTTTTACTCTTTCTTCTTAGTTGAAATGCAGGTGAAGCCTTTTTAGTGGCACTGGGTCTCAGTGGAATCTTTGACTTGTCTCACACGTCAGGGGTCGAGTAGCGTTTGGAAACACCTTTTCTTGAGGTAGGTCTCCGGGCAAGTAGATCGTCAAGGAATGTTTTCCTGAACTGTCTCTTAGGAGTGACTTCCAGAAATGACTGTCATGAACTAAGGAAAAATAAAAGATAACATCTCTATAATTTTTTGTCTTCTGATGTGAAAGTTGAGGATATTTGCTGCCGCCACCTCTTCTAACCTTCTCCTCCCCTCCCCCCCCCCCCCCCCCCCCCCCCCCCCCCAACCCCCAGTCACAGTGATATCCCGGTAAGCCAATCATTTAATGAACAGAAGAAATGAGGCCGCCGAGATAGATGAAGGTGTTTTAAGAGATGGAGAGAATAGGATTGAATCAGAATATAGATAGATGGACATTCAGTTAATCTGATATAAAGTTTGATATATAATAAATGTATACATCCTTATACTTACTTACTTAGTCGTTCCCCTTCTACCGTGAGGTGTAGAGGTTTGGAAGAGAGAGCGCCAGACTATCCTATCGGCTGTCTTCCTCCTGGCCTGGTTCCATTCTAGTCCTCGGTCCTCCAAAGATTGTCTAATGTTGTCCTCCCAGCGGACTCTGGGTCGTCCTGGGGGTCTGGATCCCTGGCTCTTTGTTTCCCATGCTTGTCGTGGTAGCTGATCTTCTCCTATTCTGCAGACATGGCCAAACCATCTTAGTTGGGACTGTTCTACTTGGGTCTGCAGGTTGTGGCATTTTAGGCCTTGACGTATCGTCTGGTTGCGGACCATGTCTCTTCTTGTTACTTCAACCACCTTCCTCAGATACCTCACCCCTGAGGTCTGGATCTGGCCTCTATGGGCTGCAGTCACCGCCCATGACTCGCATCCACATGTCAAGACCGGGACATAGGTGGAGCGGTATACAGCCATCTTCGCTTTCTTACCAACCCCTCTCTTGCTGAGGAATCCTTGATTTATGGCCTGAAAAAGTCTCCCAGCTGCTGCTTTCCGAGTGGCCAACTCTCCCCCGATGCCTCCCCTTCGGTCTATAACAGCTCCGAGATATCTAAAGTGGCCGACCTGCTCCAGGACCTGCTCTCCCAGCCCAATCCGATCTCTTCTCGTGATATCACCATGGATTTTGTTTTAGAGCTGCCCATGACCATCCCTCTCCTCTCCAGCCCCAGCCCCCTCAAGACCTGCAGGCCGGACTGGAGACGCGCCTCTGACCCAGCAACCACGGCAACATCATCAGCTAATGCCAGCTCCGAAATACACACCCGTCCCATCCTCCAGCACCCCACTGAACACTTTCCTGCTCTCTCCCTACATGACTTGACAACATCGTCCATGAGGATACATCCTTATATCGGCATCAGTTTCCCTGTCTGCTCCATATGGGAGCATGGAGCCACCACTTCATTGGTCCTTTTTTAGGAAGCATACACAAAGCATTCACCGGCTGTTACAGTGGAGGTTTATATAGTATTTTATGTTATATGGTGAGGTTGCCAACCTCATGCACACACTTATATATATATATATATGTCAATATACATATTAGACTTACCCCTTAAGGGCTAGTTGAATCGGCTTCTACTACAGAATGTTGTCCAAGTACTGAATGAGATTAAATTCAGTCATCCACAATTATAGGTTACTGATATAGTGTGTAATCTATTAAAACCTAGCTCTTTGATATAGTGGGGGATTCTCTTGAACAGTGCATTGGCTTTCTAAGTTTGATATCTTTAACTTGAAAAGAATACTTTTTAAGCTTTAACACTTATGGTATGGAAAATCTTTGGAACACGATTGGGAACACTATTCTTTCTGTCTGGCGCTGATGAAAAGTATTAAGTCCTAGGGCCAATGAGTTTTTATACACAAACTCTGCTCATGCTTCTTGAATATCCAGTGCAGGGATTGTATGTGTTTGTTTATCCTGGATGTAATGCTTTTGTCAGTTTCTGTGTGTTGTATTTACTTCTCACAGCCTTAATGCGCTTACAAGTGATCGGATATCAGTTACATAATACGATTTCTGCAGGTCGAAAGGGAATGTTCCCATTATGACACCGGCTGAGTTCAAATGACTTTATTCCCTGCCTGATTCCACCTGGCAGGAAGAAAGATAAGTAGATTATCGAGCGAGACACACAAGATTTGCGGCCTGGGAGTTACCATCATCTAACTCCTTGTTTGCTGACAAGAACGATGTGGGGTTTGCCAAGCAAAGATTATGACCACTCTTATCAAGGCTTGTTTATCTGGGTTTGATAATAACAACCCTCGACAACAAAGAAAAAATGGAAAAGAATTACAGGTTAGATGAAGGCAAAATGAAGGTTTGGACAAAAGATAGAAATATAAAACGAATGATCGAATGTCGTTTCATTACAGTAGGACAGGAGGGATTGAAGAGGCGGGAGGCATCTAGAAGAAATATACTGCTCAAAAAAAGTTAAAGGCCACTTTCAATTTTTAGGTCATTTCAACTAAGCTGTTTTTTTTTAAACCTGAACACTCAGTCAAAAAAGTTTTGCTGCATTTTGTTACATGCTTAAACAATGTTTGTTAATCTGACAATAAATCAAATCTGTGTTACGTGTGTGTACCTCCAAGGTCAATCAAATGTACGTGGTGGAAAGGGAAATAATGCATGTTTGAAAATGCTTCCTATGGCAAAGCCTGTTGATAACATTGCTCAAATTTGCTTTTCACGTGCAAGTCGTGACTATAGTGAACACATGTCACCCACTTTTCGGAAGGAACGGGCAATGGGTATGTTTGTAACATTTACCATTTTAGCCATGGCTCAGCGAAGACGCTTGACCAATGTTGACAGATGGAGAGCAATGGCATGGCTGCAGGATGATGTAGGGCTGCGAGAAGTTGCTAGGAGATTAGGAGTTGCCCACTCTGTCATACAAACTCTGCCTGATCGTTATAATGCAACCGGCAGTGTCGCAGAACAACGCAGGTCAGGACGTCCAAGGTCTACCACAAGACGGCAAGACACATTTGTTGTTGTATTGGCTCTCAGACAAAGAACAATCACAACATACCCATTGCCCGTTCCTTCCGAAAAGTGGGTGACATGTGTTCACTATAGTCACGACTTGCACGTGAAAAGCAAATTTCAGCAATGTTATCAACAGGCTTTGCCATAGGAAGCATTTTCAAACATGCATTATTTCCCTTTCCACCACGTACATTTGATTGACCTTGGAGGTACACACACGTAACACAGATTTGATTTATTGTCAGATTAACAAACATTGTTTAAGCATGTAACAAAATGCAGCAAAACTTTTTTGACTGAGTGTTCAGGTTTAAAAAAAAAACAGCTTAGTTGAAATGACCTAAAAATTGAAAGTGGCCTTTAACTTTTTTTGAGCAGTATATATTGTTACAGCGCACCAGGATGCAGTATGTCACTGGATTAGAAACCAGTCTTAACTCAGTCAAGAGGACATTTGTGTACTTACCCCTATGAAACTGTTGACCGCCACCTAATTAAGTGTTCAGCGCTTCACAATGTTGACTTTGAAACATAGAGAACAACAATAACGACAACCAAAAAGCTACAGACTTTCATAAATGGATGCTTGTGTAGAATAGAAGGATTGACATGTTATGACAAGATCACTAGTGTGGAACCAGACAGTAAGCAGTGGAATAAGAGATGTTAAGATGCAGCTGGTGATGGATGGGACACACGTTGAGGTAACCTGTTGATAGCATTATCAGCAGTCCTTGTTCTGGAATCCCCAAGGTAAGAGAGGCAGAGGTAGACTGAAAAACTCATGCAGAAGAGAACTGGAGACAGAAGTGAAAAAGATGATGATGTGGAAACAACTTGAGCTGATGGCAGGTGAGAGAAGGACTTGGCATTTGTTTGTTGAAGACCATGACCAGATATCCACATTGAGAACAATGGTGGAACAAAGTCTGGAATGGAGAGGGGCAGAGGTAGGCCCAAAAACACATAGAGAAGATAACTGAGGACAAGTGAAAATTATGAGGAAGACATTGAAACAACTTGAGCTGATGGCAGGTGAGAGAAAGACTTGGCATGTGTTTGTTGAAGACCTATGCACCATAGGGAGTGTGGCCGGGCAGGGTAGTGGGGGTTGCTGTTTAACTCGAGAGTATTAGATTTTGATTACTAGCTAGCCTGCTAGAGGTGATGATTTCTCTCTACAGACTTACAGGAATTTACCAGGTTCGGGGACAATCCTCTATGATGTTTTATTTTTAGAGCATATGGTTATTATTTGTGTTGCACCTGCAACGATTAGCTTTGGCATGATCCTTTAATAATTGGTATGATGGCTAACTGCAAACATATGATTCGTCAACAGCATTTGTGTTCAATGAAACAAATGTTTATTCAATTTCCAACAAGAACTGGGTTAAGTCAAATGGTTACCACACCAAATTTGCATAATAGCATGTTGACATTTAATAAACAAGCATAAAAAGTCAATGCATTATTTTAATGATGCAATATTCCTTATTGCATCTCGTAATCTTTTCAAGTTGCTAAAACATGGCGTGGCTCCTCTATCCTTCTAGTGTTCCTTCGTTTATTTGTTAATGTGGTCTAGATTTCACGTTTTTCTTATCTCTTCATTTCAATGAAGAGCCAAACTTTCTCTTATTCATTAGTATTCCTTAGTTTGACTTTCTCTCAGCTTAAGGACCTTCATTCTTGGTAAAAGGTTCAGATATATGCCTGGGTTTACAATTCTTTACCCAGTTTTCGAGCGTAGCTCCGTTTCAGTTATGACTGTGGGCTCTAACAGTTATTGCATTCAGTATTTAGCAATACTTACAGTTTTCATGAATTCACAAACAAATTATTCTACGTTTCGAAATTACACAGTTGCTTTAATTGTGCGAAGTCAATCTCCTCTATAGAATATCACTGAGCAAAGAGAATTACGTCTTGTCTCCACTGCTCTAAATTCATTACTGACTTAAAAAAATGGCTTCATCTCTCCTTCATTCCGGGGGAAGAAAAAAAAGGACTGAGCTTAACCATTGGTGGGAAATCACGTGACCAATGCTTGGCGTTACGAAGCGAAGCTTAGCCTAAAATAATGTGTGGCTTTTCGAAGCTAACCTGGTTTAATTAAACATCTGCGCCAAGACTTTTTTAATCTTCTGTTTCTATAAAAATTTATTTTATATGTTAATATAGCCTGTATCTGAAAACTTACGGTATACGCGGTTACATACAGATCCCGGGGCCCTGCAAATGTATCCCGTAGGGAAACATTTGAGTACTATCAATAACAAAAATCCATCCCCAAAAATTTCTAAGTTCAAAAAAATTTTCAGAAAAATTTAAAGTTCAAAAATTTTTCTAAGTCCAAAAATATTTCCAAAAAAATTTAATTTAATTCCTATACTGGGGTCCTATGTCTATATGAGGTCGTCTGCTATGTAAAAAAAACTAGTAGTGGACATCAACTTCAAAAAGTGTAACTTATTCATCACATCATAATATTTTTCACCAAATTTACAAATTGGCAACACTGCCTAACAAAATCTGCAAAACACTCATAAGGTCATCACTAAAAAAATGTGACGAGTGGCAACACTGGGGAATGAACAATAAACTATCTTATTTGCAGAACTTGGCTGGATTATCATAATCTATTACATTTCATTCAAAAATATAGTTGATTACATTCTCTTGGATGTGGTGGGGGTGTTATCTCTTTTCTGTACTGTTATTTGCTCCATATTAAAAGCCTGCAAGTACTAAAAAAATTTTTTTTTTTTTTTTTTTTTTTTTTTTTTTTGTTTGTTGTGAACTCTTCCCTAGAAATATTATTTTATATATATATTTATTCTTCAACGATCTTCTTTGACTTACCATACATCAATTTTCAAACATCAAATTATTCAGCAACCAACAGACGAATGTGTTACTATCATTTTATGAAATATAAGGGAAAAGAAAAATATAGTTTCCAAATCATCATGAATTTTCTACATTGGGTTCCGTATTACTTTATTTTCTCTTTTAAGACAACTGCTTATACTTTTGACAATATGTATCCATGTTGTCACTCTCGAGGCATCCTTGTATACAATTTATATTTGTCTCCTTTTTTTTTTTTTTTTTTTATAACACCAATGTATCATTTATGGTGTACCAATATCATTGTATCTATTCTAGTCCTCCTGTTATCTTGAGAATTCATCCTTAGTAACTCCCTATGTACCTTATCTAGCAATACATTTATGCAAAACACATCAAACAATTATTTATGGAAACATTTAACTGAGATGTAAGAACTTTTGACAATATGAGATGAAAAAAAAATTTTGGGGTCATCACTCAAAAATGTGACATAGAAAGGAAGAAAAAATATTCAATTGATCGTGAGGAATCTACAATATTCTTATAAGACAAAGTTCCTTGCACTCTGACTACTATTTAACCATATTATTTCTGGTTATCCTTGCATACAGTGTACCATTTCCATTTCCTTTATAAGTCCAATTCATCGCTCATGGTGCTCCAATATTTTAAAATGTGGATCCTTCCTATTCCTCTTATTCTGTACTGGAAATATATCCTTATTAATTGTCCATGTACTATATCTGTGACATGTCTGTCCTTGGGATAACGTTATTTTCTTATCCAATATCCTCGGGGTGAGCAAATCTCAGTATGTCCAATTTCATCAACCATTTATTTATTTTCTCTCCTGTAATTCTGGGTATGTTATGAGTATAGTACATTGTCAATTTATTCTAACTATCTTACAACATTCTGTAATTCGTGATAAGGAATAGTCATTTGTTATACAACAATGTTCATATTACAAAGGCAATGAGCAAAAATCAAAAAAAAAAAAAGATATCTTCTCCAAAAATGCGGATGTATCTCTATTTCCTTTACCTCTGGATGTAGCAATTATTCAGTCATTATTTTTTTTCTCCATTATTTAATCTCCATTTTGTGTCCTTAGTACCTGTGGTTCCATGGGATTATCATAATTCATTTATGTCTCTTGTCTACTGATAATCCTTCAATAATGACTTCAAATATGGTCCTCATATGTGCAACAATCATCTGCTCTGATTTGTTCCATGGTATTCATCAAATATTCTATTATATCCTTGTCTTATCTCGTAACCACGAAAGACTAAGATTATTCCTCCTCCAATGTTAATGTGGGGGATTTTGTGCATAAACCTTACAACAAAATCTCAGCTGTGACAACATAAAGTTTCACCTTAATATAAAATGGCATCTTCATCATACATAACGAGTTGCTTCTTCATCTCATGTGTCATTAGTGGTTATCATGCGGTAATGGGGTATTTCATTTGCTAGGTCAGCATGTGCAAATGCTATTTCTTTAACATGGGCAAAGGCATCATCAACAAATAGGTGCAATTTGTTCAATCTGGGGTTAGCATATATTAATGCTCTCAAGGGATTCTTCATTTGCAGAAATTCAGCATGCGCAAATGTCATTGGGGTATTTGTGATAGGCAGTAAAATTTTTGACAGTACTAATATACATCTGGGTCTAAAATAATAATGTACATTTGAAATAATCCTGTGGAGAAAAATAGCATAACCTACAATACTAGTTTTGGGTATGAATTATGTGCTGTTGAGAGATGTCATAGTATGAAGAGTATGATTGATCAAGGTGATAGATATAAAGGAGTTTAGCATAATATAGATCAAAGAAATATTAGTATGGGGTAAGAAAACAAAACTACTGGTGTACAGTGTCTGCATGAAAATACAGGACTCTGGATCTGCAAGGACAAGAAGTCTGGTGAATGAAACATGGAATATGATTCGTTTCAAAAGTAGAGATCAATGTTACAACAGAATAGTATGACACATGTGTTATAGGTAAAGTTGTGTAACATTCTGAATATCAAAAACTGTCTGACTAATAAGGGTGTCTGTAAACAAAGAACATTGTATCATCTGTGTCATCTTTATTTCAATAATCCAAATAAAATGTCTAACTAGAATCCTCCGTGGGCTGGTCTTGATTTCTTTCTGGGCATCATTATTCTAAGGCTGGAAAAAAATAACTTTCTCAGTGAGGCTTTGACATCTTAGTCTGTAAGCAAGTCATTTGAACTGTCCAAGACTGAAAATAGAGTACATGGGGAGAGTTAGTACATTGTTAAAAATTAAGTGCACATTCGCGGTGACGGTACATGGGATGGCATGTACATTGAAGACTTGAGGGGCGTGTCTCAGCAAAGTTTTAGTAGTTCCTTCAGTTTCTCTGCCATCTCTAACCTTGCAATGTCCCGACTGCTTAGGCGAGCATCATACTGAGTAGCAGTGGTGACGGGTGTGATAGGCGACGACACTGCATTTGCTGATTGTTGGGACACTGAGGACATTGACGAATGCGGTGATGGCTTAACATCTTTTGATTGCGGTGATGGTTTCACTGTGGTAGGGGTTTGTATGGCTGGAACATCTGTTGGTTTTGAGGCAGGTATATGTTTCGCCTTGATTTTTCTTCTGACCTGGTTGTGCTGAACGTTAGCACCGGTTACAATGGGCACAGTAATTTGCACACTGTTGTTTTTTGACTAGTTGAGATGAGGCTAACACTTCTCGGCTTGGTTTTGGAACATGATTGCGTTTCTTCAGAATCTTTCGTCTGATATAGTTGTGCTGTATACGCGGAATTTTGTTGCTAGGGATTGAGTCATCAGATTCTGTTTTATAGGCGCGTTTGACGCTGGAGCTGACTGGTACAAATAATGTACTATCCGCATCACTGGTTTCAATGGAACTAGCTGTATCAATGTCTGTTTCTTGTTGGTATAATTCTACCATTTTTCTGTCATTATGTTCGTTGGGGTCTGAAAAATCTATGCTGTCTTGTTCTGTTTCGTCTCCATAAAGATCGCTGGTATATGGTTCAACAATCTGCTTGGGTATAGTTTCTTCAGGATCTGATTGTTTTGAACGAGCAATCTTGTTCTTGTGGTATAGCAGTGTTTGGTTTTCACTAGTGTTAAAACTAGAACTGCCTGAACTGGGGGGTGTGATAGGTATCAGCTGACGATTTATCACTGCGGGAGTAAGTTTGAGTGTGGATATAAGGTGCTTGGTTGTTGTCATCGTGTGACGTCTGAGGCATTATTTCTTCATTTCTAATGCGCAGGTCTCTGTCCTGGAGTCGATTACGCAATTCAAGTGGTGGGATATCTTCTTCGCTTTCGGACGAGTCTCGTTGTTGTCTTGCTCGATGTATTTCATCTGTGGGTGGTCTGGGTATGTGGTCGTCTTGGTAAAATTCAGAGTCTGTCGTCTCTGACTCTGATATGTCAGACGAATCTGTGCTGGATGGATTATAATTTAGGGTGGCTTTTCTGACTGGTCTTGTATTTGTCGTCAGAGGCGGAATGGGCCGGTGATTATCAATTTTTATTTGTTTTACGTGAGCTTTTGTTTGGTGTTGTTTCTCTTCATTCCAAATAATGAAGTTTACAGGCGTAGTTTGTTTCATGATTTTGTAGCCATCTAACCATCGGTCATCGAATTTTGAACTGCGTACATGTTTCTTGTAGTATACTCTGTCTCCTATTTTGTATGTTGGTAGCTTGGCTGATTTATCATGTTGTTTCTGTTTCTTGTGAAATGCCTTCTGCGTATTTCGTTGTGCAATCTGGTGAGCTTTATACTTTTCTTGAAGGATTATTTCGATGGGGTCTTCTCCCATGTATTTTCTTTGTGGGCGAAGTAGGTTGTCTAACGGAAAGTTTGGTTCTCTTCCGTATAGCATGAGAAAGGGTGACATTCCTGTGGTATCGTTCACGTTTACTCGGATGGCTTCAAGAGCTTGGTTAATGTATAGGTCCCAGTATTGGTGGTTCCCCTTGATATATTTGCTAATAATATCATGTAGGGTGGCGTGCATGCGTTCATTTCTGCCATTTGCATTTGGGCAATAATAAGTGGTTGTAGTATGCTCAATATTCAGCTGGTGTAAGGTGGCTTTAAATGGGTTACCTATAAACTGTTTACCGTTGTCTGAAATGATTCGTTTTGGACAGCCATGCCTGGGAATGAATTCTTGTAAAAAAATTTGCGTGATGGACTGCGATGTGGCATCACTGAGTGGGTAACTTTCTGGCCAAACAGAGTATTGGTCAACTATGTGCAGGAGGTATTTGTTGCCTGATTGGGTGAGTGGGTAAGGACCTGATAAGTCAATGCTCACTGTTTGCATGGGGTAATGGGAAGGTTGCATTTCTTGAAGGGGAATTAAATGTGGCTTCATGTTTCTCAATTTACATGTTCTACAGGTGGCTACATATTCTGTAATGTCCTTGTAGAAAGTTTGCCAATAATACCTTTTCTTTATGACATCAATTGTTTTGTCTCTTCCCATGTTCCCGTTGTTATCATGAAACTGTAGCAATACTTCTGGGACTAGATGTGCTGGAATGACTTTTCTTAGTGTCCCTTCTTGTTTCTGATCAATATAGTATAGAATTCCATCCGTTGGGTGTACTGTAAAATCTTTACTTTTTGTTGGGTTTTCTTTCACGTATGTGAGCAGCTTGACAATTTCTGCATCTTTCGCTTGTTCTACTCTCATGTCAAACATCTCTTGGCTTTCTTCTTCTACTTGAGTGGCGGAATCTGAGGTACTTCTTCGACTTGATGAAGTAATTTCATTAATTTCTTTAGCATTATCGTCAATCTCTGAGGATGTGCCATCATTTTTGACTCTATTTGTTTTCACTTCAGTTTCATCATCATATTTAATCCTGGATAAGAGGTCTGCACAGGTGTTCATTTCGCCTGGGATATGTTCGATAGTGGTGTCGTAGGACTGTAAATTCATTGCCCATGTCTGTAACTTCTTTGGCTGTTCTTGTGTTTTGGTGAGCCAGTTAACCAAAGGTTGATGATCAGTTCTTATAATGAGTTTAGTTCCTCTGACGTAAAAGTCAAACTTTTGTACTGCATAGTGAATAGCATATGCTTCTTTCTCAGTGGTGGTCCACCGTTTTTGTGACTTTGACAATGCGTGGGATAGGAATGCAATGGGTTTCTCATTTGGAATGTTTGGTAGGATGGGTGTTTCATCTTCTAGTACAGGTTGGACCAAACAAGCACCAATTGCGTTATCTGAGGCATCGGCGTATAGTATCATGGGCTGAGAAATATCTGGATGTCCAAGCAGTGGGATGGTGGTTAGGGCATTTTTTAGATACTCAAAGGATCTCTGGCAGTCTTCTGTCCATTTGAAGCGTGCATACTTGCGGGTAAGGGCTATCAAAGGCTCTGCTGCTCTGGAGAAATTGATGATGTGGCGTCTATAGTACCCTATTGTACCAATAAATGAGCGTGTTTGTCTCACCGTCTTGGGGCTAGGCATTTCTCTTATGGCTTTGACTTTATCTTCATCAGGTCTGACGCCATGTCTATTGATGACAAAGCCTAAATATTTTGTTTCTGTCTTTAGAAACTCACACTTCGACAGTTTTAACTTTATTTGGTGATGCCTGAGTCTATCAAACACTGTTTCAACCTTGCGGAGGTGGTCTTCCATCGTGCCTGCGGTATGTATCAGGATATCGTCTATGTATGCCAGGGCAAATGGATGTAGACCCTTTAACACTTCATCCATGAGTGACATATATGTTGCTGGAGATCCTTTTAGACCAAATGGCATAACATTCCAAAAAAAACTTCCCATATGTGAACAGAATGTGGATTTCTGTTTTGCCTCAGGTGTCATGGGGATGCACCAAAAGCCTGACCTTGCATCAAGTGTGGTAAAGTATGTAGACTTTCCTAACGTCGCAAGTAGATCGTCTATCCTGGGGAGGGGGTAGGAAATGACTTTTGTGATTTTGTTAAGGGCACGGTAGTCGCAGCAAAAGCGACTGGAGCCGTCTTTCTTTGTTACGATCACTATGGGTGAGGACCATTGGGAACGGGATCTTTCGATGATTCCTGCCTGTAGCATTTCATTTATAGACCTTTCCACGAGTTCTCTATTTTTCAAGGGCGTATGATAGGGTTTCATATGTATTGGCTCCTCTGTGGTTGTTTGAATGTCCATTGTGACAGTGTTAGTTCTGCCTAATTCCATGTCATTGAGTGCGAATACATCTTGGTGCTTTTCTACAAACGTTTTCAAACGTTGCTTATTATCTTCTGTGGCATTCAGGGTTGCAAGTAACTGAGCTATTCTCTCTCTGTATTTATGATCTGCTATGATATCTCTGGTCTGTCTTGATGCCTCCGTTTCATTCCCATAATTTTGGGACATTTTTCTTGCATCTTGTGAAAATCTCTGCTCCTGGTATGTGGCTTTCTTTTGCGTAGTTCTTTGCCGTTCATTGGGCTGTGCTTGGTACTGTCTCCTCTGCCATGTACTGTGTGCATTTCCATTTGTCACTGCATTTACTGTATATTCATTTCTTATTATATTTCTGGGGTAGTCGTTGTTGTGCCATTTTTTCTGATTATTTCTGTCGTAACTGCGCTTATCCGCGTACGTTACTGTATTTCTTCTGTTTGTGCTATAGGGCTGTCTTCTTTCCCTGGGCGAAAATTTTTCATTCTTTCTGTTTCCAACTTTGCTGCTATAGTATCCTCCTGTGGTATAGTCATATAAGAATTCTTCCTTTTCTTCGGAAATTTCAATTGGTTTTGGGACTTTATCATATCCACCTGTTTTTGAGTTATATTGATACTCCATGGGGCATGTATCACTGTCTTGTCGCTTTGGATATCCTCCTGGCAAGACAATTTCTGTTTCTCTGTTACTCTGTGATATACAGCACTTCATCTTTTCTCTTGGTGTGCTGGGGCGCAAGAATGAGTAATTATAGTCATTTTCATACTGTGGCCTTTCTCTTCTTATGTATGGACTGGTTCGTTTCTGCCATCTGGGTAGGGTATGCTGTGGTGTAACATGACTGTGACTGATGTTACTGCCTTTTTCTGCATAAGCCTTATAACTGTTTACTTTCCGTGTACTATGGTTATTTGTACTGCGATTTCGTGCATTATGTCCAGTGGGAGTGGTTGAGACAATTTGTGGATGGTCTCTATTGGTTTTGGTTTTGGTTTGTCTTATTGTTGACGTATCCACTTGCGCTACAACTGTGCCTCTATTTATAGTGGTAGTTTTTCCTGACATATTCAATATCATGATGGGGAAATCTCTGGACTTCGAGACTTCAGCGATTCCCTCTGTAATTTGCAACAATGGGTCATCAATAATGCTTTCTTCTGCTAGGGGCTGTACTTGAATTGATTGCCCTGGTGTTATGTACTCAGAATTTTTTACTCTGCCTTTTGCTATGACCAGGGAGTTTGGAGCCACCGTTATGGGAGCTGTAATCCTTACTAAAGACGCTATGTGGATATCGTCCTGGAGATCTATGTACGTATTGTTGACTTTGATTTTGTGGAGGTCATAGTATATTCGAACTTTGTGTTTGTTAAAAAAATCTCTCCCTAGGATAAGATTTCTAGACATTCCTTTAGTAATGACAAATGGGTGTTCAAAATTTGTTTCGCCTAAGGAAAATTTTAGCCATGCTGTCCCAACTGAATTTAGTCTTTGTCCCGTGACTGAAGCTAGGTGTGTTTTGGACGGTTGAAATCGTACTAAGTGTTGGATCCTCTTGAACAGCTGGAACCTAATAAGGCTGATGGATGCTCCTGTATCTACCAGTGCCCTATATTGTTGGCCCTGTATAGACATGATGCAGGAACTGGGGTCCGGATGTATTTTAGTTCCATCATGCAACATTTCTTCATATTGTATTTTACTGGATGGGCCCACTTGACAATTTCTGTTCTGTGTTGTTTCTTTTGTTTTGGACCAGTTTCTGTGATTGTTGCCCTCACTAACGGTCCTGTTTAGTGAGTGGCGCGGCCGTTTCCCTGACGCATGAGGGGTTGAGGTGCGCCTCTGGTATACTGATTTCTGGTGTAATCACGTGGGGGTGGTGCGGGTTGTTGTGGTTGGTAACCTCCTCTTCTGGGTGGTGCATGATTGTAATTTGCTCTACAGGACTTGTAACCATGTCCGAGCCTACCGCATGTAAAGCATCCGTTTGTATTGACATTATTGACGTCGTTTTGCCTCTGTGTGGGGGGTCTATAATTGCGGGGTCTATCATCACGTATTCGTGGGCGAGTCCATTGCCTCCTGGTATGGTCAACTTCCATAGGCTCATGCTCATCATAGTCCCTATATTCTGGTCGGGGTTCCCTACCTGCTCTTTGTTGGAACCTTCGGTGAAGATTTTCCTCCTGTATTGCTGCTTGGATTGTTTCAGCAATAGTCTTGGTGTCTTTTCTAATAAGATGCCTTCTGATATTTTCCGCTCTAAGGCCATCGGCAAATATCCCCACTAACTGTATTTCTACATCAGGTGTGGTAGGGATTTCTCCGCAAAATGCCTCTTCTGCCATATTGAGGAATCGATCTCCAAAAAGTTGTACCGATTCATCTCTTTCCTGTTTCATGCTTCTAAGGACTGACCAAGCATGCATTTTGTCTATGATTTCCCCATATCTCTGGGTGAGCTCTTTTTTTAGGGACTCGTAGGTTTCTGTGGGGTACTGCTGGGACCTCCTTCTTAAAAAATCAGTCACGTACGAATCAGAACCTAACAGAGCGATTTTCTTTTTCTCTTCATCCGTTGTTGCCTCTGCTAGTGCCGCAAATTTATCCATGTCGGACAACCATCTTCTGAAATTTTTTTTGTTTCCATCAAACGGCTGAACAATGGATCTAACCTGTGTGAATTTCGCGTAGTTGTCATTTTTCTGTAGGGTTTCAGTAATTTGCCGTAGCGCTATTATTGTTGGTCCTTCCATATTTTGTCTGTCCTGGGGCTGCAGTGGTTGTGCTTGAGCGAATCTGTTTTCCTGTTGCTGCTGCTGTTCTACCCCAAGTTGCTGGAAATTTTCCATTAATTGATCCATCTTCGCTTCTGCTCTTTTGTAGAGGACTGGTCACTAGGCAACAAGTTGCAATGTGTTTTCCTGCTCAATACCTTTTTTTTTTTTTTAATGAGGACTGATCACGGGCACCAAGTTGCAATGTGTGGCCGGGCAGGGTAGTGGGGGTTGCTGTTTAACTCGAGAGTATTAGATTTTGATTACTAGCTAGCCTGCTAGAGGTGATGATTTCTCTCTACAGACTTACAGGAATTTACCAGGTTCGGGGACAATCCTCTATGATGTTTTATTTTTAGAGCATATGGTTATTATTTGTGTTGCACCTGCAACGATTAGCTTTGGCATGATCCTTTAATAATTGGTATGATGGCTAACTGCAAACATATGATTCGTCAACAGCATTTGTGTTCAATGAAACAAATGTTTATTCAATTTCCAACAAGAACTGGGTTAAGTCAAATGGTAACCACACCAAATTTGCATAATAGCATGTTGACATTTAATAAACAAGCATAAAAAGTCAATGCATTATTTTAATGATGCAATATTCCTTATTGCATCTCGTAATCTTTTCAAGTTGCTAAAACATGGCGTGGCTCCTCTATCCTTCTAGTGTTCCTTCGTTTATTTGTTAATGTGGTCTAGATTTCACGTTTTTCTTATCTCTTCATTTCAATGAAGAGCCAAACTTTCTCTTATTCATTAGTATTCCTTAGTTTGACTTTCTCTCAGCTTAAGGACCTTCATTCTTGGTAAAAGGTTCAGATATATGCCTGGGTTTACAATTCTTTACCCAGTTTTCGAGCGTAGCTCCGTTTCAGTTATGACTGTGGGCTCTAACAGTTATTGCATTCAGTATTTAGCAATACTTACAGTTTTCATGAATTCACAAACAAATTATTCTACGTTTCGAAATTACACAGTTGCTTTAATTGTGCGAAGTCAATCTCCTCTATAGAATATCACTGAGCAAAGAGAATTACGTCTTGTCTCCACCGCTCTAAATTCATTACTGACTAAAAAAATGGCTTCATCTCTCCTTCATTCCGGGGGAAGAAAAAAAAGGACTGAGCTTAACCATTGGTGGGAAATCACGTGACCAATGCTTGGCGTTACGAAGCGAAGCTTAGCCTAAAATAATGCGTGGCTTTTCGAAGCTAACCTGGTTTAATTAAACATCTGCGCCAAGACTTTTTTAATCTTCTGTTTCTATAAAAATTTATTTTATATGTTAATATAGCCTGTATCTGAAAACTTACGGTATACGCGGTTACAGGAGCTAAAGGGTACTGATTGATTGAATAATCATTGGATAATAACTAAATTGTAGTACTTACTTAGTCGTTCCTCTTCTACCGTGAGGTGTAGAGGTTTGGAAGAGAGAGCGCCAGACTATCCTATCGGCTGTCTTTTTCCTGGCCTGGTTCCATTCTAGTCCTCGGTCCTTCAAAGATTGTCTAATATTGTCCTCCCAGCGGACTCTGGGTCGTCCTGGAGGTCTGGATCCCTGGCTCTTTGTTTCCCATGCTTGTCGTGGTAGCCGATCTTCTCCCATTCTGCAGACATGTCCAAACCATCTTAGTTGGGACTGTTCTATTTGGGTCTGCAGCGGGTGGGATTTTAGGCCTTGACGTATCGTCTGGTTGCGGACCATGTCTCTTCTTGTTACTTCAACCACCTTCCTCAGATACCTCATTTCTGAGGTTTGAATCTGGCTTTTGTGGGTTGTAGTCATTGCCCATGACTCGCATCCATATGTCAAGACTGGGACATAGGTGGAGCGGTATACAGCCATCTTCGTTTTCTTACCAACCTCTTTCTTGCTGAGGAATCCTCGATTTATGGCCTGATAAAGTCTCCCAGCCGCTGCTTTTCGAGTGGCCAACTCTTCTTTGATGCCCCCCTTTCGGTCTATAATAGCTCCGAGATATTTAAAGTGGTCGACCTGCTCCAGGACCTGTTCTCCCAACTTAATCTGATGTTTTCTTTCTTCTCGTGATATCACCATGGATTTTGTTTTAGAGCTGCTTATGACCATCCCTCTCTTCTCCAGCTCTTCCTTCCAGACTTGCAGGTTGCATTGGAGATGTGTCTCTGATTTAGCAATCAGGACAACATCATCAGCAAATGCTAGCTCTGAAATACAGACCTGTCTCATCTTCCAGTACCCCACTGAATACTTTCTTGTTCTCTCCTTACATGCCTTGATGACATCGTCCATGAGGAGTATGAAAAGATAAGGTGACAGGATATCGCCTTGTCTTACACCAGTGGTGGTCCTGAACTCTTCTGACTTATAGTTTGCTGTCCTCACATAATTTCTGCAAGACTTGTAGAAGCTCTGTATAGCATGAATCAGAGGTGCTGGAATGTTCTTCCTTGCCAAACAGTCCCAAAGTTCGCTCCAGGGGACCCTGTCAAACGCCTTTTCCAGATCTATGAAACAAAGATGGATCTCACTCTTGTACTCAAGGGCCTTTTCACTCAGCTGCCTGAGTGTGAAGATTAGGTCTTGAGTACTTCGGTTTGCTCGGAATCCGCACTGGGCTTCATCCAATTGTGGCTCAGCTAGGCATCGGAGTCTCTGCTCTAGGATTCTAGAGTAGATTTTACCAGGGACACTGAGAAGGGATATGCCTCTGTGGTTTCCACATTGTCGATTGTCACCCTTTTTGAAAATCAGTGTTATAATGGCAATCTCCCAATCCTTTGGTATGGCCTTGTTGCACCATGCTGCCTGTAGGACCCTTAAGAGTAATAGGTCGCCTGATGCTCCCATGTACTTAACCATTTCTGGTGTTATACCATCATGCCCTGCTGCTTTGCCCATCTTGATTTTCTCCAGTGCTGCCTTCAGTTCTTCCATCTTTATGTCATCTTCATCACCATTTGTATCCTCTTCTGTGCTAGTGGTTATCATTTCTGATGCTCTACCTTGCTCACCATCAAGGAGTTCTGAGAAATATTCTTTCCATCTTTCCATTACTTCCTTCGGGGCAGTAAGCAATTTGCCTTGCTTGTCCTTTATAAATTTAAGAGGGCATTGTTTTTCCTTCCTCATGTTCTTTAGGGTCTTATAGAACAATTTCTGGTTTTCTTGCGCATCCTTTTCTAGCTTTTCTCCAAATTCTTCCCAGGACTTCTGTTTTGCTGCTAGCACCTTGTTCTTTGCTTCTGTTCTGAGTATCACATATTCTCTATATTTCTCTATTTGTCCTGCTGTGTTTTTAGCTCCTAAATATTGTTTCCATGCCATTTTCTTTAATCTTATTTTCTCTTTGACTTCCTCTGTCCACCAAGGTGTCCTCTTTCTCTTGTTCCCAAGTCGGACTTCACCACATGCTTCTGCAGCAGCTGTCTTTATGATGTCCTTGAATTTAAGCCACAGGGTTTCCAAGTCATCAGGTTGTTCTTCTGTGTTTCTCACCGCTGTAGCAATAAGCCCCTGATATCTGGTCTTAATTTCTGGCTCTTTCAGCTTGTAGGTCTTAATGCTCATTTCTTCCGTTCGTTTACTTGGTTTCTTGCGTGGTGCTGGACAGTTCCTAGGCTGAGCAACTCTTTCAGTTGTTCTTTTGATTGTAAGCAGGTAGTGATCACTTCCAATCTCTGGCCCCCTCCAGACTCTAGCATCCCGGACATATTTGAATGAGCTCCTCCTAACAATGGCATAGTCGATCACTGACTTCTCATTCTTTGTTGGTTCACACCTAGTGTATGCATGTATGCGCTTATGGGGGAACTTTGTGTTGGTAATGATCAGATTCTGCTCACTGCAGAATCTGAGGAGTCGCTTTCCATTGTCATTGAGAGTATCTTCTCCATATCTTCCGATAACTCCACCCCATCTAGCATGGTCATTTCCAACTCTGGCATTGAAATCTCCGAGCATGATAATTTCATGTAGGCAGTCATCCACTGTCCTTTGAAGCAGCTCGAAGAATTCTTCCTTGACCTCTGCTCTCTCATCCTCATTTGGCCCATACACTATGACCAGGTTGACTATGGTTTCTCCTTCTTTTAGTTTTACAACCATAATGCGCTCCGAGACAAAGTTCCATCCCTTGATACTATCTTTCTGGTTTTTGGCCACAATGCAACCCACACCCCCTTTAGCTCTTTCAGATGTGGGTACACCACTGTATAGCAGAGTGTTGCCATCGAGATCCATGACTCCTTGTCCCTTTTTCTTTGTTTTGGTAATAGCCAGGATTTCTAGTTTTGCTTTCCTCATCTCTTCCATCAGCTCCTCTTCTTTCCCATTTATACTTCTTGTGTTCCATGTTCCATAAGTCGTAGTCCGTAGTCCGTTCCAGTTCGTCGCCTTTAGAATCAGTCCGGTTTTCTCTCTTATATTGCTTGTAATCATAGTTTAAGACAAACAGGTGATTGGCCTGTTGTGCCTTTGCATGGTGGAGGGGCTGCCTCCTTACGGCCTCCATGCAGGCCGCCCTCCTCCTTTTTCATCCGGGCTTGGGACCGGCATAGGCGGAGTTACTAAATTGTAGTAATAATAATAATTAATAAACTGTGTTATTGTTTTCTCCATTTTTTCTTGTTTCCTTGTCATCTTTCTGTGTCGCTCATATTTTTTTGTCCATCTATTTTTCATTATGTTTGCAATGTGCTTTTTCTTATTTTCCCTTAACCAATCTGTATTGCTTGTCATTGTCTCCTGTTATTGACTGTGGCTGATGAAGGATAAACCACGACGCCATCCTGTGTTTTGAGGGTATCATTCAATTATAAAACTGACTCAGAACCAGTTTTTATTGTATTAATGACATCTTATTTTCTTCTGCCTCAGTTTAAAAGCTCAATTGAAGAAGGAGGAACAATGCCTGGGTTCTTTGATCTGTTGACAGTGATGGCCATGAGGGTGTTCATTTCTGAGGGTGTGGATGTCATTATACTGGAAGTGGGGAAGGGAGGCTACACAGACAGAACCAACTTTGTGCGCAAGCCAGTTGTTTGTGGGATTACTTCCCTTGCACTCGAGCACACGGAATCTCTAGGCAGCACAATTGAGAAAATTGCCTGGCATAAAGCTGGAATAATCAAGGTTGGGAACTGTATAGTTAGTTGTTAGATGTTGGTTATACACAGAATTACATTTCTAAAAGTTTTTAGCAATGCAATGATACTCCGCTCATCACTGCCCCATGTAAGTTTGACACATTACAAATATATAAACTTTGTGTTAAGTTAAATAAAAGTGAGTGAAAACAAAATGAAAGGCGATTTGAACATTTACCACCAACAGGACATGATGTTATTGTAATTGTGGTTCAGAATCAACATCATTGCAGACTGGGCAAACCGATAGGGGCTCAGGCATGGTACTTGAAGAAGAAGAATGCATTTGACTGAAGTGTACTCTACATAAATTAAACAGACAAGCTGTTCCTTCCTTCCTCTGCTCTGCTAGTGAATGTTGCACGGCATTCTAGTTACCTGCTAAAATGAACATATATATAAACATAATACCCCTCTTAGTGCCTATGTAGGTCTGTCTCGCTATTACAGGTAGTCCCGTAGCAGATACTGCCATAAGGGAATGATGTGTTAGAGACTTCACTATACTCGGTCCAGCATGGAGGTGGGGGTGTGACCAGTTCCCTTCCTCGCTGTCTTGTCCTTCCCTAACTCAAGTGCAAAGTCAGATACCCATTTACAGCTGGGTAGATAAGCGTGTCGATACCATGAATCGAACCCGGCACTTTTGCAATGAGAGACCAGCGCTATAGTGCTCTTTAATGTGAATGTTTTGTATTTTTAAATGAGAGTGAAAGTCCATAAAATTGTGCAACATCAGCAAATTCAAACAACCCGCTGAGAGTGCCCATAACACTTTGCATACTTGCATGTAGCTAAGATTTGTGTGGTGGGGGGGGGTCTCTGTTGATGCAAAGAAATAATAGGGCGACTGCTCCCGCAGGCTTGTCATAAAAGGTGACTGATATGAGGTTGTGCAAGAAGCTGGCACTTCATCATGTAAAAGCAGATTGCTGCAGAAACTACAGTTGCAATGATGGTTTCATTCTCTATAGGGAGTGAAAAGAAAAATGATGAATACTGACGTAGCCAGTCAGAGTGCATCACGTGTAAGCTCACATCCAGTCAGTGATCTCCTTTGTTCAAGCTGTGCTGGAACCGAGTGCATGACGGATGTGATAGCGAATCAGCTTCTGAAGAGAACTCTTTTCAAAATTATTCCACCTTCCATACCACAACAGATTGGGATACCACCTTTTCAACAAGCTGAAGATAGGAACTACCGATAAGTGTAACTGTGGCACCAATAAAATGACTGGTGAACATCTGCTTCAAAGATGCCTAACATATGAGGAACAGAGAAAGCACACGTGGCCGTCACCAGTACCATTCCTGGAAAAGCTCTAAGGAGATAGAAACAGCCTCAAGCTGACCACTGCTTTCTTTGAACAGATTCAATTTGACGTCTGAGAGTGTACGAAGTAGAAGAAGATACTTTTTAATCACCCTACCTTTTTTCTGCTTTTTAAATGCATATGTTTATCATAATTTCATTGATGGAGAGGTAGATTGGCTGCTCTGCAGGTTTCCTCTCACAGACATCTGAGGCTACTTCTGTCATTGTGTTACACTCTTCACATTTCTGTTATTCATTATAGTGGTCAATGCTCTACATTGTACAGTACTTATTAATGGCATATTAGACTGATCACCCATAATCTTCATATACTTACTTACTTACTTAGTCATTCCCCTTCTACCGTGAGATGTAGAGGTTTGGAAGAGAGAGCGCCAGGCTATCCTATCGGCTGTCTTCCTCCTGGCCTGGTTCCATTCTAGTCCTCGGTCCTTCAAAGATTGTCTAATGTTGTCCTCCCAGCGGACTCTGGGTCGTCCTGGGGGTCTGGATCCCTGGCTCTTTGTTTCCCATGCTTGTCATGGTAGCCGATCTTCTCTCATTCTGCAGACACGGCCAAACCATCTTAGTTGGGACTGTTGTACTTGGGTCTGCAGGGGGTGGGATTTTAGGCCTTGACGTATCGTCTGGTTGTGGACCATGTCTCTTCTTGTTACTTCAACCACCTTCCTCAGATACCTCATTTCTGAGGTTTGGATCTGGCTTTTGTGGGTTGTAGTCATTGCCCATGACTTGCATTCATATGTCAAGACTGGGACATAGGTGGAGCGGTTTACAACCATCTTCGTTTTCTTACCAACCTCTCTCTTGCTGAGTAATCCTCGATTTATGGCCTGAAAAAGTCTCCCAGCTGCTGCTTTTCGAGTTGCCAACTCTTCTCTGATGCCTCCCTTTCGGTCTATAATAGCTCCGAGGTATTTAAAGTGGTCGACCTGCTCCAGGACCTGTTCTCCCAGCTTAATCTGATGTACTCTTTCTCCTCGTGAGATCACCATGGATTTTGTTTTAGAGCTGCTTATGACCATCCCTCTCTTCTCCAGCTCTTTCTTCCAGACTTGCAGGTTGGATTGGAGATGTGCCTCTGATTTAGCAATCAGGACAACATCATCAGCAAATGCCAGCTCTGAAATACAGACCTGTCTCATCTTCCAGTACCCCACTGAATACTTTCTTGTTCTCTCCTTATATGCCTTGATGACATCGTCCATGAGGAGTATGAAAAGATAAGTTGACAGGATATCACCTTGTCTTACACCAGTGGTGGTCCTGAACTCTTCTGACTTATGGTTTGCTGCCCTCACATAATTTCTGCAAGACTTGTATAAGCTCTGTATAGCATGAATCAGAGGTGCTGGAATGTTCTTCCTTGCCAAACAATCCCAAAGTTTGCTCCAGGGGACTCTGTCAAATGCCTTTTCCAGATCTATGAAACAAAGATGGATCTCACTCTTATACTCAAGAGCCTTTTCACTCAGCTTTTCTCCAAATTCTTCCCAGGACTTCTGTTTTGCTGCTAGCACTTTGTTCTTTACTTCTGTTCTGAGTGTCACATATTCTCTATATTTTTCCATTTGTCCTGTTGTGTTTTTAGCTCCTAAGTATTGTTTCCATGCCATTTTCTTCTCTCTTATTTTCTCTTTGACTTCCTCTGTCCACAAGGTGTCCTCTTTCTCTGGTTCCCAAGTCGGACTTCACCGCATGCTTCTGCAGCAGCTGTCTTTATGATATCCTTGAATTTATTCCAGAGGGTTTCCAAGTCATCAGGTCGTTCTTCTGTGTTGCTCACTGCTGTAGCAATAAGCCCCTGATATCTGGTCTTAATTTCTGGCTCTCTCAGCTTGTAGGTCCTAATGCTCATTTCTCCTGCTTGTTTACTTGGTTTCTTGCGTGATGTTGGGCAGTTCCTAGGCTGAGCAACTCTTTCAGTTGTTCGTTTGATTGTTAGCAGGTAGTGATCACTTCCAATCTCTGGCCCCCTCCAGACTCTTGCATCTCGGACATATCTGAATGAGCTTCTCCGAACAATGGCATAGTCGATCACTGACTTCTCATTCTTGGTTGGTTCACATCTAGTGTATGCATGTATGCGCTTATGGGGGAACTTTGTGTTTGTAATGATCAGATTCTGCTCACTGCAGAATCTAAGGAGTCGCTTTCCATTGTCATTGAGAGTATCTTCTCCATATCTTCCGATAACTCCACCCCATCTAGCATGGTCATTTCCAACTCTGGCATTAAAATCTCCGAGCATGATAACTTCATCTAGGCAGTCATCCACTGTCCTTTGAAGCAGCTCGAAGAATTCCTCCTTGACCTCTGCTCTCTCATCCTCATTTGGCCCATACACTATGACCAGGTTGACTATGGTTTCTCCTTCTTTTAGTTTTACAACCATAATGCGCTCCGAGACAAAGTTCCATCCCTTGATACTATCTTTTTGATTTTGGGCCACAATGCAACCCACGCCCCCTTTAAATCTTCTTAGTCATATTGACTATACATACTGGCACACACACACACCTTATCTGTCCTGCTGACATCGCAAGGTTTCTTGGCAGGTTTTATTATCTAGTTCCAGTCATTTACATTTTTAAAAAAAAAAAAATTTTGCCCCGTTTTGCGAGGCTCGCCCGGTTCAAACTAGTCGGTTATATTAGGGCACATGTCCAAATATAAAAGACCTTTAGGTGTGAAAGTAGTCATTTACGTGGAGTGAATGAACACCCTTAATTTTGAAAGGGTTGAGAATTGGACGTGCAGGGGTAGTTTCCAAGGGTGTATTATGAGATTAAGATAGAATATTACTACTCCCTCAAGCATTGTCATACATGGTGACTTGGCATTGTCATACAAGGTGACTAGACATTGTCATACAAGGTGACTAATTATAAGGTTGTGTATGGAGCTGGCAACCTTGTCATGTAAAATAAATTGCTGCAGAAACCACGGGTGCAGGGGTAGATGAATGCATTATGTAGGCTTCCTGCAAGGGAGCCAGCTGCAGTGGTGGGTTCATGCTCTGTAGGGAACGATAAAGGGGGTCTTATCATTTAGTGGAGTTGTTCCTGATCTTTTGATTTCATACTAAGTCAGTTTTAACAACACAGACTTATTTCATGTCTTGTTTATTAGTTCTTGTTGTAACAATACATAGTCTTATTTCATGTCTTGTTCCTTGGTTCTTGTTGTAACAACACACAGAATTATTTCATGTCCTGTTCATTAGTTCTTGTTGTAACAACACAGTCTTATTTCATGTCTTGTTCATTAGCTCTTGTTGTAAGAACACACAGACTTATTTCATGTCTTGTTCATTAGTTCTTTTTTCAACAACACACAGACTTATTTCATGTATTGTTCATTAGTTCTTGTTGTAACAACACACAGACTTAATTCATGGTGTTTTGTTCATTATGTCGTGTTGCAAGAACAGCTAACAAGTTTTACTAGTTCTCTGTGGTTTTCTTGACAGTGGCAAGAAGATCGCCCGTGTGTTGCAGTTCTATTGTTTGTCCGTCAAGGATCCTCAGAAGCTGCTTCCTATTTTAAAGGTAAATAATTACTAATAGTCTTTAGAATTAATTCTTTTATTTACAGATAAGTTTGTTACTGTCAGAAAGAATGGAGAAAAATTTGCAAGTGTGTACATTAAAGAACTGAGAAATTATTGCTAATAATTAAAAAAAAAATAGACATGCACTTTTTTACTTCAGCATTTTAAGACCTAGCTAATTTTTGCTGCATAGTTTCTCTGTTTCTTATATTTAATATCTACTACTTAATACCTTAGACCTAAGGGTCTTTTATATTTGGACATGTGCCCTAATATAACTGACTAGGTTGAACAGGACGCGCCTCGTCAAAAGTTTAAAAAAAAAAAATTTCTTTATATTTTTTCTATGCCTTCCTCTATTTCTGTGGTCCTCTATGTTCTCCTATGTTATGATACAATTACAGATTCCTGCCTTTGAAGCAATGGCTGTGTATAGATTTCTTGTGCTAGTAGGTGTTTGACCTGAGTTTCTAGTGGTGTAGCTTTACCTTGAAGCTTCTAGAGCTACATTTAACGTCCCTTGAAGATTATCAACTGTTTGCAGTCAGTGTTAAACATGGTCGTCCCTAACCTGAGCACAAAAGAGGAAAATCTCATTTTGGTTTTAAGGACATGGATAACTCCATCAGTGCTCCGATCTCCTTCCTTAGATCACACAAGGAAGATATCAGCACAGTGTACAAACTCTGTAGCACCAGCAAGAATCCCAATGTGTGTATAGAGGAATCACACATTCTATAAATATTTTTTGTAGTGGGTGGGTTTATAATTTTTAAATTTTGCCAAGGCAGCGGCCTTATGCCTTACTCATTATGATTTCCAACTGCCATGGGATTTTTAACGTGCGCAACTTGCACACTGGACCTCCTTTTTTTTCGCCCTTATCCGAGAAGGCTAGGCAATCCTATCTCACTACCCAGGAGACCGGGGGGGAATATGACATCATTAGGACCGCTGGTTCTGAAAAAAATTTCCATAAATAATATTGCCCTCTACTCGGGAGTTGGAGTGGCTAAGAGGTATGGCATCCGCCTCAAGTTCTAAAGGTACTGGGATCGATTCCCAGTTGAGGGAATATAATTTATGCACATTTTTTTCAGAACCAATGGTCCTAATGATGTCATGTCATACCTAGTCTCCTGGGTAGTGAGATCGGATGCCTAGGCTTCTCGGATAAGGGTGAAAAAATAGGCGGTCCTGTGTGCAAGTTGCGCACATTAAAAATCCCACGGCAGTTGAAAATTGTAAAGAGTAGGCCTATCAGGCCGCTGCCCTGGCAAAATTTAAAAATTAGAAACCTACCCACCACAAAAATATTTATAGAATGTGTGATTTCTATATACACACATTGGGATTCTCGCCGGTGCTATGGAGTTTGTGCACTGTGCTGAGATCCTCCTTGTGTGATGTAAGGGAGGATATCATAGCACTGATGGAGTAGTCCATGTGCAGTGAAGATAGTCCTTAAAACCAAAAAAAAAAAAAAAACCAGCCCTCTACTGGGAATTGAACTTGGTACCTTTATAATATGAGGCAGACGCCATACCTCTTAGCCACCGTGACCCTCCGACTTGACATGAATATGTTGAAGGTCCATACTTCTTGAGGAGTTGAAGGGTTTTGATGATGATTATTATACTCTATATGCTTCCAGTATTGTTGTTACGCTCTTGATTTTTAAGATGTCCACATTAATCTTATGGCACCTATGTTGTGCTGTCCTTGTGTCTATAATTTCATTGTTTTTTTTTTTCTGTCTACCATAAAGAATGTAAACTTTGATGGGGCAACATTCTGCTGGAGCAAAGCATCTGATGATGAACCTCTGGGGCAGCATTCAGGTAAAGAAAAAAAAAATTAGGTATTTTTTCTGTCTACGTTTATAACATTCTTGTGTGCCTACAGTAGGACAAACTTCTGTTTGCTACAGTAAGCAGTAAGACATACTTCTGCTGGCTACAGACAGCTGGCTACAATGATGAATTATGCATCCCGATAAATTGATGCTACACCTGGTTACTTTTACTGCATAGTAAAGCAGAGCATGTTAGTATGAATGGTAGTTACTTCAGTAGAGACTTTTTGTACTGTAAAATGAAATACTACCATTTCAGCTTTGATACTCTTATTATTTGCAGACCAACGTTACGCGAAAGTGGTAGCAGATGTTGAGAATGCCCTCATCGGGAAGATGAAATCTGTGTGGGAGTCACTGCCGAACATGTCACAGGATGTCGGCAAACACAGGGAACCGCTTCAAGAACAAGGATTTTACAAGAGGTACTACCCAAATACAAATGGGCCCACCTCATCTCTCATAAAGCAGGGCAGTCTTGACCATTGCAAATCGTCCAGTGAAAATGGTGATGAGCACATACTGACCAATGGGTATGATTCATATCCATATGACACTAACATGTTGGCCAATGGTGACGGGGTTCACATTGATGAAATAGATTCTGAGAATAATTCAGCCATTGAAAGGGAACCTTCTGAATGTGACATTCTAAAGCTGGCTAGTGAGCATGGGCTTTGTTTCACAAATTTTGAAACTGGAACTGTTTCAGTCATTGACCATAAGCAAACGCTGACTAATGGCAAGGTCAGCCACAATCACATGAAAGGAGATCAGGAGTCACCGACGTTTGATTGTGCACTGCAGGCTTTGGTCTGGGCTACACAGGGTAAAGATCAGGCCGTGGCCTCATGCATGAAAGCACCACAAGAATCATTACCAGTAGCACCACTGCCAATGAGAGAGGCAGACCACATTCAGGTGTTAGTTACAGGTAGTTCTAAGTTAGTTGGGGTTGTGTTGTCCGTCCTACTTCCTGACATGAATGACTGAACGTAGCATTTAGGGGGCGGGGGCTATTTTGTTTTCCACATTCAATGCTGTAATATAAACATTTAAGATATGCGAGACTGAATACTTCTGCTTGGTTAGAAAGAATGAGCTGAAGGACTTTTGAAAAAAAACAAAGAAGGTATCACAAGGCCTGTGGACAGAAAATAATAAATGAAGATGTGTATGTGGCAGGCACTCGTACGAAAGGGGGGGAGCAAAAAATTAGACAGTAGAAACGTAGCAAAATGATATGCTCAGTGGGAAATCAAACCAGATACCATCTGAATGACATCTCTGCGCTATAGGAGTGAATCGTAAAAGAGCATACGGCCAGCTTAGCACCACAAAAAAAGTACCTCGTTAGTCTTGGACATTCTTATGAAAGTACACACAGCTATGGAGTATAGGACCCTGAAATGACCCAGATTTGTAGACTCAATCACCTCTGTAACATTTGTATTCACTAGTATAGGATAAATAACACTAGGCAAAGGCCATAATCTCGTACTTTGTTTACTTGTGTGCTAAGTTGGCTGTATGTTCTTTAAATGATTTACTTCTGTAGCTAGGCGATGGTGCCATTATGATGGTCCCTGGTGAGCTTGCCGTTTCTGTTACTTTTCATTTGTTTAGTCTTCTACTTCTTTCTTTATTATGAGGGCCGACCACATACCTGTCTTTGTTTCTTATTTATACAAAGACTTTTGGTTGTTTCATGAAGAATCAACAGTGAGATTTTTCTTGTGTCAAAAAGAGTGAATTGCATTTTTGCTTGTATTAAAAAAAGGGGGGCTCAGCTGAGATTTTTGTTCTTGTTGGAAAGAATGAACAGTGAATTTTTACTAATGTCGGAAAGAATGGAGATGAATTTGTGCAAGTGTTAGCATGAAACTATTGCTAGTTTGAAAAATAAATGAATAAAACGGAGAATAAACTGAGAACGTGCTAGAGTCAGGAAGAAAAAAAAAAGAATGAACGTAGGGACCAAGTTCTTGAGGTTTCTGAAGTATGGCTGCTGCCCTGGCAAAATTTAAAAATTAGGAAACCTACCGACCACAAAAATATTTATAGAATGTGTGGTTCCTACATACACACATTGGGATCCTCGGTGGTACTATGGAGTTCGTGCACTGTGATAAGATCCTCCTTGTGTGATCTAAGGGAAGAGATTGGAGCATTTATGGAGTTGTATGCGTACAATGAAAATGATCCTTAAAAACCAAACCAAAGTACAAAATCACATGACATCTTGAACATCTGGGTAAACAAAAATAGATAATGTGTCTCACTAAGACAGCTAGTAGCCTCCTCCAGCCATAACTGACTATAGTGATGGTGCACCCTTGAAGTGATAACTCTCAGCTACGTTTAGCCTAGTGTTTCATTTGATGTGTTCTTTTTCTTCTTGTTGTAAGAGCCCTTTTTCACCCAGTGAGTGACGACATAGGGGTGCAATTTTGGTGCAACAGCAGATTGGTCCTCCAGGGATTCTGGATTTATGTCCAGCGCCTTCTTGTCTCTCTTGCACATATCTTTGAACTTGAGGTGTTTTTACCCAGTTGTCTGTTGAACATATTTTTTTGGAGCTAAGACAAAGGACAAAGAAAATTGCCTATGTTACAGGCATAAGGTTGAACGAAGGGACATATTGAATGAAAACAGACTAGAAAAGAAGGGAGAACTAAGAGATAGTTAACAAAATGATACACCCCGTACATGGAAGTAGCTAAAGTTGTACTGATGAATGCCAGTTTGGACAAAATGGTAAGAGAAAGGATACGCAGGGGTGCAAGTGAAACTAGGAACAAATTAAAAAAAAGAAAGGACAGCAAGTGGGGAGAGAAGCGAGTGACAAAGAAACAAAATGGAAATAGAAACAGAGAACTACATAAGACAGACATATTAGAAGATTGTGTCAGACAAAGAAGTGCTAGGTGTTCAGGATTAAGGCATCTTGAATATAAGGATGGCCTTCAGTACTCAGTCGGTGCAGAAATAATGAGGTCAACTGCAACACCATTTGTTCTTTAATTTTATAATAGTATTAGCTGCATGTTCTACTGTACATCTGAATTTCAAAAGTCAAGTTCAGGAAAGTGCGTGTTGGTGCAGCGCTTACAAACTAGGTTCACTCATCCATTAACCTTCAGCTGCCCAAGAAGCATGAGGGCCTTCGGCAAAGTCATGCCAAGTCCTCCTGATCTCTGCCATCTGCTCAAAGTCTTTCCATGCCCTTTTATCCCATTCAGCAGGGCTCTTCTCCATGTGTTTCCTCTACCTCTTTCACATCGAGAAGTCCAGAATGACTATCCTGCAGTGCTATCAGCAGGTTTCTTCAATGTGCATCATATCCAATGCCAAAATCTTCATTTCATCTCTTGTTCTGCTGGTTCTTGTCACCAGTTTCACAGCGGCAACTTGTCACACCATTTTAGTCCTTCCACTCATCGTGAGCACGTATTTCACGAAGGGATCACATTTTATTTACATTGAAGATTTTAATCCCTGTTGCTAGGTTCTGCCAGAGATGTTAAACGTGGACCTTGTTGTGACTGGTGGCAGATTTACTATGAGTACTGTATTTTGCACCTTTTAAAATGTGTGTAATACCAAAGTTATTAAAAACCAATTTTGGCCGGCGTCAAATGAATTTAAAAACTAAAAAGACTGGTGGAAAAGTACAGTGAACACGGCAAAACAACACAAATGGCTGCAGACCTTGGTCTTCTGTTGAATACATTCAGCACTTTATCCAGTCCAAAAAACGTCAAGACAGAGGATATATACAAAAGTTGGGAATTAGCTCCAAAACCAGCACAGTACAAAATCCCGTTCTTGAATATATTTAAGATGTACTGTATTTTAATTAGACCTAGATGATTTTCGTAACGTACCTTCAGGTTCGAATTCAGTGCATTTCACTATAATTAAACTAGTCTTTAATTTTTAAAAGAAAAAAAAAAGAAAAACAGAAATTAAAAGAACCTAGTAACTTATTAGTCAGTTTTTTTTTTTAAGCACAAAGTGTTATGAATGCATGTACCTGTTTGTATATGTGAATCGGGAAGACAAAAGTTGGAAAACCTATGTACAATATGTTCTGTCATATTTATTTTGACATTTATTATGTATCCTAACATCTTGACTTGCTGACAACATTATCATGTGACACTTGAAGATTGTTAATTTAAAATGCTTCGTCACATGGACGTAGAAAACGAAAGATAAACCACAAACTACAGTAATACCCGTCTTAGTGCTCGGCAAATGTTCATGGAATATGGAACGCTAAATGAAACTGTAATCTATGTATCATTATCACCATTATCCTTCAGCTCCTGAACGAGCATATGCCATAAACTCCCCAACAAGCACAGGCCTTCAGCTTTACAATGCATATAAGCCTTCAGCTCCCTAATGAGTATAGGCCTTCAGCTCCTTAACATAAAGACCTTCAGCTCCCCAATTAGTATAGACCTTCAGCTCCTTAACATAGAGACCTTCAGCTCCCCAATGAGTATAGGCCTTCAGCTCCTCAATGAGTAAAGGCCTTCAGCTCCCGAATGAGTATAGGCCTTCAGCTCCCCAGTGAGTATAGGCCTTCAACTCCCCAACGAGTATAGGCCTTCAACTCCTCAACATACAAGGCCTTCAGCTCCCGAATGAGTATAGGCCTTCAGCTCCCCAATGAGTATAGGCCTTCAGCTCCCCAATGAGTATAGGCATTCAGCTCCCCAACGAGTATAGGCCTTGAACAAACTTGTCAGGTCCCATACATGCCACACCTCAGACATGAAAAACCTGTACAACAAATCCAAAAACCCTGTACAGAGACCCGCAAAACCTGTACAGACTGAAAAACGTAACAATAGAGTTAATTAATGTACAAATATATTCAATTAGATGGTTCTGCACCATCATAGTGACATGCGCCCTTTGCCTTTTTAAGCATGTCTTCACTTGCTTTAAAACCTAAACAACAAGAGTTAGAATTTATTTTGTACCGGTATTGTAGAAAAGCTGTGACTGTATCATCATTTAGTCTATTTCTGCAAAAAAAATTAATACAATTTATGGTGGAAATGAAGAACAGTTTGGTGTGTGTTCTATAGTGCCTTATAAAAGTATAGATCTAAAGAGACCAGTAATAAGCGTTATGGGTTAGGTTTAGGAATCTTAAATCAAATATATATATATATATATATATTTTTTAAAGCAAGCAATGAAAATATAAACTGGCGCAATATTATATATTCTCTACCGAACTTCAAAAATTGGAATAGCCGTTATACCCATACGAATTTTAGTGTCAATCAAACATTGATAGTAATTAATTATTTAATAAATATAAATCATTGGATGACCGTAATGATGATCACCCAAGGCAAAATCACATTGTTTTTTAAAGAAACGAAATTAAAACTAAGAAGAGAAGTAACTCCAAATAAACTTTTCTCTGACCTGGTTAAGATGCAAATTTGCCTTGCTTTTGTGGGGTTTTTTTTCAGTTTCATAATTTGGTCATATCGGAATGACGGTCGCCGAATGCTCCGCATGTATTTTCGTACCATTTAGATTTCGGGTTAACCCTAACCCCAACTGTAACCCTAATCCTAACTCTAAATGGTACGAAAATACATGCAGAGCATTCGGCGACCGTCATTCCGATATTAGGCCTACCCATAATTTGTTTTGTATTATTATTCAAATTTACATTTCTTACGCACTTTCTACCGTAAACCTAACCTCAACCTTAACTCTAAATGGTACGAAAATACAAATATTAAACATACTCGACGGCAATAAAGGTAAAGATTACCAGAATCTCAGTAAAAAGAGTTGTCAGAATCATTCAAGTTGAATAAATTCAACTCAAACAAGAATTTTCGTGCTTTTTCCACAAAATGTTTATGATTCGGCGGTATGGCAGCGTCCATGTTTGTAACTTTCGCTTTTGTAAAATCACTATTATCAGTTCTACCGTATTCGCTAGCAGTAAAATATTTTGTTCGTTTCAAGCTTAGTGGCCAGATTTTTCAATGCTGAATCCGATTATGCCCAGCAATTGCCGATACGATTGTAAACAGAAGAGTTCTGGTGCTTTTAAAATAGGACGTACGTCATAATGGTGCTGAAAGGGTTAATAATTAGGCGAAAAAACCCGTACAGACCCGTGTACGGCCCGTACACATCTGAAAACGCAAACACCCCGTACAGATTATGGGTAAACCTTTAAGTGTGGCATGTATGAGGTCCTCCTATGCCATCATGCTCGAGATTTTTCTATATCGTCTTCATCCCTTTAATTTCTGTCTCTAGTTTCCTTCCCCATGTGCTTTGTCTGTCTGTCGTCCTGTACCTTTCTTATGTGGTCATTACAATATAGGATAAATGGAGGTGCCATCCTGGGAGGTTATTTTTAGCTGGGGGTGTACAAGGGCAGTCCAAAAAGAAACCGAACTTTAAAACAAAAAAAATGTATTAATATGCTTACAACTTAATCAGACTTGTCGCCTTCAAAATATACCCCTCCTCTACTTATACGCCGCTCCCAACGTGTTTTCCATTTCTGGAACGCATCCTGGAATTCGTTTTGTGGAATGGTGCGTAGGTCTCGTAGCGAATTTTCTTCTATCTCTTGAAAGCGGCGACCTTTCAGGGTGGATTTCAACTTCGGGAATAAAAGAAAGTCCGCAGGAGCCAAATCTGGAGAGTAGGGTGGCTGCGGGACTAGAGTCATCCCGTGCTTTGCCAAAAATTCAGTGATAAGGAGCGACGAGTGAGCGGGTGCATTGTCATGGTGCAGCATCCAGGTCTTGTTTCTCCACTCTTCAGGCCTCTTTCGTCGCACTGCCTCTCTCAAACGATTCAGGACATTCAAGTAAAACTGTCCGTTGACTGTCTGACCACGTGGAACAAACTCATGATGAACGATGCCCTTCCAATCAAAAAAGACGATCAACATCACTTTCTGAACGTGATCGTCGTCCATTGACGTGGAAGGCCGTCCAGTTGTGGGGTCGTCTTTGATGGACGTTCTGCCTGATTTGAAACGTTGGTACCATTCGTAACACAGTGTGCGGCTTAAACAATCCTCTCCATAAGCTTGCTGCAACATCTGAAAAGTCTCGGTAAAAGTTTTTGCCAACTTCACACAGAATTTTACGGAAACATGTTGCTCTTCAAGATCCTTCATATTTCAATCTGTAAAAATCGCAAAAGGCACGGGAGACTTCTTCACTCTACAGCATGTACTCGATGACTGATTCACGTGGCCATGATCAAGCAAGTGGGAGGCTAAAGCTCAAAGTCACCGCTACACACCACCACTATCGCGAGTCTGCTGTGTTGGCTCGTTGGTGCCCTATTTAAGAAGTTTGGTTTCTTTTTGGACAGACCTCGTTTATACAGTACTGTATATCATATGGGTAATAATAGTTTATATGCTGTAAATGGGTACCTGTCTTTGCTCTTAAGTTGGGGTGGGCAAAGGAAGCAAGGAGAGGAACTGGTCACCTACCTAATAAAGTTGGACCTAGAATAGTCAAGTCTCGAAATAACACTTAAGTCCCCTGCGGCTGTTTCTGCTATGGGACTGCCTTTACCTTTGACCGTTAATAATGAATGCAGAATACTGAACAATATCACAGAAATTTGAAGTTTGATGAGTGCAACAGAATAAGAGAGGTAGCCGTGGCTATCGGTTAGAGGCAGTGGGAGATTACAGATGCGTTTAGTTGTGTGAAGCAGCCCCACTCTAGCCAATCTGCCTCTCCATCACTGAAAGTATGATGAAGAGTTTATAAACATGGATTGAAAAGTAGGGGGAAGGAGTTTGAGACGCTTTGAAGAGAATGCACTTTACTAGCTGACTCACTGTTGCATCCATCATCCACTTGGTTTCAGTAGAGCTTGAACTTAATGGAGCGTATTTCTATCCGGATGCATACCGACTGGCAGCATGCACGAATGCAAATGTTAATATTCGAACTTACTAATTTCACCAAATTGTTAGTGGATTTTCAAACTTTAATTTCCAAAAAAAAAAGGTTTTCAGAATTAATTAGCTGCTATAGAAAAGCAGCACCACATTGTATAGCACTAAGTGGAGTATAACTATTCATCTATGTAAATTTTAGTGGATAACAAAAATGCCATGGAACAATCACTAGGCATTAGTAGAGTAATGAAAGAACGAACAGTTATTCTGTTTGTTTTATGGAGTAGTTGACAATTTAGTTCAATGCATATAACACATAAAATATTGTTCATTCCATAAATAATTTCATCTGTTCATGGGTAAAAATCCCAACGGGCTGATCACCCGTTTGCCAGTCACTTTGATTACGGAAACAACAGCAAACGGATTGATTTGTCGTTGCCCTAAAGACGCCATTAGGCGTGATGGGAACAACGGCAAAGAAAATCTATTCGCTGTTGCCCTTAAGACGCCACTAGGCGTAATGGCCACTGACTGCTTTGCCGGTCGTTGGCTAAGGACGGAAGAAGAAGAAGAAGATGGGTAAAAATAAATGTTAAAGACTTCTTGATTTATCTGTTGTTTTATTTTGGTTTTTTTTTTAAGATCCACTTTTATTTAATTTGACATGAGGTTTATATATTTGTAGTGTTTCAGTTTATGTTCCACTCATTATAGAAAGAGCTGGAACATTTCATGCAGCTTCCATTCATGTTTTTGACATAGTCAGTTTTATATTAGAGTGATATATACTACTGGACAAAAGTTAAGGGCCACCATTCAGTTTAGACAAGGTTTATATAATTGATTGGCAAACTGTAAAGACAAGTGAAAATGTCATTAAAACTGAGCTCAGAGAAATGTGTATACATTTCTGTGTGCACTAGGTTAATTTTTTTTTTTAATGTCCAAAAACTGGGTCACTTTAACCCGCACGTGAAAATTGCCATTGTTGCTGCAAAAACTTCTGGTTTTTGCAACACACCCCACTAGTTCAAAAGGTGAAAAAGTGAGTTGAATTTGAATGCACGTAAAGAGTGTTCACCGTTGGTATGCAATAAATCAGTATGACAAGTGGTCGAAATGATCACTGCATTAGCCATGCCACCAAGGAGAAGCCTCAGCACTGTAGACCGTGGTCGAGCCATGGCATGGATTCAGGATGGTCAATCTGTTCGTCATGTTGCCAGACGTTTAGCAGTGTCCCACTGTACCATTCAGAAACTTCTTGAGAGATTTCAAGCTACCGGACATTTGGAAAATCGACCCTGCTCAGGAAGAATTATATAAACCTTGTCTAAACTGAATGGCGGCCCTTAACTTTTGTCCAGTAGTATATTATATTCTCCATGATTCAGAGCCATATATGGACAGCAACAAAAGCAACAACCAACAAGCTACAGAAATTCATAAATGGGTGCTTGCGTAGAATATAAGTATCAAAATGGTATGATAAGGTCACCAATGTGGAACTGATGACAAGAAAAAGCAAATGCCAGTAAAACAAGAGATAAGAAGAAGACTCTGGCAGTGGATGAGACACACTGGCGATGGATAGGACTCGCATTATGGAAACCTGTTGATAACATTACAAGGTTGTCCTTGTTCTGGAATCCCCCAAGGAAAGAGGCAGAGGTAGACCAAACAACACATGAAGAAGAAAACTGAAGACATAAGTGAAAATGATGTGGAAAACGTGGATGGCACATAACTGGAGGACTTGGCATTTGTTTGTTGAAGGCTTATGGTCCTTGGGGGAAATCTGGAAATGTCCATTGGTTGCACTGTTATGCTATGTAGCTTCCAGCTTCAGCTGCTGTTGGTTCCCACAGGTGCCTTGTACTGCACTTCTCTACGATAGTCAAATATTGTGGCAGCAACACATCTCTTGCACAAGGCTGAGGTAACTGCTTAGGTTGTCATGTCAAGTGTCTTCAAGACCCATCTGATTAGGTGTCTAGCATCGACTGCTGGCAACTTGTACCACAAACTGAAAGGAGACAAATGTCTCTGCTAAGTATTGGGTCTCCTGACATAGTCATCAGGCGACCTCTGCTTTCATCCACCACTTCATCTTCCTCAGACTTTTTACCCTCCCTGAGCATTAATTTTAACCTCAGTGAGTCGGATGAAATTGCTTTTGGACAGCGGAAATAGACAGTTGAAATATACAAGTATATGTACACCATGATATCATCATTCACTCCCTGCTCTCTCTGGCCTGGGCCACCTCTGCTGTTGGTTTCTTGTGAGGAAACCCGCACAAAGCAGTCACCAGCTCTTGCAGTGGTGGTTTATGTTTCAAGATATTTGCAGTGATGAGGTTGCCAGCCTCATATGCAACTGTATATCTAGAAGCTAATTATACATGTCAAAATGCAAATATAAAATTTACATGTTACAACTTACCCCGATTTTTTCGAGCGAGCACAGACTTTTTGCACAGGAAATGTCCGATTATTGTCGTGAAACTGATTTAAGATGCCGTCTCTGTCAGATGAGTTTGGTGTCTCACTTAGATCTTTAAAGTTGGATCCTAGAACTTAAGCGCATAGTGATGTCTCTCGGGTTACTTTCTTCTAATCTTAGAATTCACATCCAGTCCTATGGCATGTCCTATATTTGGGTCCTAATATTCCGTATTCCTGGATGTCTATGATTTCTTCTTGACGAAATGGGAAGTCAGTGAAGTGTCTTACAATGCAGTAGCATGTAATTAACTCTTTCATTCCAGAGTTATTTTGCACGCTGTGCCAGACTTTTTTTGTGGGCAAAATTTTATAGAGTGAAGTGTTCATCTTTCAGTCTAAATTTGTTTGTGAATTTTCCTTTGAACATGTACTTATTATATACCAAACTGTAGGGAAATGGATAGAGAAATCAAATATATAATGTCTGTGGTAGTATTAACACAAGTATGTTCGGTATAATTTAATCATTTTGCATGTAAAATTGAAAAACGCTAAAAAGTTGACTGTAGAATACGATCTTACCAAAGACAAATTACTGTCGTAGACAATAAAACTTTCTTTTTAGTCTTCAAACGTCAAGTTAATCCATATACAAAGTAAAAACAACATGCTTATGGCCAAAATTAGTAGATTTAGTGTTATTCGCACCAGTTTGTCCGTGGTTCTTTGTAAGAAAAAAATAAATTATGCAATCGTGCATTATGTAATTTTCAAACAAATAAATAAGAATAACGTCATATAAATACTTTTTTACTCTTGTTTAATGTTTTAATAGTATCCCTAGCTTCATCTTCTACCAAGAACTAGTGATTAGATGTTACGGTAGGTATAGTTTTGTTGCTTTTTGATCGGCCAGAATATGACTACGCCCACTCATCAACTAAATCTAGTGTGTCTAGCTTTTCTGCATATATTCCGTATTTTGACAACAAACTGTGACTACCAAACAATCATCATCAATGTCAGCAATGTTTCAAAGTAGTTTGACACAATTATTTGCTTAGGAGACTTAGAAAATGTAAATATAAAGCGTGACATATTTCTCTAGCAAAAAACAACGAAAAACGTAAACACGCGAATCTTCACAAAAATTGTGATAATAACATCAAAACACGCACATGTGCTGATTAACTAAAGTCAAATTAGTTGTTTAAATAGTAGCGGAAGTCATTCTACGAGTTTTAATATATGAACTGCATTAAGCGGACGATTTTTAGGGTTTATTCGTGATAAACTAAAAACCACGCTCTGAGCGTTGCTGGGGCACGGCGTGTTGAATTTTGCAACGCTCAGAGCGTTGCTGTGGAGTCAAAGAGTTAAATAAAAAGTGCTTCATTGGCCGAGCAAGAAAGAAGGCTCAATATCTTCTGTCTACGCCACTCCTTTGATATTTTGTGGATAAACAAAGTGACAAATGTCGAGGTACTGTCACGTGCTGGCCTACAAAGCATGTATATACAGCGCAGACTACGCTGGCTTGGCCATGTCCGCCGCATAGAATATTGTCGCATCCCCAAAGATATTTTCTACGGGCAGATGGCAAAAGAACAGACGGGCGAAAGCAGCCGAGGTTCATAGATGTGTGCAAGAGAGACATGATGGCCTATATTTTTTTTGAATTTCCTTATTAGTATTACTCACAAGGCTCAGATTTTCTTCATTATTTATTTGCTCTTTTAAAAGTGTAATGATCTTATTATTTGTAATACATTGCGTCGCCTCCCCTGAGCCGATGCAATCGCACTGCCTAAAGACCGCCCCTGGATGGTGGCTCCATGCAACATAATGAGCGGAAAGAGCAACTGATGATGATGAATACAGTAAAAACTCTGAAACACTAGCCGTGTTTCAAGCAGCCAGAGTTGTGGAGTCGGCCAAAAAATGTTCCGACTCAGGAAATTTTAGAAGTCCGTCTTCGACTACAGTTTTTTTTAACTTGTGATCTGGCATAACAGTATGCACTTATATGGAGCTATATGTATAAGTATGGTATGTGTGTGAATAAATGAATACGTGACTTTTGTAGACTACATTTTAAACTATTCACTCATTCATACAGTAATACAAAATAACAAATCATCCACACCTGCACACAAATAACTGCTTTGCCAAACGCCCATGAGGTAAAATAATTTCATTTTAACAATGACGGGAAAATTGACAGTGTATGTAGTTTATTTTCATTTCTTGTATACTTTTTCTAAATGTACCAACAAATTTCCAATTGTGATAAAAACTTTATTTATGATCTGAAGCAACTGAAAGTATCCTACATTATGTAAAAATGGATCTACTTTAACACAAAAGTGGTCTTAGGAGTTCTACTTTAAAATGTTATTTCAAATTTTTTAAGCGGCCACCTCCCTTTCATGGATCAAACGTGGATCTGCCTTGACTTAAGTCTCGTAAAATTCGGAATCGGGACATTTTTTTACTGACCGACTCCACGACTCTGACGCCCTGGATTCAAGTGTATATTTTCGTTTGTAAAACTGACTCCACTACTACAAAATTTAGTTTAAATGTTCAAAATGTCCACCATCAGCATCAATACATCAGCGGAATCTCTCACCAACTGATCTACAATTCTTTTAGAGTTGTTTTTCTTTCTTCGAAACTTCATTGAATAAAATGTAGGAAGTATGAACAAACGAGAAAACCAATATTATATTATTTACAGGCACGCAATTCATCCACAACTGTGGAACAGGTGTTTAGAATAGATAGACCTCGAGAATTGCACAATTTAGTTAAACAGTATATAACAAGAACTAAAATTAATAAATAAGGATCAACGATGGTGTGAGGATAAGGGGTAGTCTGATGGGGTGCTTGTGTGGATAAAGACAGATAATTCGTGTAGTCTCAGACACCCCTGAGCCTTGTCACTCCTTTTCACCTTGTTAACAACAGGGCAGTTATGAGAGACTTTACTTTTTTGTCCCGTTCATTTAAAAAAAAAAAAAAATTTATTGTTTGTTTGTTTTTAATATTTTTATTGTTTGTTTCTTGGAAAGGGAAGGTCACACACACATACACAATTTTGGTTTTGATTTACTCTATTTGGACTGAGTGGAGGGGGGATGAAGTTAATATATTTTCTTGAATTTATTACACTGTATATCTTAATTATAACCCATCGTGGGTTGAACGGGATACTTTGTTTTAATAAAATGGAATATTTTCCGTCATTTTTCTTGTATCTGAAAATGGAACAAAATTACTGTACTTCTCTTAGTTTTAAAATGCGATAAAGAAAATTAAAATTGTGTATGTTGTTCATGAAATATACGTTTTTTTACTGCCGTTCCTTTGGGCCTATCAGCTACATGGAGATGGGGAACATGCTGCATGGGCAACAGCTTGATCTTCATATAACTGTGCCCTATTGTGGGCACAACATGGGAAGTAGCAGTGTGTCAATCGCAGCTGAGGTTCAAAGATGTAAGAGAGACATGAAGACATTGGACATGTATCTAGCAACCTGGGAGGATGAAGCTGCCGATCGCATCAAATGACTATGGTCCCTACGGCGCCACCTCAGCGGATTTGGCGAAAAGAAGCTCACAACTAGCAGAAGAGAATAGAACACATCGAAAGGAACACGAAGCAAAAAAAAAAAAACCCGAGGGCTGTCCCCTCAGGGGCGCACTCCCATAGTCAGTTGTGACTGAAGGGGCTATTACTACTACTACTACTAAAGTGTGTATACATAATTTTGAAACCCTGTATTTGTTTATTCTGCATATATAGCTTGCCCCATGTAGTTCATGGGGGTTCCTCTTGTAAAAGGTAAAAAAAAAACCTTTTGAATCCCTGTATTTGTTTATTCTGCATATACAGCTTGCCCCATGTAGTTCACTGGGGTTCCTCTTGTAAAAGGTAAAAAAAACCTTTTGAAACCCTGTATTTGTTTGTTCTGCATACACAGCTTGCCCCATGTAGTTCACGAGGGTTCCTCTTGTAAAAGGTAAAAAAAAAAAAACCTTTTGAAACCCTGTATTTGTTTATTCTGCATATACAGCTTGCCCCATGTAGTTCACGAGGGTTCCTCTTGTAAAAGGTAAAAAAAAAAACCTTTTGAAACCCTGTATTTGTTTATTCTGCATATACAGCTTGCCCCATGAAGTTCACGGGGGTTCCTCTTGTGAGACAAAGAATATGTCTACTGTTCCCTCAAGCATGTCATACAAGGCGACCAATATGAGGTTGTTTATGGGGCTGACATCCTCATTATGTGAAACAGACTGCTACAGAAACCACTGTGTCAAGAGCAAATGAAGGATTTCTGTAAGGGTGGCTAGCTGCAGTAGTGGATATATGCCCTACCGGGAGTAAGAATTCCTATATATAAAATCCCAGCTTTTTCTGTCAGTGCGTAACGCTAAGGGACGCAACTTTGGTTGAAAGTTAGACATTAATTGTATTGTTTCCCTTATATGTACCGTACTCTCCCGAAAATAGTAACACTCGACAAAGGAAAGTGCGCAAATGACAGTGTGCACAAAAATATTTATAGAATGTGTGATTCCGTATACACACATTGGGATCCTCGCTGCTGCTACGTAGTTCGTGTACTGTGGTGATGCACAGTGGTTTTAAAAAAATACTTTTGAATAAGTAAAATTGCCGTTAGGTATTGGTGCTTTTGAATTTAATTCCCGTCTTATGACGGGCTTTTATACTAGGAAATAATAAATAAAGTAAGGTTAGTCGCGATTCACTCCTAGAGCGAGGCGTTGGTGCCTTTCGGGTGGTCCTGGGTTTAAGTCCCCGGTAAGCCTATCTTTTCTGTTGTTTAGATTTCTACTTCTTTATTTCTTACGAGTACCGACAACATACCCCTTTATGTGTAGTATTTTACATGATAACAACCTCCAGCATGAGAATGGAGGTAGAGGCAGTTACTGCTGCCTTAAGATGGCTGTCTGAGACTTTATAACAAAGGCAGTTATTGTATCAGACTTGCAATCCATGCTTCGAAAGGTCCAAAATGGATGACTCCGACATGAATGGAAAACCTCCATAGAAGCATCGAATCTTCAAGAACTGATATGGATCTAGACTACTGTCCTGGTCATGCAGGGGTACGCGGCAATGAAAGAGCTGACAGACTAGCTTCAAGAGCACCCATAGAAGGTGAATTGAACATGGATAAGAGAGAAATACTGAAGGCAATTCATGATCGCCTCTTAGAGAATGCCACTGCAGTCGATGAATCATCAAGGCTAAGACTGCTGGAATTTGGCATCAAACGTAAGACCAGCAGGGATGGACGTATGAGAGGACGCATCCGGCGTGTATATAACCAGTGTGCAGCAGCAACGATTAGCATTCATACTCTTCGATATTTGCTGAGGGAGACTGAGCAACTATGGGTTTGCCCGGAGTGCAATGACGTCGATTCTGATTAACATTTAAGTAGTAAGCAGGAAAATTATAATGATATACAGCTTGTTTGGTGAAGTCGGTATTACGACGCACAAAATTGCGAAAGACAGCCACGACGAATCAAAAGGACTAGTTCTTTTCCTATAGAATTTAGTGAGGTCAAGGCCGCACAGAAATCGCTTTATATTTGCGCTCCCCCCGTTTAAAAGCAGACGAGGAAGTATTTGTCGCAAATGGTTATGGAACAAGCTGCGAAAATGGAACAGCAAAGAGGCAGCAAACAAATTTCATCCGGATATCGTGCAGGTAAGTTTGAAACTATTAATCTGATGTAAATAATGTTTAGTTGCGTAAAGTTGTAGTGTAAGAAGAAAAATCGTTGAGAAAACAAGTTAACTATAGCCTACTAGGGCCTATATATAATTGTAGTGTATGACATCACTACAGTCGCTAAACATGACAAGTATCCAGGGAACTAAAAGTTCCCAGCAATAAGAAACGACTTTAACTACAACTGGGAATGAGCTAGTTTAGAATAGAACAGGGGTTCTTAACCCTTTTTTGGGCTATGGACACATTTTGATTGTCCGGTGAAAGCTACGGGCGCTTTTGATTGATTGTCCGGTGAAAGCTACGCCCCCTCTTAGGGAAAAAAAATGTACATAGACATAATTAAAGCTGTTGCATACAAATAATACCCAAAAATTTATAATAATTTTTGGAGTAAAAATTTTGGTGAATATAAAATTCAGTTTTTAAGTTACGTACCCCCTAGACTGTTCATGGACCCCATGGGGTTAAGATTTAAGAAGTATAAAAACAGACACTACCAGTATTATATTATTTCCACTAATTTACAGGAATGCAATTCACGCATTAACTATTGAACAGGTGTTAAGTATAAACAGACCTAGACAACTACTTCACACATTAACTATAGAACAGGTGTTAAGTATAGATAGACCTAGACAACTACACAATATAGCAAAACAGAATGTAACAAAAGAAAAATTATATAGGCCTATAATGATTAGTGGGGGTAATATGGAGGGGAAATGAAGGTCTAGTGATGTTCTACTACATATTACAGTGACAAATACATAGGGGTTTTGGCATCATTCCAAATGCCCCAGTCTTTCAAATCCTCCACCTCCTCACCTCTCCCTCCCTTTTTTTTTTTTCATCATCATGACGTATGAAGAGACTAGCACGTTAGAAGAAAATTGAAATACACGCACACACACACACACAATTTGTCACTTTTAATTCACTATTTACAATATTTAGAAAGGAGAAATAATATTACTATCGGGTATCGACAATAAAACATATTATCTGGAATTATATACATTAAATGGGCACAGCGGGCTGATCATCCGCTTGCCAGTCACTCGGATTACGGAAACAACAATTAATTTTCTGTTGTACCAATAAACGCCACTAGGCGTAACGGGACAACAGTTGATTTCTTGTTGCCCTAAGGCGCCTCTAGGCGCTCTGGCCACGGACTGCTTTGTCGGTCGGTGGCTAAGGATGGAAGAAGAAGAAGAAGATATACATTAAATATACTGATTATAACCCATTGAGCGGGATATTTTTCTTCATAAATTAAAAAAAACGGTAAACTACAATATACAAATATATGTAGTTCCATGGCAGATACTGCCGTAATGGAGTGAAGTGTTAGAGACTTCACCATACTAAGTCCAGCATCGAGAGGTGGGGGTGACAAATTCCTTTCCTCACTGCCTTTTCCTTCCCCAACTCAAGAGCAGAATCAGGTACCCATTTACAGCTGGGTAGTTTGAAGCGTGATGATACCGTGATTCGAACATGTCACCTTTGTTACGAGAGACTAATTCTATAACCACTCTGTCAATCGGACACTCTAATTTAAATGTCCGTGCTTATGGTCAATCCTATACATCCTTGTAAGGTGTCCGAACAACTGATGCAAAGTGGTGAATTAATATATTTTCATAGGTAAATTCCCTTCATGTCCGTGTTCTGTCAGTTCTCGTTATGTTGCTTGGTATTGTGTGACAGCTGAACACAACATGTTTGCACACGGCCTGTGCGCGTAAAGAAGATACGGTCCATTTACTGAACATCCGGGTGTTGGGTTATTCTATCGCAGGCAAGCTTGCATCTGTTGATTCAAAGCTCTCTTTATATAACATAAACATAAGGCTGCTCTCTTGTGTAACAACTTGGGTAATGTGGTTTCACCCTGTGGATGCCACATGCTATGGTTTACCCATAATCTGTACAAGGTGTTTGCGTTTTCAGATGTGTACACCATGTACACAATTTCTGTACAGGTTTTCTAACCTTTCCCCTTATTACTGTGTCTCAGAGTTCTTTTATAAGGTCCTATTGAACACAGGATTTCCCAGTCTGTTAGTGATAATTAAACACAGAAATAGACGAAATGATGACACCAACACATTATTTTTACAGTGTAAAATAAACTCAGACATTATTGTTTGGGTTTTAAAATAAATGAAGACCTGCTTTAAAAGGCAAAGTCCCCGTGCCTCATTTATAGTTGGAAAAAAAAACACACACACACACCCACACAAATAGTAATACGTCTTACAAGGAGAAGGACAAGAAAAACCTACGTTGCGGCCACAAGGCCTTCGTCAGGGACAGACAAACAAGAGACAGGAGGGAAAGAAAATGAGAATTAAGTAGAGAACATGAAACTATAAAAATAAGAGAAAAAAACTCCCTTAAAACTCTCCAGTCACATGTGAAGCAAAGCAAGATGGCTGCCACTAAACTGGAAAGAGGAAGTTGATAGTATATAAAAATAAGAAATAATGAAAACAAGGACTGGAAAAGAGTGAGAAAAAAGTAATCAATAAATAATAAATAAAATAAAAAAATAAATAAATAAATAAAATATAAATAAATAAATAATAATAATAAATAAATTTAAAACAAATAAATAAATAGATAAAAACTAAAGAAATAAATAAAATAAAAAATAAAGGAAAAAAAAAATTTAAAAAAAAAATTTAAATAAAATAAAATAAACAAATTAAAAATAAATAAATAAAATAAAATAAAATTATTAAATTAAAAAAATGGTAATTTAAATTTAAAAAAAAAAAGGGTGATCGCATAAAAGTAGAAAGTCATAATACAACAGGGACTCGATAGAGAAAGGCGTCTCAGACAAAAGAATGTTGGGTATTCAAACTCATTTATAATGCAGCCCACTGTAATTCAGGTTTTTCATCTCCGAGGTGTGGCATGTATGGGTATACAGCCGTAAAATCCTGTGTTAGCCGTGTTTTGATATGTAACGTTTGTAGGCTTAATTCTTATTATTTCAGTATTTATATTACCGTCTCTCCGATTTTATTTTTTTTTTAAATATATAACGTTGGATAAATGTAAATTTTGATAGATCATCTTTTGACCGTGATAACGTTTTTCTCTTTCCCCTTCCAATAGTGTGCTACTTTTTTTGGGGGGCAACTCACTTTGTCTGCTTCCACCCCACCCCACCCTCTTTTCCACTACTGTTTTCACACATCTCCCCCAGGAGCATAGGTCTTCAACAAACGCGTATGCCAAGTCTTCCTTGTTCCGTGCCTCGGCTCAAGGTCTCCACTCTCTGTCCTCCCCATCCCGTCCACGTCTGTCTTCAGACCTCCTCTCCATGTGTCCCCTGGTCTTCCCCCACCTGTCCCTCCCCGGGGACCCCAGAGCTATGCCATCAGCAGGTTTCCTCAAGTGTTCCATCCGCGCCCCCCCCCCCCCCCCCCCCAAGCGTTTCCCTCTCGCTCCCTGCCCCACTATGGACCGTCTAGCCCCGTCATCAGTTACACAACAGCAATCCCTTCACGTGTGACGGTATATGAAAGTATACAATAAATTATTAAGAAAAGCAGAGTTAGACTGAAATAAAAAAAAACCACGCGGAGACAGAACTGGAGACAAGTGACAGTGAGGAAGGCGTGGGGCGATAGTATGTGACAGGAGGACTTGACCTGAAGGGAATGAATGAACTAATACATGGTAAACGAAAAGTTCCTAATTATGTGTACTGTGTGTGTTCTTTAGTTCTTTCTTTAGTTCTTATCTTCTGTCTTTATTTATTTATTTGTGTCTTTAGTTCTTTCTTTCTTTCTTTTTCGTTCTTTCTTTCTTTCGTCTGTCTTTCTTTCTTTAGTTATTTCTCTCTTTCTTTCTGTCTTTCTTAAGTTATTTCTTTCTGCCTTTCTTTAGTTGTTTCTTTCTGTCTTTCTTTAGTTCTTTCTTTTTGTCTTTCTTTAGTTCTGTCTTTCTTTCTTTAGTTCTTTCTTTCTGTCTTTCTTTCTTTAGTTCTTTCTTTCTGTCTTTCTTTCTTTAGTTATTTCTTTCTGTCTTTAATTCTTTCTTTCTTTAGTTATTTCTCTCTTTCTTTCTGTCTTTCTTAAGTTATTTCTTTCTGCCTTTCTTTAGTTGTTTCTTTCTGTCTTTCTTTAGTTCTTTCTTTTTGTCTTTCTTTAGTTCTGTCTTTCTTTCTTTAGTTCTTTCTTTCTGTCTTTCTTTCTTTAGTTCTTTCTTTCTGTCTTTCTTTCTTTAGTTCTTTCTTTCTGTCTTTCTTTCTTTAGTTATTTCTTTCTGTCTTTAATTCTTTCTTTCTTTAGTTATTTCTCTCTTTCTTTCTGTCTTTCTTAAGTTATTTCTTTCTGCCTTTCTTTAGTTGTTTCTTTCTGTCTTTCTTTAGTACTTTCTTTTTGTCTTTCTTTAGTTCTGTCTTTCTTTCTTTAGTTATTTCTTTCTGTCTTTAATTCTTTCTTTCTTTAGTTATTTCTCTCTTTCTTTCTGTCTTTCTTAAGTTATTTCTTTCTGCCTTTCTTTAGTTGTTTCTTTCTGTCTTTCTTTAGTTCTTTCTTTTTGTCTTTCTTTAGTTCTGTCTTTCTTTCTTTAGTTCTTTCTTTCTGTCTTTCTTTCTTTAGTTCTTTCTTTCTGTCTTTCTTTCTTTAGTTATTTCTTTCTGTCTTTAATTCTTTCTTTCTTTAGTTATTTCTCTCTTTCTTTCTGTCTTTCTTAAGTTATTTCTTTCTGCCTTTCTTTAGTTGTTTCTATCTGTCTTTCTTTAGTACTTTCTTTTTGTCTTTCTTTAGTTCTGTCTTTCTTTTCTTTCTTTCTTTAATTCTTTCTTTCTTTAGTTATTTCTCTCTTTCTTTCTGTCTTTCTTAAGTTATTTCTTTCTGCCTTTCTTTAGTTGTTTCTTTCTGTCTTTCTTTAGTTGTTTCTTTCTGTCTTTCTTTAGTTCTTTCTTTTTGTCTTTCTTTAGTTCTGTCTTTCTTTCTTTAGTTCTTTCTTTCTTTCTGTCTTTCTTTCTTTAGTTATTTCTTTCTGTCTTTAATTCTTTCTTTCTTTAATTCGTTCTTTCTGTCTGTCCTTCTTTCTTACTTTTAACGCTTCAGTTGTCCTTGAGAACCAAGCAACGCGTCGATCAATCATTTCTGTCTTTTGTAAGGCCTGTCATTATTATGTTATATAACTCACATCTTGTAATTTTAGCATGATACGACGGAATGATAGGTTGTCTCGCGTCACGTGCTAGCGAACTCCTGTTCGCTCAAGTTTGTTTTTTGTTTTAATAATAACTTTACTATTATTATATTTGTTTTATAAGTTTTTTTTTTTGGGGGGGGGGGGGGGGGGGGGGGGCATTTGCTGTTTTTCGCTGAACGTCCGATTGGCTAAGCAGTTGGATCATTTTCCTCATACGGCAAAGTTACCAGGTTCCTGTATCGAAACCTAGTAAGTAGCACCACGCCCCAAAATACCCAGCTGTAAATGGGTATCTGGCTCTGCTCTTGAGTTAGGGGCGACAGAGGTAGCGAGAAAAGGAATAGTCACGCCACTTCAATGAAAAGAAAAGCTGGACCTAGAATGGTAAAGTCTCGAACACTTCATTCCCCTACGACATGGTCTCCTATGGTGCTGCCTTACCTAAAGTTCGATCAACGTTAGAATAGAAGACATCAGAAAGAGAGGATTGCCCAACAGTTAATTTATCGCTCCACTATGGCCAGACAATTTAAGGCAACAACACAGTATCATCATTCACCTTGTGCTCCCCAGGGAGCATAGGCCTTCAACAAACTTATGCCAAGTCTTCATGTCCTGTGCCGTCAGCTCAAGGTGTTTCCATGTTTTCTTTATCCCAGTCTGGTAATACTATCAACAGGTTTCCTCATGCGTGTCCTACCCATCTCCAGTTTCTACTTCTTATCGCTTCTCCCACTGGTCTTGTCTGGTTTTTTTGTCATCAGTTCCACATTAGTGATCTTGTCACACCACTTCAGTCCTATTCTGCGCAAGCATTCATTTATGAAAGTTTAGCTTTTTGATTTTTGTTTTTCTTCCTGTTTTAAGAACCATGGAATAGAACTACCTTGACATTTAGATTGAAAATTATGATTTTTGTGTTTGACGATTTCTTTTGATCTCCGTATATGTCCCATTGCAATGAAGGCTCATCTAGCCTGCTGTATTCTTTTAAAAGCAACATATCAACATACCGTTAATAAACACCGCATGACAACCGAATACGCCACTCAACCACGCACTTGGTAGGAGACTAATTACCAACTCTTTCTGCGACTCTTTAAGATATCACCTTCATCATCATTTTCAGTTTCGCTGTCTGTGGAGTATGTAACCACAACTGTAGTGGGTCCCCTTATAGGAAACCCGCACCATAGTATCCATGTGCTACTGATACAGTGAGTTCTGTAGTTGTTTGTTTTACGAGATGAGGATTGCAAAGCCCTTGCCCAATCTCACTTTAGTCGCCTTATACGACATGCCTGATGGAGCACTAATCCTATTCATTACTTCAAAACGACGCAGCGTAAAATTTGTCGTGGATGTTGGTGCCCAAACTAAAAACATTTTCTTCTTCAAATATCGTGCCTCGCGGCGTAGACGATAATGTCTTTCCACAACATCCTGCCTCCAGTACTGTTTATCAATTATTTTGCCGACTTCTGTCTATGCTATGATATAAAATGTCCTGTATCGTCTCTCTTTGTCGTCCGCTGTCTCGTTTTTTGTTCGTCAATTGTTTCTTGTTATCCAGCGTTCTTCTTCTCATAACATTCCGAAGAAATTGCATTGCTTTCTTCTGTCACGAGTAATAAGCTTCCTTTGCGCATTGACTGACCTCTTTCAGGAGATCCTTAGTACGGCCACTACCAATTCCATCTTGTCTAATGTTGCCAAGTCAGAAAATAAACTTTATTCACTACTAATTGTAATTTTGCTATAGTGCGTTTCACAATGTTTGCCGCTGTTTAATATTCAATATCTCTGCAACCACTTGATCGTAATTGTTGCAACATTGCATATGACCTAATGATCGCTATGTCCCGAGGGGGACATTTTTTCCCTCGTTAACAAACTTATGGTTTTAAATTTTCTTTATTTAAAGTATACAAAATTGACCACCTTGTCATAAGAGGTTTTGATGTTACTAAAATATGGGATATCCTGGACAAATAGGTGTATCAGAGGATACCAGGATAGTGCCAGATAAGAGACTGGTCTTATAAGTAATACCCCCTTCTCTGAAAAGAGCAAGGGTGTATAGACATCAAAGTGGGGTCAAGCTATGTACGTTCTCAGAGAAGATGATGATGATGTACTCTGAGTCCCTAACTGCTACCTCTCCAGATCCCAATTTGGTAAATGATTAAGTGTGTTATTTTATGTGGCTACGTCTAGGGTAATTTATTTAATCTAATTTGTAGTTAATTTCAAAACAGAACTTTAACTTTAATAAAATTATTAAGCAAGACTGTATGAAATGTTTATGTACAATTTAATTGTCCTGAACCTCAATCTTTTTAGGTCAGGAATACTCAAAATCAAGAAAATGATATTTACAAATTAAAATAAATATATTGGAAACATCTGTCCATTTTGTAGAAAGTTCACTGGAATAACTACACACAGTTTCTGTTCAACTGATGGTTAACTTCTGCCAAAGTTAGATTGTAAGTTTCTTTATTACTTGGGAAGGTCTTCTCTATTCCTCATAAAAGGGTTGAAATCTAGTTTGATTTCTCTTGGGTGAATGAGTTTGATAAACTGACATTTGCCTTTATAAAGGACTTAGCTTTTAATGTTGCTGCTGCTCATAAACATACGTCAGGATCACCCACTTTGTGACTCCTGGCTGAGAAGATGGGGTCTGGCTCCAGATATATAAGGAACTCTCATCTCCCACACACTTCCTCTCAAGTAAATGCAGCCACGAGCAAATTTCGTGATGTAACCTGGAATAGAAGGACAACCCATTCCATGTAGAAGTCTGCCTCAATCCATTCACCTATAAACAATATTAAAACTTACCCTTTTCAGTTATTGTGCTAACAAGTTGCACAAGACCTTGAATTCCTTTGCCTGCAATCAGTTCCATGTAATCACTCTTTCTCTGTTTTGATTCAATGTTAATGTCCTTCGTCCATGCTTGGCTTCCGTACAATAATCAGGTTAAGTGCAAAACAGCATGTGACCTATTGATTACTTCATTCTAACCTTTCCTGTACGTTTTTCACAAGATCTTTTAACAGTGAGTCACCCCAGAAGAAAATACTAATTTAAACCAATACTAACACTTACGGTCGTAATTTGTTGCCAATTTTGCAAACACTATACACATTTTTCCCATTTAGAACATGTCGGCAAAACTACACACATTCCTACTTGGGTCAGTATGACACAACACATCCGTCCGGCAGTTTCACTTTCGAATAGCACTCGAACAAATAGTCTGGCAATGCACAAGTTAATAATTAACAAAATATGCAAATAAATATATCTTTCTTACCCTCAGGCAAATATATTCACACACACACAAGCTGAACTGGCCTTCTAAGGGATCTAGAACTGCTCTCAGATCAGAAGGCAAAGACTTGGTCGTTCCGTCTTTTAGTTTCTGTCAGCTCGGTGCAGATTTTTGAATCGAATGGCCCAGATAGTACTACCTTGTTACTATTTATAGAACTACACCCGTCCAATCAGAAACGCAGTCAAAAAATATTTTTAGACTAGTGACTGCTGCGAATCTTAGCGTGTCTGTATAATCTGACTAAATTTTAATATTTTATATTACAGCTATTATTGGACCGATTTTAATTATCCAAAGTGATAATTAAACGGCCAGTTGCTCTCTATCGTTATATATAGTTTTCCCTTTGTTATTTCTATGCATTTCAATCTGGGTAATTTTTAAGTAATTAAATTTGGCCTTACCCGGATATGAAAATATCACTAAAATCAATTTTACTAAGTCAATATAATTTTATTATGAGGGAATCTTTATACTTATGTGTTAAGCAATATCAGCGCTATAATTCGAGATATCCCTTTCATTTTAATTATCTTTAGTTGTTAAGAAATAAAATATCTTCTTTCGGTCAAAAACACAAAAGAGGCATTGTTACCAAGTAAAAGATTTCTTTATCCCTACCCAAAAATAATAAAAAAATATGCACTCTGATTAGTTGTTAAATTTGTACTATGCTCTTAGATAATTTTTGTGGGGGCGGTAAATTTTGACTTGGTTCCTAGACAAATTTCAAATACACTAGATACATTTTTGGCGGTACATTTGACTGGGCTCTCAGACAAATTTCAAATCCTATAGTTAACGTTAGATTCTTCTTCTTCTTCTTCTTCGTTCGCCCTGAAAAGGACGGTGGTTGCGTTGTGTCTGTTTACAACGTAGCTGTGATATCTGCACCTTTCGGTCGACACATCCGACTTCTGCACGGCATTTTTTAGGACCGGGTTTGCCTTCCCATTTCGATCCACACTCGCTCAGCCAGCCTGCACAGCTGCAGACTGTTTCCAGGACCACCACGTGGAGGTGGAGTGCGGTCTTGACCAGCTCTGGTTCGCTGGTCCTGACGCAGGCTATGAGTCGCTGACTGCGGTCTCTATTGCTGCGTCTTGAGGTCCCTAACGTTAGATTCAAATACGATAGCTAGTTTTTGACGCGGGGAATTTGAGCGTGGTGTCATACAGATTAAAAATTTTTACGACACACCTTTTCCAACCGTGTATTGACAGGGCTTACCCCTTCATATTTGTGAGCTATTTCGATTTAACACCTTGAACGTATTTCACGTGATTTTCCCCGTGTTTCAGCTCACTACCGCACTGTTTTGAACATTACATGGATCCTTCCGGTGCGTTCAGTTACCGTTCTACTGATTGTGTATTTCAGTGCATGGGCGTATCTTGCGGTATTCTAGGTCTGTAATAAAATGGGTATGAAAGTCAAGTTCCTTACACTGCATACAATGGCAGTGAAGATGTATAAATATTTCTGCAGAGAAGCTAAGCGTGGTAAACTGTATCGGATTATCTTAAATCCTGAAAAGAGAACTATGACCAAAAAAGGACCTCACGTAGTAATCAGTTAACAAACACCTCTAACATTCGAATTGTATAGACGCCTATGCCGAAAATATGCAACTTCCTTCATTTACGGTAAATTATTTTCTTCCAGGACAAAATAATTACTTCGTTAAAAAAGATCAAAGGAATTAGCAGTTGCAAGAAAAGAACACTACCTGCAACATTGAATTTTATAAAACTTTGGGACATTGAAAATATAAGACCACATGCAAAAAATCATGTTTATCAGTGCAATGAATATGGAGATATTCGAAGTCAATCGTCGACCGACCTTTTTGAAACGCACTATAAGCAGGTATGCATGAACTTCTGTATTAAGAGCCAAAGTAAAAGGAATCAGAATATTCGTTCAAAAGGAAAATCAGTTTTTTTTAAAAAAGTACATTTAACGTAATCGTATTATATTCGATCAGATTAAGTTGGGAGAACAGGCCCTGGAGCAGGTCGACCACTTTAAATATCTCGGAGCTATTATAGATCGAAAGGGGGGCATCAAAGAAGAGATGGCCACTCGAAAAGCAGCGGCTGGGAGACTTTATCAGGCCATAAATCGAGGATTCCTCAGCAAGAAAGAGGTTGGTAAGAAAACGAAGATGGCTGTATACCGCTCCACCTATGTCCCAGTCTTGACATATGGATGCGAGTCATGGGCAGTGACTACAACCCACAAAAGCCAGATCCAAACCTCAGAAATGAGGTATCTGAGGAAGGTGGTTGAAGTAACAAGAAGAGTCATGGTCCGCAACCAGACGATACGTCAAGGCCTAAAATCCCACCCGCTGCAGACCCAAATAGAACAGTCCCAACTAAGATGGTTTGGCCATGTCTGCAGAATGGGAGAAGATCGGCTACCACGACAAGCATGGGAAACAAAGAGCCAGGGATCCAGGACGACCCAGAGTCCGCTGGGAGGACAACATTAGACAATCTTTGAAGGACCAAGGACTAGAATGGAACCAGGCCAGGAAGAAGACAGCTGATAGAATAGTCTGGCGCTCTCTCTTCCAAACCTCTACACCTCACGGTAGAAGGGGAACGACTAAGTAAGTAAGTAAGTATTATATTCGTCGGGGCAAAGTACGCAACAGTAAACACGTGAAGATCCTGTATATTTAACGCCTCGTCAGTTCTCTATTACTAAGGCGTAGTTAGCAATCTTTTTCAGTGCAAGCCCTTGTCAGGACCGAGGCATGCTAACTGACATAAGCTAGTTGTCATTTTTTAGGGGGTTTAGTAGTTATCGTCACTGCACTGTTGAGTTACTTGTTTTTGAATTCTGTTGCGCTCTGATATAACCGACGGACTTCGGCCTAGGTTGAAAGAAACGTGCCTCGTCACATAAAGGCAAACATCTCAACGGAAAAAAATGGCGATCCCGTTGTTATTGATCCAGCGGTGTTTTGGCTCTCGCCTTTCGGCCTAGTGCCATGTAGTAGTGGTATCTGCATGTTTTCGAAAGTTGTTATTTTGCTTCATATAAGGTGTTCCATTTATCTGACCTCCTGGAAGGAGCATTTTCCTAACATCATCAAGTACTGGGCGCTCAAAGAGGTGGTGGTCAACAATTTCATATGGGTAGGTCCATAGCTGGCACTCTGGGGTGTGTTATGGTTGGATTCCGTTCAAGTGATTGTTGAGTGGTATGTTTTTTTTTGAGCCAACAAAAGGTGCTCTGATCCCTCGGGTGGCGAGTTCTCTTCCTCGCTACCTTTGCCTTTTTAGCCCAAGAGCCGAGTCATGTACCCATTTACGGCTGAGTAGACTGGAGCGCCCGCCTCAGGCGATCATTGTCCTCTCAGGGCTGTGTGTGGTCCCGGTTGCCGGGTCCTCCCAGCGCAGTGGAGGCAGCAAATGGGTGCTGTGCCTGTACCAGTTTGCTCTTTTTCGCGGACCTTCGGTCCCGAGAAGATTTTGGCTGGAAAGACGTCTCGGTTGTGCGACGGTTTTATAGCGGAAGAAGGACGAGGGCAAGTTCGGGCACAGCAGGCTGATCACCCGCTTGCCAGCCGCTCTGATTACGGAAACAACAACTAATTCTTTGTTGTACCAATAAACGCCATTAGGCGTAACGGAACAACAATTAATTTCTTGTTGCCCTAAGACGCCTGTTCGTGGCGTACTAGCCCCTGACTGCTTTGTCGGTCTTCGGCTAAGGACGGAAGAAGAAGAAGACTGGAGCGTGAAGCTTTCAATCCTAGAATCTGATAACTTTACCGCGAGAGGCAAGCAAGCGCTAATCGCTTACCAATCGAACACTCAAACCAAAGCACATATTAAATAAACAAATGATATGGATAAACCGAAATAAGTGGGGGAGTTAACACCGGAAGAATCAGGGAAATGTCTTTGTGGGTTGAATTCGATGAAAATATACACTAAATCACCGTATGAGGTAAGCAGTATATGTGAATACTATACAGTGTATATCCTAGTTAGAAGTGGCTGAGCAGGATGTTTTCCTTCGTTGCGTTTTTTTAAAGTTAAAATATGGACCACTTTATAGCAGGTGTCGGCGTGGCTAGAAAAATAAAAAGCTACAAACTCCCTCCACTGTCAGTTGATAGACTGATTTGAAACATGAATAGACTAGCAATAATCCGTCAAACTTGACGGGTTTTTAATTACAGTGGGAGTGTTTCCGTTCCCGGATGAGCAGATAGAAGTACATTCTTAGAGTGTTTTTGGTTTCTTTCCATTATACAGTGTAATCAAACTGTTCATGAACACCGTCATTTGAACGCTTTTCTTTGTTGATTGTAACTATTTTCGGGAGAGTATATATAATGGAAACAATACAATTTTTCAACACGGTTGCATTCCTCAGCTGTGACCAACGTACACACGGCGAGAATTATGTTATTTTAGATTCAATTTAAAAGTTCTTTGATGACAACATTTCGTGTGAAAGTGTGTGAATTGTTTTCAAAGAATGTTCCCTGATAATAAGTGGTTTTAACAAAAACTTTCAAGTTTTCATGATTTGTACATCGGGTGAGGGCTCATGCACACCAATTTTTACGCACTTTTTCTTTGTCGAGCTCTACTAATTTCGTGAAAGAATTTAAAAATATATATATAAACCAGAGTATTTGTTTTATATAACACCCACGCCGCGCAAGTTGCACACCGTGCGTTGCGCACTTTTTTTTTCTTATACCAGTGCCTGAAAACATACCTTTATGTTTGTCTAATATTTATTTACTGTTTACAGGCCTCGGGTTTCCCTTCCTTATGTGTTATAAATGTTTATACAATACCAAAACCTACCCTCTGTCCTGTACTTACTGTTCTTAGTCTTCTATCATTTACTAGACACAGTATTAAGGTCTTTGTCTTGTGTAAGTCTGACCTATACTGTATAATAGGGGAACAACAGAAATGATTGCGTCATTAATAGGCTGGACTGCCCATGGTAAATTTCCGGTGTTATGTGTTGCGGGTCGCACTAATGACCCGTCATCGAAGCATCATTTTGTGGTGATGCTTAGATGGCAGGAAGGATAGTGTGATTCGCTTGCATAGCTAGGCAGGGTTGTCGCACGGAAGGTCCTGGGTTCGAGTCCTGGGTAAGCCACTCACGTCTGTTGTTTTTCTGTTGTCTAGTTTTCTACTTTTTTATTTCTTACGAGTGCCTGAAAACATACCTTTATGTTTGTCTAATATTTATTTACATCGCTAATTATGTTAGTTGGGATAACATACCAAAGCAAGCTGGCCTCCAAGGAGCTCAACTTTTCTCCAAGGAGCTCGACTTTTCTACAAGGAGCTCAACTTTTCTCCAATGGATGGGTGTGAAAAAGTCGAAACAAGGTGATTTGTCTTACGGGGACAAAAGACAAAGAAAATAGCCAACGTTACGGCCACGAGGCCTTCGTCAGGGCAAGGAAAGAAAGTGAAAGCTAGATAGGACACATAAGAACCTAAATAAATATAAAAATAATAAAACCTTGGTACTTCCCTAAAGGCATCGAAGCCTAACACTTTTGTTGCCCGCGAACGGACGAGCGTGCCCGGAAAAGGAAATGACTGCCATTTTACAATACACACTAAGAAACTAAATAACGAAACTGAACAATAAACTACCCAAACGTAATATTAGTAGGGACTGGAAATAGAAGAGGACAGAATGAGTTGGAGATAAATAAATATGAAATAAAAACTCAAGACATATTAAAAACAGTGTATTATATATTCATACATATTATTAGAGGGCGGCAGAAAAATAGGATAAGAGTGGAAAGAGTCAAAATAGAACAAGAGAGGAAAGGGTGACCTCAGACAAAGGTGTGTAGATAGTTAAGACCAGCTGGTTTTAGACACCCCATGCGGTGGATAAGACGGTTCTCAAGCTGTTCTCGGCTAGCAGTGTCAGAGGAGCAGGATCTGATCGCCGTGACCTGGATGTCGATGGGACCATGGTGGCCAGGACCATTAAAGTGTATGACAACTGGTGTGGATTTTTGCTGAGAGATGTCATTCAACTGCTGGCTGAATCTATCCCTAAGTCGTTTGCCTGTTTGGCCAATATAGGTTTTTGTACTCCACGTCTTACCGCAGTTCTCAACTTCCTCGACTTTTCTCCAAGTGAGATGAATTTACCGTGATACAACGTTAAAATATCTCCAATTATAAAGAGAACACTGTAGGAATAAAAATAATGCGTAAGATACTAGGAGACATGCTCGCCTATGCCCGCATTTCCTACCGCCATTCAAACTAACTAGTTAGACGTGCAGATGAAACGGTACCCTTGTAGACGGGAGGATAACGGAGATATAAAAAAAGGAAAAATATGACTGAACACGTGTTTGAACCTAAAGGGCAAAAAGACGCAATTGGTAATAAAAGAAGAAAAAAATTCACGCCACTAGTTAACACAATGTAAGGAAAGGGACAGAAAAGACCTTAGCTCTTATTCGAAACAGTCATTTCTTGGACGTTTTACGATACTTGGTTGTTTTATTTGAATTCAGCGGCAAACGCCGTGGAGAACGCGCAACAACAAATTTCAAAAAAACTAACCTTGAGAAAAAAATATGTTTTTTCTTAATAATAAAGTTAGGAATATAAAACCTTGCTAGTTTGATAGCCCATCTTAAGCAGAGAAATAATATACTTTCATTTATACAGACGGACAGATAACATGGAAGATATTGACGAAAGACTATTGTTCACATCAGACTGGCGGACAGTATTGTTGTGCACACTTTCACTAAAGCCTCAAATATGCGTCCTTGAGACACGGAAATGCAAAAATCTAGCTGTAATGAACGAGAGGGGGAAGGTTGGAGAATTGTGGCTAAAAATAACTTAGAAGGCAGATTTGTGTAGGGGTTTGCGTGTAGTTGGTCCAAGAAACAAGTGTGTTTTTGTGAAAAACCAAGTAGAGACAGACGGACCAACAGACAATAATACATACTTGACTGAGATCTGACTGAAATTTACTTTTGGTTTGAAGATTTGAAAAAGTTAGGGGGGAAGTCTGTGATTGGACAAATGTATTCATATTAGCGGGATAGAGACGCGCATTTTTGCCATTTGACATAAGTCTGTCCAGTAACACAGTCAGTTATTTCCAGTGGTGTTTTTCCAAGAAGATATTATATACTATTTAGTGGGACGCCATACTATAGCCAGCAACTCAGCTGAGTTTTGCTAGTAATAACTGTGTTCTCAATTCTGAATTCTGGTAAGAATGAAAGCATTTATCTTGTATATTTTAATATTTTGAGTGATTGATACTGCCATATCATATAAAATGATTACGACAAGTAAGTGCTCGCTCTAGGTCCCCAGCCCAAGTTCAGGGTCTAGAGACAAACAAAAAATATATGGACGCCTAACTAAGACTATGGAAGGCGGATCTATTATTGAGATCAGTGGGAACATATCACCTATCTTATTGCATAAAAGAGGAAACTATTGAACATATCTCAGATGCAATGCAGTCTTGGGGAACTGGTACTATATGAAAACAACTGGGTAAGATATGCTACGTTGGTCAGAGATCTGACCCATTCTGTGTAATGTTGATGTGTTGTGCTGTGTGTAAGAATGGTGCAGTGGATAGAGTACTGACACATGGCACAAATTTTGTTTCAGAATTGTGAGTTTCTGTTGTGGCACTAAAGGTAGTGCCACATACTTAAGCAAGAATACACAAGCAGATGTGTGTGCTGCCTAACAATTGTGTCGGTGCAGCCTAGCATAGTATTCCAGCTACAGAGAGGAGTGGGTCACAGGAATCCTGTATCAGATCTTCACAGACAAGATGAGTGAATACGTGGCCTGCTGAAGATTCACCAGTATTTAAAACCACCACAAATATTTCCCTATCAAATATATACTGAATTCTTGGGAAATATAACATTTAACTACAGTCTATAAGTCAATGGACAAAGCTTGTTGTAGTCACAGAGTGGGAGTGATGACATCACCCCAACAGCACATCCAGTAATAGTTCTCCCAGAGACTGTATAAATATTACTAATATTAACCAGTCTTATAAAATACCTATGTACACAAATTCCATTTTATTATGCCATATATTTATGCATTCCATTTATAACTCCATAACATTTCATATGTTCTGACCAAAATAAAACATTGGTTCAGAACTAATAAATTTTAAAAAAATTGTTAACATATAAACTAAAACAGTCTGAGTTAGTTCAGTGTGTTATAGATTTTATTAATATTATTAGACTTATTAATTACCTGTGTGTGTTTGTAGATTATATTACAACACATTACATTTCAGTACCCTAGACTTTTTAACGTAGCTACATTCATGATAGTAAAAGAGATATGTTTGAGGTCGTAAGTGGTAGTAAGAAGGGCCTTCTGTAATTCACATAAACATTTATCTCAGGAGCCTTCACAGCTGACCTCATACATTACACTAGATAACATAACAACCATACAATACCATCAAAACCACTACAAATATTGGGGTCTTGTCCAGGGATATTTAGTTTATTACAGATATTAGAATCTCCTGGTGGGAGAATTAAACCAGTGGGGACAGATTGTATAATTTAAAAAGTGTCCCTTAAAATAAAAAGGGGAAAATAAAAGTTGGTGAATCTTCACAGCCAGTGGTAATTAGTTGATTAATTAATTAGAATTACCTTGGCCATTTTATATAATTAGAATTACCTTGGTCATTAATTAATTAGAATTACCTTGGCCATTATAATTAATTAGAATTACCTTAGTCATTATATAATTAGATTTACCTTGGTCATTGTTATTTTGTATGATGGCTGACCTAGCAAAATTTAGATCGGCTGCTGTGCTAACGGCGAAGGAGATGAATATGGAGGGTCAGGTTTTAATTCAGTATGTAACTTCTGAATGTGACAAGTATATTGAAAGGGAAGATAGGAGGTTAGCTGAAGAGAAGAGGTTACAAATTGAGGCTGATAAAGAACTTAAGAGGTTGCAGATTGAGGCTGACAAAGAGGCAAAAGCATTAGAGGCAGAAGAAAAACGACAGCAAAGGGAGGCAGAAGAAAAAAGATTGACTGCCGAAAGGGAGGCAGAAGAAAAAAGATTGACTGCCGAAAGGGAGGCAGAAGGAAAAAGGTTGACTGCCGAATAGGAGGCAGAAGATAGAAGATTGCAAAGGGAGCACGAATTACGACTAAGGGAGCTGGAATTACAAGGCCATGCTCCTGAAAATGGTGCCAGCCCTTTTGCCTCAGATGCTACGCCCAGTCAGGGAGCCTCAACCTAAGCTATGGGGTTTCATTTAGACCATTTTGTTGAGAAAGACGATGACATCGAGGAGTACCTCAGTAGATTTGAATTATTAGCTACTACATATGGGTTAGAGAGAGAGAGAGAGGTGGAGTCTAAAGTTATCACAGGGACTGAGAGGTACTTCTTATGAAGTCTTTGCTAAAATGAATAGAGAAGACCAAGACAATTATGACATGCTAAAGCAGGCTTTGTTATTAAGATATGAAAAGAATGGTGAATTCTATCGTAAGAAGTTTAGAAATGCCAAACTGTTGTCTGGGGAGACATACCACCAATTCTCTGCCAGACTGGAAACCTATTTGGAGAAATGGACTGCTCTAGGGAAGACCCAAGATCTTAAAGAGATGATCATGATAGAGCAATTAAGAGAGTCCATGGCTCCAGACTTGAGAAAATTTCTCATGGAACAAGGTGCAGAGAGGTTGGGGGAGGTTTTAAATGTCGCTGAGAGGTATCAGGCAGCCCAGGCAGAGGTAAGTGGCACTAAAAAGAAGCACATAGAAAATTTTAAAGCTCCACAGCAATTTAGTAGATTTGATAACAGAGAACAAGGTAATAAAGGCAGGACAAACTTTGATAGGCCACGAAATGACTATCGTGACAGAAACTCACAGTTCAATGACCAAAAATATAATGAAAGAAAACCGTTTAACCAAGGAAAAAGATGGTGCAAATGGTGTAAGAAAGACAACCATAACACCGAATTTTGTAGAAGGAAACCTTCACAAACATTGCTGCAATGAAGTCGGGGACTCAAAGATTAAAGGTTAATCCTAATGGACAGCAGGAACCTTATCACCCCCCAGTTTGTGAGGATGTTATTTGTAATGGGGTCACCATAAGGTGCCTATATGATACAGGTTTGGATTATGATTCAGTTGTGAAGTCTAGCCTAGTGGACCCAAGTCAGTATACCACAGAAACAGTGGAAATACAAGGGGCGACTAAGGACATACCACTCATGACACTTCCCATCGCAAGGATAACGGTGAAAACTCGCTATGTGGAAGGAGAAATCAGAGCAGCAGTGATAGATGAACCAATCTACCCTCTGATATTGGGGTGTAGGTACGTCTTCTTGGGGAATCCCGAGAGACCTGTGATCATGGCGACAGTGCAGACCAGGTCACAGAAAAAGGAGGAAGAAGGTGAACCTATAAATGCTCATCCAGAGGAGATGAGGAAGGCGCAGGCTGAGGATAGGACACTCAAGCCATGTTTTAAAAAATTGCCCAAAGACCACACACCTCCAAGCAAGGGAGAATACTTTATGAAGGACAGACTGCTATACAGGAAGACAGGAACTAGATCCACTGGTCACGGACAGTTGGTTCTTCCCAAGGTATATAGGGCAAATTTAATAAGGAGCTTACATGTTGGAAAAGATGGTGACCATGAGAAAGTAGGTACCATCTGCCAAAAAGTTGCTCGAAAATACTATTGGCCCGACGTAAATGTCGATATTGAAAACTTTGTAGAAGCATGTGGCGTATTTCATGAGGGAACACCCACAAAGGGAAAATATGTGCAGGACCTAGAAACGCCACGGGGCAAACTTAGGCCTAGAAGGAAAAATAATTATAATCAGGTAGACAAAGTGGAATGGGAGCCCCCTTTTCACACCCAGTCTTCACTTGAATGGATTAACATGGCCACTATGCGACGAGTACAAAGAGTAAATTTACCCCAGAATAAGCTGACAATCCCTCGGTCAGCCTTATATCAACTGGAGGAAAATAAAAGAGAGCGGAGATCTCTCATCAGCAATCTAAAGTGGGGAGATAAACCCAAGAAAAAAATTGGTAGTGGTCGATTTGTGAGTGATGATTCTAGGAAGAAAAGTCCTCATTATAAAGCTTCCAATGGAAGGGACCCGATGGGTGCCATGAAAAATAAGTATGAAAATTTAAAAGTCCATATGTAACTTTATTAAGGACCTGGACAGATGAGAAGGCAGAAGAGACTGTTACCTCATCGTATCAATATGTGAACGAACTGACCACTCGTCTGAAAGCTGGATGGAAACTGGCAAATGATAATTTGAGACAAGCCAGGAAGAAACATGCAGCGTATTTTAATAGGAAGGCAAAGGACAGAGAATTAGCTGTGGGAGAGAAGGTGCTTCTTCTACTACCCGGCAGCCAGAATAAATTACAAATTGGATGGCAAGGTCCATATACGGTTCTAGAGAAGGTGTCTAGAACAAATTATAAAATTGACAAAAAGGGGAAGGAGAAAGTTTATCATGTAAACCTTTTAAAGAAGTATCTGGACAGACCACTCCAGGAAAGTACCCCCTTACTGACCTTGGCTATCGCAACTCTAATGCAAAAGGAACCACTCACCTCACATGAATACCCATTACATCCCTGTGAGACAGCTGCACAAGTAAAAGTCAGCAAGCACCTGACTAAAAATCAGAGGGAGAGAGTTCAACAGGTTCTGGAGGAACATACAGATGTATTAACAGATAAACCAGGACATACAAATTTGCTACAGTATGACATGAAACTGGTAGACTCAAACCCAATCTGTATGAGAGCCTATTCTATTCCGTTCGCGAAGGAGAAGGCATTGAAAGAAGAAATAGATTATTTGTTGAAGGAGGGGATTATTTCACACAGTGAATCTTTTAGCTCCAGTGTAGTTTTGTTGAGGAAACCGTCTGGGGAACATAGACTGTGCATAGATTACAGGAAACTGAATGCTGTCACAGAAGGACAAGTGGATCCATTACCAGACACAAAACAGTTATTTGCCATATTAAACAAGGCAAAATACTTTTCGAAGGTGAATCTTAGTAAAGGCTATTACCAGATTCCAGTGAAGCCTGAAGTTAGACCTTATTTAGCTTTTAGCACCTCGGAAGGACATTATGAATTCAACATGCTACCATTCGGATTGAAAAATGCTCCGAGTGTATTTTCAAGGATGATGCGCAAATTGTTGGAACCCCTGAATAACCCATGTATCACTAATTTCATGAATGATATTCTCGTCGCCACAGAGACATCTGAAGACCACATTAACTCTCTGAAAATGTTATTTGATAGGCTTAGGGAAGCGAACTTAACTGCTAGACCAACAAAATGTTGTATTGGATGCAAAGAGTTGGAATTCTTGGGACACACTGTATATCAGGGTAACATGACCCCTGACCCCAAGAACTTGGAAAAACTGCAGAGAGCACCTAGACCACAAACAAAAAAGGACGTGCGATCATTCGTGTCGTTATGTGGATTTTACCAAAAATATATCAACAATTTTAACTCTATATGTACTCCTCTGACTGATCTGACTCGCAAGGGACATCCAGATAAAATTGTTTGGACTGCGCAATGTGAATTGGCTTTCCAAGAGTTAAAGGATAAACTCACTAGCAAGCCTATTCTCAAATTGCCGGATTTGACACAGGACTTTGTGGTGAGAACAGATGCAAGTAATGTAGGCCTGGGGGCGGCTCTGTTGCAACGGTCATCTTCACCCGATGGGGAACTGAACCCAGTCGCTTATGCAAGCCGCAAATTGAATAAAGCGGAGCAAGGATATTCCACAAGCAAAAAAGAATGTTTAGCGTTAATCTGGGCGATAAAAAAGTTTCAAATCTATCTGTATGGTAGGACTTTTGTGGTCCAGACGGATCATCAGCCCCTAGTATTCTTATCTCAGGCTAAGCATGAAAATGCAAGATTGTTGAGATGGTCATTATTGTTGCAACCTTATCAGTTTATTATCGAATACATCCCGGGGTTATTGAATGTCGGTGCAGATTTCCTCAGTCGGCACCCCTGTGATCAAAATTAGAGTAGTTGGTAGGCGTGAGGAGTAATTTTATCTATGTGTATCACTGGTTTTGGAACTTGCCGTAGTGCATGTTCTCAAGTGGGGAGATGTGTGATGAATTTACCGTGATACAACGTTAAAATATCTCCAATTATAAAGAGAACACTGTAGGGATAAAAATAATGCGTAAGATACTAGGAGACATGCTCGCCTATGCCCGCATTTCCTACCGCCATTCAAACTAACTAGTTAGACGTGCAGATGAAACGGTACCCTTGTAGACGGGAGGATAACGGAGATATAAAAAAAAGGAAAAATATGACTGAACACGTGTTTGAACCTAAAGGGCAAAAAGACGCAATTGGTAATAAAAGAGGAAAAAAATTCACGCCACTAGTTAACACAATGTAAGGAAATGGACAGAAAAGACCTTAGCTCTTATTCAAAACAGTCATTTCTTGGACGTTTTACGATACTTGGTTGTTTTATTTGAATTCAGCGGCAAACGCCGTGGAGAACGTGCAACAACAAATTTAAAAAAAACTAACCTTGAGAAAAAATATGTTTTTTCTTAATAATAAAGTTAGAAATATAAAACCTAGCTAGTTTGATAAGACGGACCAACAGACAATAATACATACTTGACTGAGATCTGACTGAAATTTGACTTTTGGTTAGGGGGGAAGTCTGTGATTGGACAAATGTATTCATATTAGCGGGATAGAGACGCGCATTTTTGCCATTTGACATAAGTCTGTCCAGTAACACAGTCAGTTATTTCCAGTGGTGTTTTTCCCAGAAGATATTATATACTATTTAGTGGGACGCCATACTATAGCCAGCAGCTCAGCTGAGTTTTGCTAGTAATAACTGTGTTCTCAATTCTGAATTCTGGTAAGAATGAAAGCATTTATCTTGTATATTTTAATATTTTGAGTGATTGATACTGCCATAAACTCCGCCAATGCCGGTCCCAAGCCCGGATGAAAAAGGAGGAGGGCGGCCCGCATGGAGGCCGTAAGGAGGCAGCCCCTCCACCATGCAAAGGCACAACAGGCCAATCACCTGTTTGCTTTAAATCATGATTACGCGAACTACAAGAGAGAAAACCGGACTGATTCTAAAGGCGACGAACTGGAACGGACTACGGACTACGACTTATGGAACTTGGAACACAAGAAGTATAAATGGGAAGGAAGAGGAGCTGGTGTTAGGGATGAGGAAAGCAAAACTAGAAATCCTGGCTATAACGGAAACGAAGAAAAAAGGACAAGGAGTCATGGATCTCGATGGCAACACGTTGCTCTACAGTGGTGTACCCATATCTGAAAGAGCTAAAGGGGGCGTGGGTTGCATTGTGGCCCAAAATCAAAAAGATAGTATCAAGGGATGGAACTTTGTCTCGGAGCGCATTATGGTTGTAAAACTAAAAGAAGGGAAACCATAGTCAACCTGGTCATAGTGTATGGGCCAAATGAGGATGAGAGAGCAGAGGTCAAGGAGGAATTCTTCGAGCTGCTTCAAAGGACAGTGGATGACTGCCTAGATGAAGTTATTATGCTCGGAGATTTTAATGCCAGAGTTGGAAATGACCATGCTAGATGGGGTGGAGTTATCGGAAGATATGGAGAAGATACTCTCAATGACAATGGAAAGCGACTCCTTAGATTCTGCAGTGAGCAGAATCTGATCATTACAAACACAAAGTTCCCCCATAAGCGCATACATGCATACACTAGATGTGAACCAACCAAGAATGAGAAGTCAGTGATCGACTATGCCATTGTTCGGAGAAGCTCATTCAGATATGTCCGAGATGCAAGAGTCTGGAGGGGGCCAGAGATTGGAAGTGATCACTACCTGCTAACAATCAAACGAACAACTGAAAGAGTTGCTCAGCCTAGGAACTGCCCAACATCACGCAAGAAACCAAGTAAACGAGCAGGAGAAATGAGCATTAGGACCTACAAGCTGAGAGAGCCAGAAATTAAGACCAGATATCAGGGGCTTATTGCTACAGCAGTGAGCAACACAGAAGAACGACCTGATGACTTGGAAACCCTCTGGAATAAATTCAAGGATATCATAAAGACAGCTGCTGCAGAAGCATGCGGTGAAGTCCGACTTGGGAACCAGAGAAAGAGGACACCTTGTGGACAGAGGAAGTCAAAGAGAAAATAAGAGAGAAGAAAATGGCATGGAAACAATACTTAGGAGCTAAAAACACAACAGGACAAATGGAAAAATATAGAGAATATGTGACACTCAGAACAGAAGCAAAGAACAAAGTGCTAGCAGCAAAACAGAAGTCCTGGGAAGAATTTGGAGAAAAACTAGAAAAAGATGCACAAGAAAACCAGAAATTGTTCTATAAGACCCTAAAGAACATGAGGAAAGAAAAACAATGCCCTCTCAAATTTATAAAGGACAAGCAAGGCAAATTGCTTACTGCCCCGAAGGAAGTAATGGAAAGATGGAAAGAATATTTCTCAGAACTCCTGGATGGTGAGCATGATGAAGCATCAGAAATGATAACCACTGACACAGAAGAGGAAACCAATGATGGTGAAGATGACATAAAGATGGAAGAACTGAGGGCAGCACTAGAGAAAATCAAGATGGGCAAAGCAGCAGGGCATGATGGTATAACACCAGAAATGGTTAAGTACATGGGAGCATCAGGCGACCTATTACTCTTAAAGGTCCTACAGGCAGCATGGTGCAACAAGACCATACCAAAGGATTGGGAGATTGCCATCATAACACCAATTTTCAAAAAGGGTGACAATCGACAATGTGGAAACCATAGAGGCATATCCCTTCTCAGTGTCCCTGGTAAAATCTACTCTAGAATCCTAGAGCAGAGACTCCGACGCCTAGCTGAGCCACACTTGGATGAGGTCCAGTGCGGATTCCGAGCAAACCGAAGTACTCAAGACCTAATCTTCACACTCAGACAGCTGAGTGAAAAGGCCCTTGAGTATAAGAGTGAGATCCATCTTTGTTTCATAGATCTGGAAAAGGCGTTTGACAGGGTCCCCTGGAGCAAACTTTGGGACTGTTTGGCAAGGAAGAATATTCCAGCACCTCTGATTCATGCTATACAGAGCTTCTACAAGTCTTGCAGAAATTATGTGAGGACAGCAAACCATAAGTCAGAAGAGTTCAGGACCACCACTGGTGTAAGACAAGGTGATATCCTATCACCTTACCTCTTCATACTCCTTATGGACGATGTCATCAAGGCATGTAAGGAGAGAACAAGAAAGTATTCAGTGGGGTACTGGAAGATGAGACAGGTCTATATTTCGGAGCTGGCATTTGCTGATGATGTTGCCCTGATTGCTAAATCAGAGGCACATCTCCAATCCAACCTGCAAGTCTGGAAGGAAGAGCTGGAGAAGAGAGGGATGGTCATAAGCAGCTCTAAAACAAAATCCATGGTGATATCACGAGAAGAAAGAAAACATCAGATTAAGTTGGGAGAAAAGGTCCTGGAGCAGGTCGACCACTTTAAATATCTCGGAGCTATTATAGACCGAAAGGGAGGCATCAAAGAAGAGTTGGCCACTCGAAAAGCAGCGGCTGGGAGACTTTTTCAGGCCATAAATCGTGGATTCCTCAGCAAGAAAGAGGTGGGTAAGAAAACGAAGATGGCTGTATACCGCTCCACCTATGTCCCAGTCTTGACATATGGATGCGAGTCGTGGGCAATGACTACAACCCACAAAAGCCAGATCCAAACCTCAGAAATGAGGTATCTGAGGAAAGTGGTTGAAGTAACAAGAAGAGACATGGTCCGCAACCAGACGATCCATCAAGGCCTAAAATCCCATCCGCTGCAGACCCAAATAGAACAGTCCCAACTAAGATGGTTTGGCCATGTCTGCAGAATGGGAGAAGATCGGCTACCACGACAAGCATGGGAAACAAAGAGCCAGGGATCCAGACCTCCAGGACGACCCAGAGTCCGCTGGGAGGACAACATTAGACAATCTTTGAAGGACCGAGGACTAGAATGGAACCAGGCCAGGAAGAAGACAGCTGATAGAATGGTCTGGCGCTCTCTCTTCCAAACCTCTACACCTCACGGTAGAAGGGGAACGACTAAGTAAGTAAGTAAGATACTGCCATATCATATAAAATGATTACGACAAGTAAGTGCTCGCTCTAGGTCCCCAGCCCAAGTTCAGGGTCTAGAGACAAACAAAAAATATATGGACGCCTAACTAAGACTATGGAAGGCGGATCTATTATTGAGATCAGTGGGAACATATCACCTATCTTATTGCATAAAAGAGGAAACTATTGAACATATCTCAGATGCAATGCAGTCTTGGGGAACTGGTACTATATGAAAACAACTGGGTAAGATGTGCTACGTTGGTCAGAGAGATCTGACCCATTCTGTGTAATGTTGATGTGTTGTGCTGTGTGTAAGAATGGTGCAGTGGATAGAGTACTGACACATGGCACAAATTTTGTTTCAGAATTGTGAGTTTCTGTTGTGGCACTAAAGGTAGTGCCACATACTTAAGCAAGAATACACAAGCAGATGTGTGTGCCGCCTAACAATTGTGTCGGTGCAGCCTAGCATAGTATTCCAGCTACAGAGAGGAGTGGGCCACAGGAATCCTGTATCAGATCTTCACAGACAAGATGAGTGAATACGTGGCCTGCTGAAGATTCACCAGTATTTAAAACCACCACAAATATTTCCCTATCAAATATATACTGAATTCTTGGGAAATATAACATTTAACTACAGTCTATAAGTCAATGGACAAAGCTTGTTGTAGTCACAGAGAGGGAGTGATGACATCACCCCAACAGCACATCCAGTAATAGTTCTCCCAGAGACAGTATAAATATTACTAGTATTAACCAGTCTTATGAAATACCTATGTACACAAATTCCATTTTATTATGCCATATATTTATGCATTCCATTTATAACTCCATAACATTTCATTTGTTCTGACCAAAATAAAACATTGGTTCAGAACTAATAAATTTAAAAAAAATTGTTAACATATAAACTAAAACAGTCTGAGTTAGTTCAGTGTGTTATAGATTTTATTAATATTATTAGACTTATTAATTACCTGTGTGTGTTTGTAGATTATATTACAACACATTACATTTCAGTACCCTAGACTTTTTAACGTAGCTACATTCATGATAGTAAAAGAGATATGTTTGAGGTCGTAAGTGGTAGTAAGAAGGGCCTTCTGTAATTCACATAAACATTTATCTCAGGAACCTTCACAGCTGACCTCATACATTACACTAGATAACATAACAACCATACAATACCATCAAAACCACTACACCAAGGAGCTCGACTTTTCTACAAGGAGCTCGACTTTTCTCCATCTGTGAAACAATTTGCCCACACTAAAGCTCGCAGTGTAAATCTTTTGTCAGAAAACACCAATAATCAAAGTGTGACGCATTTTTAATAGGGCAGAGATTGATTTAACAATCGTAATCGATTAATCGAACTTATTTAACCGAAGATAAATCGATCATTTTCCAGCTATTTGATACATTATAAAAACTCATGTGTAACATTTTTTTTAAAAATCACTAAGGACTTTATTTATTTCATTTGTTACAAGGCGACATTGTCCTGAAAATATAATGAAAATACTGAAAAGTTACAACCAAACAATTTATTATTATTGACCATACTTGCCATATTCCATATCACAAACCTCTGACATAGCAAATGCTCTCGAATTTAAGCAAACAAAACATAAACATTGCTAAAAAGTGAAAATCGATAAAAATTTGTTTTATTATTAATCGATTTATTTCAGTAACTGTACCAGCCACGGCGGGCGGGCGTGTTATGCAGCTAACTGTCTGCCAGGATTTTTAAATTCACTACCACTTGAATACCAATGTTTGTTTTTTCCCTGCTGACTGCTTGTTCTTGTTCTCCTTTAATAAATGAGCCATAGATGCTGGCGTCGACGATCATGTCTCTCCAAAACTTCATGTCCCTAGTGTTGTTTATTCAATTCTGTTGTTGACTGTTTTCCGTGCCATAGTTATGAATTGATTCATTCATGATTCTTCGGCTTCCGAGGGAGCAGAGGCCTTCCACTAATGTAATTCATGCCCTCCAATCTCATACCATCAGCTCATGGCCTCCAATCTCATACCATCAGCTCATGGCCTCCAATCTCATACCATCAGCTCATTGCCTCCAATCTCATACCATCAGCTCATTGCCTCCAATCTCATACCATCAGCTCATGGCCTCCAATCTCATACCATCAGCTCATGCCCTCCAATCTCATACCATCAGCTCATGGCCTCAAATTTCATACCATCAGCTCATGACCTTTTCGTGTCTTTGTCATCATTTTCAGGTTCAGTCTCCATTTTTCTTCTGCGTGGTTTTTTTTTTTTTTTTTTTTTTGGGCATACGCCCACTTCTTTTACTTTGAGAATTCCAGAACAAGGACCAAAAAAACGTATTTTTTTTCTGTGGTCATTCTATACCATTGTTATTAAGCGTGTATACATATATTTATATTAAGTCATTTCTGGGCAGGCCTCGAGTGCTGGAGTGTGTGAGCGTATGTAAGTATATATAGATAGATAGACAGATAGACACACAAGCAGACAGTTGGACAGATAAATAGATATAGATGGAGGGAGTGACAGACAGATAGACAGATTTTGGTTGTTGTTGTTTAACAAGGGCTGCTGAGCTTCTCGCTCTTTTGCAGCCAATACCAAGTTGAAGACTCCTTGGTGTTATCTACACTGCAGATCTAGGCTATTCTGCTGTTCTGAAACGTGTTGAGTTGAAGTCATGGGCTCCAGTTTCTCCATTTGGCTTGCATTTAAATGATCATCACATCTGGTCCCAAGCTAGGAGAAAGAAGTGCATTCCTCGCCATCCAAGGTGGCTCTCCTAATATGCTGAGCTCAGATACTGTGCTCTGGTTTTGGGCTCTCCCAAGAAATTGTCACGTCCTACACAGAGCCAATTCTCAGTTCCCCCCTGCCAATAGTAGGTCCATAGTGAGATCCTCCTGCATGCAACCAACCAGGTAACATTTAGAGTTACGAATGGAGCTTAAGTGACTCCTCCAAGCTTAGTGTGCAATGCTGGGTTTTCATCACGTTTCACCACAGGGGGAATCCCTGTGTGGAGGATTCCAAGAGTTAGTGAGGGTGTAATTAGCCTCACAGACAGAGGTTCACTTCCACATCTGTATACTATAGCATTGTGCTTAGCTGGTGTTCATATAAGGATGACTCCAGATATGAATTCATGCGTAGATAGATAGATAGATAGATAGATAGATAGATAGATAGATAGATAGATAGATAGATAGATAGATAGATAGATAGATAGATAGATAGATAGATAGATAGATAGATAGATAGATAGATAGATAGATAGATAGATAGATAGATAGATAGATAGATAGATCCCCATCGAGGCCAGCTCCTTGACGTGGAGATGGGGCTCAAGTACAGCCATCAGCGGCTGAAAAACCAAGACTGGCCAGGCCCTCCTACACTCGAGCAAGACCACAGTCTGCCCTAGCAAGTCAAGGTGCTGAAGACGGAGGCAACCAGCCAAGAGGCGCACCACAGCAATCAGGATGCCACGCACATGCGCTATGGAAGTATGCCTATATCTGCAAAACGTTATGGCACTCGCCCTGTGACGGACACCCATGCAGGCGCAGTGCCGGGCCCTCTGCCTCGGAAGGGCCCAACCCCTACTACTGGGGGTCCTTCTCAATTGCCCCGTGGAGCCAGGAGGCATGAGAATAGAGCTACTGGCCAAGCAAAGAAAAGACCATTTAAAATAATGCACTGGAATGCTGAAGGCGTCAATAGTAAAAAAGACGGCTACAGCAAAAAATTAGAGCTCGAAAATATCATGAATAACTACAAAAGACAGTGAAGTTTATACAAGAAACAACATTGCAGATATAGACAATATAGTTCAAGCGAACGAAAGAAGAAGAAGAAGAAGATAGATAGATAGATAGATAGATAGATAGATAGATAGATAGATAGATAGATAGATAGATAGATAGATAGATAGATAGATAGATAGATAGATAGATAGATAGATAGATAGATAGATAGATGGATATATAGATAGATAGATAGATAGATAGATAGATAGATAGATAGATAGATAGATAGATAGATAGATAGATAGATAGATAGATAGATAGATAGATAGATAGATAGATAGATAGATAGATAGATAGATAGATAGATAGATAGATAGATAGATAGATAGATAGATAGATAGATAGATAGATAGATAGATAGATAGATAGATAGATAGATAGATAGATAGATATGTCTTGAAACATTCTAAATCCACATATATAAATTAAAAGGTAAATGTAAAGCTGTAGAGCCCTTTTCGTAGATAGATGAAGGTAGTATCATATTGTTAATATGTTGTCCTACCTCTGTAAGTAACTTTGCGCACCGACTCACATGAGAGTAAGTCTTATTGGTGAGTTTGATTTCATTAGCGCACGGTTGTGCACTAAGGCGTATAGGGGGTTATGTAGACCGCACGTGTATCTAGTCAGTCAGTCTACGTCATAGCTGGGGTTGAGAAGCTTAGTGCCCAAGAACGAGTCCATTGATTCATGGCGTTCGAACCCGTTTGCGGGTATATTGTTATTGTGTATGACCGTCCGTCTGTTCATAGATGAGGACTCGGGTCTACAGTAATCTAGTGTTATTTCTTGGGAAGAGAAGCAAGTATGATTTTTGATGATAATGTCTTTTCGTTCTCACGTAGACGTCTAGTTGAACCAATACGTCATTGGTACAAAATGAAGTCTTACGTGAAACTTATTATGTAAACTTTAAAGCCGACGGATTCCGACGTTAGGATCATCCCGGATTGGCTTGATATAAATTGTTATGATATAAATTAGTATTCGGCTGTTACGAATACGTACCCCGCAAAGCAGAGGTGACTCAAGTATTTTTGCTATATCAAAGCTATGATGCCACGAAGGTCGTGGGCAGAAAAGTATATAGTATTGTTATTCGTCATTGATTGAAAATAAGAGGCCAGTACTAAAGTAGATACGTATTATCGGAATCTTATATGATGTTACAGACCTGACAAAGTTCTCCGTCATTGCCAAGGTCATAGGACAGTGGAAGATTGAACTATTTTTATATAACTGCCTCATTTGCTTAATTGGATGCCATGTTATGAACACTGTAACTATTCTGACGTTACCTAAGCGATGATCTTTATGAACGAATTAACTGCATTTTTAAAATATGAACCTTTACGTGGTGTGCTGTCCAGTGAATGTCAACCATCCGTCGTCAACCTTATATGTTCGTCTAGTGAACCGTACCATGTTAAATAAATTGATTGAACTATACATCTTCTTGGCATTAGTTACCATGCCCAGGGTTGGCAGTTGCAGTTGACTTTTTACTACTTGTTCCAAATTGAATACATTCGCGTTATCAAGTAGACAGCTTCGACAAACTCATTGTCACACCTCAAACAACGAACAAACAAGAACCAACACCATAAATTCGGAACCCAACAGTATGGCGGCCAGTTGTGGTTTACTCCAATCTACTATTAAAACTCGGTTGAATAGAAATATGGTAACTTTCAAGGCGACAACATCCTGGACCTTGCAGCAATTCTAACGGTCATTACAGTACTTCAAGTAGATGACTTAAGCATGCAGTTCCGGATGCGAGGAATATTGTTTTTTTAGCCGGTCGAGATAAGTAAAAACGTCGTGTTGTTACACCGTTTTACGTTTAACTGTGCCTTGACTTAGTAATATGTCCACCGTTTATTTATTCATGTTGCATGTTCCATGTTCAATGTTTTTCGTGGGAGGTAGGGAGCTCGATCTGACAAACGAGGTTCATCTCGAAGCCGATTCGGGCTCTTTGTCAGATGTTCTGTAGGTTTTGAATTATAAGTTTCAATTGAGCGATAATTCCGGTTCAAGGCTAGAAACCTTGCTGTAGTTCCGATCGCTACTTGCTTCTTATGATAGTAGTTGTTTAGCTGTTTCGTCAAGTTTTAATTGTTGTTTTCGTAGCTATTTTTACTTGTACCTTAGTTTCATGATGTATTTTGTATGTGATTATTGTCCTTCTAACCTGACTATCGTTCAGTTTTTTACAAAACATATGTTTTTACACTGTGTTGTCAATTGTCTTGTGCATTATTGGATCGTAGATGTCATCGTAATTTTTTACGACATTCTATTTTAGTTCCACATTTTTATTTTATTTGATTTCTACGACTGTAGTCATTTGTCTTGATTATCGTGTCGTGTCAGTATTGTGCTATTGTCTGTCACGTTATTGCTTTCACACCATTTCATGTTATAAATTACATTATTGATTATTAATATTATTGCCTATTATATAACTTGATTTTACCGTTCTAGGACAGGAACGAAGACCACTAGTTGTAGTAACACTTTTAAGTAGTATTATTACATAATAATATTGAATAATGTCTACCTTAGACTATTTTATTAAGCAGGCTAAAGCGCTTAATATACCTCAGGAAGAGATTAGATCATTTGCTATGACAGAATATAAAGAATCTCAAAGGTTGGAATCTCAAAGATTGGATGCTGAAAAGTTACGTTTGGAAAATTTGAAATTTGAGGCAGATCAAAAACGTACTGAGGCTGAGGAAGATGAAAAGAAGAGGAAATTTATGGCTGAGGAAGAGGAGAAAAAAATGAGATTAGCCGCTGAGGAAGATGAAAAGAAGAGGAAATTTATAGCTGAGGAAGAGGAGAAAAAATGAGATTAGCCGCTGAGGAAAGTGAAAAGAAGATGAGATTTCAGGCTGAGGAAGAGGAGAAAAAAATGAGATTAGCCGCTGAATTAGAAGAGAAACGATTTCAGCGTGAGTCCGAACAGAAAAAATTCGAGGCTGAAGAGAAATTTAAAAGAGATGCGGCAGAAAAAGAAAGACTACTTAAAATTGAGATGGAAGTTAAACAAAAGGAGATAGAAGTTAAACAAAAAGAAATGGAAGAAAGGAGATTAATAGCTGAACAAAATACAAGAAGACTTCAGCTTGAGACAGAAGAGAATGATAAGAAACGTCAGCATGATTTGAAACTTGCCGAATTGGAATTTGATAGAATAAGATTGTCAAGTGAATGTAATACACAAAAGACTCAGGAAGGCCAGTCTTCATCTAGACATGAGAATTTTAGAGATATTCATCTCAAATTGCCTAAATTTACTCCACCATCCGACGATGTCATATTTTTTTTGGACAGGTTTGAGGCTACATGTCGATCGTATAACTTGGATAAATCATTATATTGCACCCACTTATCCAGATTACTAACAGGAGAGGCAATGGCTGTTTATCACACTACTAGCTCTATAGATAAAAATGATTATGACGCTCTCAGGGTCGCTCTTCTAAACAAATTTCAGATGACAGAGGATCAGTACAGACTTAGGTTCAAGTCTATGCTCCCGCAATCTAGCAAGAATTTTGATGATTTTCTTTCGCAAATACGTCTTACCTTAGAACGATGGATAGAACTATCCAAGATAGAGAAATCGTATGATGGTATTTTTGACTTATTACTTCGCGATAAAGTCTTATCAGCAGTAAGTCCTGCATTTCTTGCGTTCCTACATGAACGTAAATCAGATAATATAAAACAAATGTCAGAACATTGTAAAAATTTCTGCACCGCTCATCCTAACATGGATGTTAGCAATGCTCAACTTAAAGACGATTTACCCGTTGCTTTTGCCATGCAACAAAACAATTTCCCTAGAAATCGTTCGATAAGTAGCGATAGAAATTTTCAAAGGGGAAGTAATAATAATTTCAATTTTGATCATTTTCAAAAGGGGAAACAATACTCACATTTTGCTCCATTTAATGTATCATGGGGTCAAGCTCACAGATCTCGAGATTTTAGTAACAACAATCCTAAATATAATCAAGGTAATAATAATAAACAACATTGGAGATCTCAATCATATCAACCAGAAAATAGAAATAGATTTATGAATAGGTCATTTCGCCAACATCACAACAGTGAAAACTTTCATTGGCGGACTCAGCCAAATTTTAACGATAACAGAAACATTAATTATAGCAATTTTAATGACAATAATCAGGTTCGATCGCTGTCACGAAATGGATTTAGGACTAGAGACTGTCTACATATAGTGACAAGACAATAGTAAGAAGAAAGACTGAAATGATAGATTCAGATAGAAATATAGTGCAAACTGTGAAAGTTGAGACCATTGGCTCCGAGGTTGAGAACCGAGGTTGATTCTTTCCTCGCCACTTCGGACGTTTAAATTGCTATGGCCTCGAACCACCTCTAACTACCCTATGGGGATAAGGTTCAATTAAGATTCACAAACACCAAGGTACAGACAACATATAGCTACTGTACTAAAGGAAATGACTGATGCCAGCTACAATTTATACAAGTTTATTATACACCTATAAACAACAAACATATGCATGTCCCTTACATCAAGTGCGAGGATGCACTCCTGAAACAAAAGCAAGCACAGTTAAAAAATGCATCAACCCCAACCCTTCTCCCACAATTGCAACCTGTATGGAGAAAGAAGGTAAGGTTAACTGAAATGAACTACACTGCACTTGATGTCGCCTACACTCCAAACTAGCTGTTCTAAATTCTAACTCTAACTCTAAGTCCACTGATAGCTGGAACGACGGCGAAGTGACTACACAATCTCTGCACAGACTTCGGTTCTACACAGCCTATCCTGGAATCTCCTGAACACAACTAACTGCACCTCTAAACTTCAGCAGCTGTCCTCTGCTATGATTCACCAAAACTAACAGTTCTGCCTATCTGTGCTGACTTCAGTAGAGAGAATGTTTACCCTATCTCTCTCCACTAACTCTGGACTTGATGACTGAGGGTTAACAGAACCCCACTGGATTCTGGACTGGAACTGTAGCGGACTTCTACCACTCGGAAATTACCTGCCCGAGTACCTATAACTGGGCTGTCGGCTTTATTATGGCCGTGAAGAAACGAACACAAACTTATCACACCGCTAGCAGCCTGCCAAATCTGCGTGTGTAACGAGCGTCAGAGCTCAGGATTTATCCACAAAAAATCCTATTCGCTGGAAAATGTCTTCCCCTGGTTGGGAAAACGTATTTTCTTCCTCTCCGTCCACTACTGGCAACTAACGTAAAACCCTTGCGGTTCTGCGAATGCCCCAACTTTGCTGTGGGAGAAATTTTGTGGTCTCAAAATTCCGCTCTCATTCCCACAAAAAGCCGGCACCTGCTGTTTAGACAAAAGCAAAAACAACAGCTAAACAAAACGTTAATACTCTATTACAAATAACAATTAACTTCCTGACAAACCCTTAAGTCTTTAACACTTAAGTCTCCCCCGTCTATAATCAATACAGCTCCCCTACTCTCTCCCGTTATGCACCACCATACAAAATCATGCAAACAAAGTCCGCTCCCCCATTGAGCTCCCTTCTCTACCTGAGCCCACAAGGTAAACATTGGCTAACCCAGATCGCCTGTTCTGCCTGACTAACTCCGAGCAACAACCATATTTTCAATGGCCCGTCTGGGCAGACGTACTGTGGCCTACTTCGTACGCTGACACTAATGCCGTAATGTTTAACACAACTAAAACTAGCCTTCTCAAGGAATTCCTAAAATTCCCGTCAATAATAGTAATCACATTCAAAATGAAATACAAAATAATTCCCTTAACATAAATAAATGTCATCTCCATCTTCTGAATACACAGAATAACAAAGCACAATCAATAACCTATAACCCTGTTTACGCTAGCATCTACATGCCGTCAAAAGTTATACATAACCCCTGGTTATCAAATTGAAAACCCCGTAGTTCAACCACGTGTTTGTAATTTTATGACCACGTGCTTATCTCCCCCTCGTCCCTCTGAACGTCGTATCAATAACAATTCCGTAACCAACGCGCCCACGCGCTTCCAAATTATGCCTCTTTCACTCCCGTCCACAGATATATGCGTAACTATATAAATAGCGAGCATCAATACTCTCACTAAAATCACAAATAAAAATACACATTACGCGCTCCCGACTATTCTGTAAATAAATAAAATTCGCAGATGCGAGTTTCTCTCCCGACCGACTTTGCAATAATACAAAGCGATGATATCTCAACTTTTAAACCATGCCGCTATTCTTTCAACAAGGAATTAAATGGACCTAGTTTCTCATGTCTATCACTCAGATCGAATTGATGGCTCTGGAGTTAAGAATTAAATTAAACTAAACTGCCCAAAGAAACTTAAATGATCGGCTAGGACTAGAAAAATTAAATAAAGTCCTCACGCAAAAATTCATGCTTACCAAATCTCGAATGTCCAACTGAAGGCAATCGACAATTTGCTTCTGGCACCCGGCTTTGGCAAATTTTCATTAAAAGAGAAAGAAGCTTATGAAATATAGGCCTTTTATAATCAAGACCCCCACGCGCCGACTTCATGACGTCATATGCGCGGCGTGGTTCTTAAAGCCAATGGGCGCTCTGCATTTCAACTGCAGTTATCTCTCAGCCAATCAGAACCTTAGATCTTTCTGATGCAACCAGTCCCCGCTAGACAAAGAACCAGGAATTGGTCCTAGCCCTATACTGCGGAAATGAAGCAAAAATGGCCGCAAATAATTTAACTCCCGAAAAATGCGTATATGGCCACGCAATATCTTTAAAAAAAGACAAATCTGGTGCCAATCCTGATCTAGCATCTATAATCTTAATCTAGAATAATACTTTCTAATTCCCTACACCCCCATTCTAAACACATAAAGAAGAACCATAAAGCAGATGAGATCAAACTCCCTCGTGATCTCATCTTGAAAAAAACGTAAATAATAGAAGGAGAAGAAACATGGAGAAGGATTACCTGTAATCCCTCCTAAAATAGTGAACTAAATGCAAGGAGAAAAAGACATGGGCCATTTGAAAGACAGAATCTCAGTACTTTCGTCACAATCGCGATGAAGAGATAGATCGTCGAGCAGACCACGACAACATTCAAATGTTGCTTCAATTGAATCACAAACTAACAAAGTTAATGATACTAATGTTAATCAACATAACGCCATGTCTTGTATCGATCTAGAACAGGTAAAAACATGTCAAGAATGCTCAACGCTGTTCCAGCCCAAGGCGATCATGACGCTGCGATGCGGGCACACTTTACCAAGTCTACCTGTAGTTTGTACAGCTACTTCTGCATCAATTCACCATGGGAAAGGGAGTTTAAAATTTAACAAGGGATACGTTAACTCGATACCTTGCTCTGTTTTGTTTGATTCAGGCTGCAGCACTGTCAGAGTGCGGAACTCTCTGATCGACCCCTCTTTGGCCACAGGCAACGTGGTCAAGTGCGTCACATTTGGGGGAACTGTTGAAACCTTCCCTACAGCAATCATTAACTTACATACACCTTTCTTTTCAGGGAAGATACATGCTTCTCTTCTGCAGAATCCAATTAGCGATATGATACTTGGCTGTATACACGGTATAAAAGAGTGTACACCAGAGCAAATTAATGAATGGGAAAAGCGACACATTCATGCTGCAAATGCAGTGGTTACCAGAGCGCAAGCTACTGAATTGTCGCGTGAATCAACTTCTGAACCTACGGTTCATAATAGTAATGATGATGATTCTCCTATTTCAAGGGAGCTGTTTGCTAATTTACAAAAGAATGACAATTCTTTGCAGAGATTTTTTCAATTGGCGACTAAGAGTATGAATAACAACAAAATTGCAAAGTCTAGACACCAATTTGCTCTAAAAAAAGGTATTTTAGTTAGATTACTAAGAGAAACAGATTCATTGGTGCGTTCACAAATTCTGGTCCCGTCTACTATGAGACCCAGAATATTACGACATGCTCATGATTCACAATGCGCAGGTCACATGGGTTTTTCCCGAACCAAAGCTAGAGTAATATCCGCATTCTATTGGCCTGGCGTTCATAGGGATGTTAATCTCTATTGTCGTTCCTGCGTTACATGTCAGGAGGTTAAAGTAAGGGGTCCGTATCATGATGCTCCTATCCAAGCTGCGGACATACCTATTAGACCATTTGATAAAATGGCAATAGACATCATTGGTCCCATATTGCCATCTGCAAGAGGACATACACATATTCTCACCTGTATCGATATGTGTACGCGTTGGCCTGAGGCCATACCTCTTAAAAACACCTCATCTGCAAGCGTTGCAGAAACGTTAATGCTGATCTTTTCACGCATTGGTTTTCCGAGTAAGATCCTATCGGATCATGGTGTCCAGTTTATTTCCGAATCCATGTCACAGGTTATGAAGACATTGGGTATAGATAGATCTCTCAGTTCTATATACCATGCGATGTCGAATGGATTAATTGAGAGACAGAATAGGACACTCAAGCAGTTGTTGGGTAAGATGACTCAAGATCACCCTCAGGAGTGGGACAGGGTCCTACCCGCTGCTCTCTTTGCGTATCGCGAAGTGCAAAACCAAGCAACAGGGTTTTCCCCCTTCCAGTTGGTTTTCGGCATACAACCACGCGGTCCTATGTCTTTAATCCATGATTTATTGGTCGAAGATAATATACCTGAGGAAACTCAATCCTCATATGAATATGTTATCTCTTTAAGAAAGAGAATAATAGATGCCTGTAGGTTAGCTACTGCATCATCAGAAGAGTCTAAGGAAAAGGCTCGTCTATTTGCAAATCGGTATAGACGTCTTCGCCAGCTTATTCCTGGTGACGAGGCTTTTGTTTTACTGCCTTCACATAATAATCGTCTACTTATCACATGGAGAGGTCCATTTAGGATCATCTCAAGAATATCCGATGTCGACTACATCGTTGATATTAACGGAAAACACAAAACCTTTCACATTAACATGTTGAAAGAGTATTATTCACGTCCTGATTATTTACAATCAGTATTTCAAGCGACTGACGATCCTACTCCTCATATTCACAACTATACTAATTTGTCAGTTATACAAGAAGAAGAATCTTCTTTTCAAGATGTACAATTGCCCATACCAGTTGTACCTCTTCATTCCACGGAAAACTGGAATGATGTCACTATTTCTTCTTCTCTTTCGACTGATCAACGACAACAAGTTTCATCACTACTTCAAACGTATGATAAGGTTCTCACTGACATTCCAGGTCATACTTCAACTATTCAGCATGATATTCTCCTAACTGATGAAACACCTATCCGTATTCGTCCATATCCCATACCTTTACACTATAGAGATAAGGTCGAAAAGGAATTAGATGAGATGCTTCGATTAAACATAATTGAACCATCGTTGTCACCATATGCTTCATCTATGGTGATAATAAGAAAGAAGGATAATAACATTCGTCTATGTGTAGACTATAGAAAATTAAATAAAGTCACACAATTTGACGCTGAACCTTTGCCACTTTTAGAAGATTTATTAGTGAAATTATCTCATTCTACTTTCTTCTCTAAGTTTGATCTGTCAAAAGGCTATTGGCAAGTACCATTGACAGAAAGGGCAAAACCACTCACTGCTTTTTCGACGCCCCGAGGCCTATTCCAATTTAATTTTATGCCTTTCGGGTTAGTTAACGCTCCTGCCACGTTCGTACGCATGATGCGTCGAATCCTATCTCATCATCCCAACGTCATTGCGTACATAGACGACATTTGTCTTTTCAGTGACTCATGGGAAGAACATTTAGAAGGATTAAACTCATTACTGTCCACGTTACAAAATCATAATTTAACTGCTAAGCCATCAAAGGCATTTGTGGGTTTCCACGAGATTTCTTTTTTGGGACACCGTATTGGTCGCGGTATGTTATACACAGATGACAGTAATGTTTCCAAAATCCTTAACATCTCCACACCTAAAACAAAGAAACAAGTGCGATCTCTATTAGGACTAGTACAATACTATGGGAAATTCATACCACATCTTTCGTCCATTACTGCTCCTTTCTCTTCATTACTTAGGAAAGGTGCAGCTAACGTGATTCGGTGGTCTAACGAACATCAAATCGCGTTGGATATCATAAAGACATTTTTTTTCTAATCATCCTGTTTTAAGATTACCTAACGAGAATTTGCCATTTGTATTACGCAGCGATGCTTCTAATTACGGCGTGGGAAGTGTCTTATTACAAGAATACAATGATACCTTGCACCCAGTTCTATATGCGTCACGGAAGTTAACTCCAACCGAACAGAAGTATTCTGTTTTAGATAAGGAACTTCTCGGTCTTGTGTGGTCAATAAATAAATTTCAGAGATACTTGCTCGGATCACACTTTATTGTTGAATCAGACCAAAAAGCTCTTACTGCACTCAACACAAAAGACGTAAAATCTGCCAAATCTACCAGGTACGCGATCGCGTTACAACCATTTAATTTCACGATCCGATCCATACCTGGCACACAGAATGTTCTCGCAGACATCTTGTCAAGATGTCCGAATGAATCGAAGTAGCAGCTACGCCATTAAGACAACTGAAACTTCGATACTGACAGTTCATCGATTGTAACTTTTACGTGTAATACCTCGATTATCAGATTCATTAACATTCATTCAAGTGAGATTTACAATGCTGATGTATCAAAATAACATTGAACGTTAAGATATATGACTATCTTGTTGAAAATAAAAGTCACTTAATTATGACATTGAAGAGAAAATAACTTTGAAAAAGGATTATATTTTCTCACAGAAATGACATTTCTAACACTTGGATTTTCTTTGTGGAACTGAACTTGTTATATTATAAACTGTTCACTAACTGGAAAATGGAACTTTCGTTATTTAAGGAATTAATAACACTATTAAAGTGAAATAAACAAATTAATTAGATTATTAAACTTGGATAATTAGTTAGTTAACATAATGATTGATGTAATTAACTATATAATATTTAAGTAGATTTATTAATATTGGTATTTAAGCACATTAATTTAACATTGGTAATTTAATTGGTACCACAAAATGACTTAGAGACACAGTTAAGTGCGTTGCTCTTATACGTGTTTAAATTGTATTCTTTCATTTTTATTCATTTTTTTTCACTTGTCATTTTAAAGACATATCCATCACTTTTCTGTTTATTCATTGGTTTTTCATCATTTCTTTACATTTGTGTTAATTCAATATTTCTAAATATGTTATTTTATTTCATTTACCACATTGTACCAAAAGTGGTCAATTGTGGATGTATGCTTTTATGCATACCTTTTGTTCAGTTGAGTTGATTGCAATTTCATATTTGATTATTTTCATCATGATATATTTGTAAAATGGTAATATGTAAACTTGAATCACCTCTAGTGTCGAGTATTAAAGAAAAAAATTAATATAATTAATTTTTTTTGGGAGGATTGGTAAGGAATCTGTAGAGCCCTTTTCGTAGATAGATGAAGGTAGTATCATATTGTTAATATGTTGTCCTACCTCTGTAAGTAACTTTGCGCACCGACTCACATGAGAGTAAGTCTTATTGGTGAGTTTGATTTCATTAGCGCACGGTTGTGCACTAAGGCGTATAGGGGGTTATGTAGACCGCACGTGTATCTAGTCAGTCAGTCTACGTCATAGCTGGGGTTGAGAAGCTTAGTGCCCAAGAACGAGTCCATTGATTCATGGCGTTCGAACCCGTTTGCGGGTATATAGTTATTGTGTATGATCGTCCGTCTGTTCATAGATGAGGACTCGGGTCTACAGTAATCTAGTGTTATTTCTTGGGAAGAGAAGCAAGTATGATTTTTGATGATAATGTCTTTTCGTTCTCACGTAGACGTCTAGTTGAACCAATACGTCATTGATACAAAATGGAGTCTTACGTGAAACTTATTATGTAAACTTTAAAGCCGACGGATTCCGACGTTAGGATCATCCCGGATTGGCTTGATATAAATTGTTATGATATAAATTAGTATTCGGCTGTTACGAATACGTACCCCGCAAAGCAGAGGTGACTCAAGTATTTTTGCTATATCAAAGCTATGATGCCACGAAGGTCGTGGG